>VDFB02047230.1:638951299-639098100 GCA_007258455.2 Sequoia sempervirens | reverse complement strand
ATCAATATTCATCCCTTAATTAAATCAATCCATCTGATCTAATTATCCCTATTTAATTAAATAATCAATTTATTTAATCAAATCTCTAAAGTCTATCCATTAAATTAAATAAATTAAAAGCTTATTGGATTTAATCTAACACCATCCCTTTTAATTAAATAAATCTAAATCTTTATTTAATTAGCCTCTTATCATATTCCTCTCTTATCTAATTTAAATAAATCCATAAATCTAAGTCAAATAAGTCACATCAGCTAATCTCCTATTAAATTAATTAATTAACCCTTGATTAATTTAATCTAATCTCATGTCACATCCTCTAGATAATGCAAGTTGCACATGAAAATAGATTTAATTCATTTATTAAATCCCTATTTTCCTCACAAGGCATCTCTTTGGAATATTCTCTCAATTTGAATTCAAAAATTTCAAGTCAACATGTATATCCAACAAGGCATTTAAAACCTCTTACATGTCCTTTTCCTTGAGCCAAGTGGAATTTATTTCATTTTCCCTTCCCTCTTACATGTCATTTCAACAAATTTGAATTTCAAATATTGGCATTTATTGGCACAAACCCCAAATCTTGCACAACCATCATCCATTCATAACTTGAAAAGTGGCACCATATCATTGGATGAATGTTAGTCCCACATTGCTCAAATTTGGGCATTCATCCATCTTGCAATCCTATAAATGAAGAGCTCCTCTCCTCATTTTATCATCCACAATCCAAGCAAAGTTACCATGCTCAAATATTTCATGAGTTTCATCCATTATCATTGAGTCATAGTTAGGTTTTGCAGATTTTGGCTTGAAATCTTCACATTTCATCAAACAAAGTGGATCAATCTCTTCAACATTTGAATCTTGTATCATAGGAATTGGGAAAGGGCCAATTTTCACATCAAATTGGCACCAATTCCCCCATGGGATCAAGTGTTTGCTATTTAAATTAGGATTTAATCTAGTTTTTATCATTTCATTATGTTCTTGCTTATTTTCTTTCCTACTTTGAGTTTGCAAATGGATTTCATGGGGAATCCTTCTTTTAGCTTGCAATTCCTTGTCTAACTCGCTTATTCATGTTGTTTTGCAGTTACTAGGAAAAGGGTTCGCACAATATTTTTAAATGTAAATGTAAATGCAATTACTGGATGCTCTCCTAGAACAATAAATGCAACATATCATTAAAGAAATCTATATCTATGTATATAAATGTGTATTTCTAAATGCAAGTGTAGATGCAAAGAGCATATGGTTTTGTAGTGTTATAGATACAACATATCCATAAATTAATGTAATTGAAATTCTAAAGTCTTCAACACATATAATATGAAATCGATCAAACTATTAAACTACATGAGAAATAAATGAAAACAGTAAATGCATATGTATGTGTATTACTAGAGGCACATAGACCAATTCTTCATAATAGAAGAATTTGATCATACTTTTCCAATGATGGCATTATGAGAAAACCTTAGGTTAAATGAATAATTCATAGCTAAGTTCTTTAAATCATGTCCAACCATATAAAAGAAGACCGCTGCTATGTGTACCTAGATACCATGGAGAAAGGCTAGTCTTTGGGCTCTTTCATCAATCATCCTACCTTAAAACATACCAAAAATCTCCTAGCAATTAGACATAGGAAGATTTAATATGACTCTAAAAAAAAAAAAAATTTTGCCAAAGCTGTGAACTTATGATGACTTAACAAAGTCTAGTACACACTCCCTCCCATTAAACACCCTAGGAAATATGGGAATTAAAATAAAATTTTGTTTCTATTTTTATCCATGTGTATGTCCAATGTGTAAAACCATTTGGTGGTGTTTCCCTTCAAGTTTATTTACTTGAATGAAGAGAAAAAGTCCTTTGATTACAATTAGAGAATACATTTGAGGCCTCCGTTGTGTAACTGGTGGACCATAGTCACATTTAACACTTGTTACAAAGTTTGGGAGTTAAAATGTTAAGTAGATTTGATTTGTGATGGACACATTTGGATGGTAGTAACAATAGCTTGCAATCTATCAAGACTTGATTACCTTATAACCAGTGAAATTGCTAGCATGAAACGATAGATTAATCATAATGTCAAATTCCTTGGGATTACATCACCATGAAAAGAAATTCATCCAACACCTTACAAGTGTAGGCACCACCAAATAGGTATTTGTCGCATCTTTCTTCCCTCAAGCTTAGGGAAATTCATGAAGAGAAGAGGAAAGCGAGACATGTAGTATGTCTAAAAGAGGGAGATCAACTAGAGGTCAAAGGATTAGAAGAAAATTCCATAAACGCATGGAATTTTTTCTTGTTGAAGGGGGTCATGTTCTTATGATGATGAGAGCATAGGCAACATCGAGGTTCCCTTGAGGTACAAACATCTACGGAAACAATGGGTACCCAAGGAACTTCCTCCAATAAATATTGATTTTTGTGTCAACGAGGATATATATCACATAGCAACTACCGCTACATGGTTTGGGCCTTATTTTGAATGGACAACATAAACGCCCTGCTATGATAAAAGTTATAGAATTGATGAAGTATGTTGGGACCCCTACTACGCTACAAGGATTGGATGCAACCTGGGTTTGATGCGCCAATCGGCGGCGTGTAGGTATGCACCACGCTATATACAACTAAAAAGATAAGGATCAAAAATAAAGGGAGCATGTACATCGACGGAAGGCCGCAAGCATCAAGGAATATTGTAGGGTTTATAAATAAAATAATTCCACTACCAACAAAATAAGCAACCCAATTGCATATTCGAGGCGCCAGGGACCATATTCGTATGCAATACAAAATCAATAACTATGGGAAGAGTTGCTAATCGACACAATTTCACGCTTAGTTACAAACACAAGCATTGGCGGTGGTAATGCACTATGTACCATTTTACCTTAACCTCCACTAATGACCTAATATACCATTTTACCTTATATTTTTGTCATAAGTCTATTGGTTTTATTTTGTAATGTTTTTATATTTAATTTTTGTCATTTTTATATTTAATTTTTGTCATAGGGGGACATTGATCATACAGAGAAGGCTCTGGCCCAGAGCACAAATCATGATGTATCTTCAGGTGCTTCTACCCGACAGGTTTACCTCATTGTAATTGTACAAATTAGATACGAGCAAAATGTTTTATTATTATGTTTTTTTCATAAATTTTTTGGGTTAATTTCGATAATATTTTTAATATTCTTGTTGCAGTCGACTGATCGGGGAAAGGCACAATCAATAGAGGAGAGCATCCATAGTGAGGTGCAGTCAATATTTTGTGATGATGACATGGCTTATTCAACAAACCCTCTCGATATGATAAAGAAGCTCATGTAAAAATGCAATGAAGAAATGACTAAGTTGATGTTCAAAATGCCTCAAACAAATGAGATAAGAGAGAGGCTTAAAGTATTGACAGAGAGATTACAAAACTTGCAAGTAAACTGTCATGAGGTCTTTAATTATAACATAAGTTCATTCATGGTTTTATATTTTGTACTCTTTTATGTTATGAACTAAAATATGTGTTGTTTTTACAGGGTTATTTTCCTCCTCATGATGCTCCTGGCCATGATCAGGGTACTACAAGTGCTTCCTGAGGAGTAAGGGTTGGTACAAGTGTCCATCCTGATCTTCCTACGCATACATCACATTATTTGACCCCATCATCCGTGCCTATATTGTCGTCTGAAATGTCAGCAACACATACCATGCAGGAATCCGTTAATGCACCCTTTGGTAGTGAACATATACCAGAACATGTGTCCGGACATGTACTTGGGGATGCAGAGGCCACTAGTACTGGTGATGTTTTAGCAACATTTCCTGGATCTTCCCATATTACTAGTATGGGAACATTGCCAGTCACACTTGTGGTGACTGAGGATTTCGTTCCTATAAAGATAGAGAAGGTCCCAAGTACTTTAAAATGTTTTAATTATTATTCTATATAATCTAATTGAAATTTACTTATTGATCACTCTTTTTAGACTATTGATCCCATGATCATTTTGCAGGAAATGATGTTTTTTTATAAACATCTAAGTGATATTACATTGGAGCTCTTCGGGCCCACCATATGTACATGGTGGAATGACCAAAATGAAGATTTAAAAGATGAGCTCATTAACCTTTTAGTTGTATTGTTCAATGATAAAACATTCAACTGAACCAAGGTCCTTAAGAAAGCTAGTACCTATCTAAAGTATGCGAGGGGCCAATATAGGTCACATTTAGAGAAGAACAAAAAGTACGAGCATCCCCCCATGATTCCAGAGAGGGAGTGGAAGGACCTGGTGTTTGATGGAAAGGAGAAAGCTGAAAAGAAAAAAGGAAAGACACCACTGGGCCAAGGAAGGTATGTGATATAGAAGCATAAAACTACAAAAAAATCTTGATTAATCACGATTTTTTTAAAAAATGTAGGCTGGATGATTTTTTCCCTAATTTTTTTCTGTTTCAAACTATAAAATCTCCAAAAAAACATGTTTAAAATCTGCAAAAAAATGTGAATGAAATTGAGCTGATTTTTGCCCAAAAAAACCATGAGACCATGGCTTGTTGCTTACTATTATGCTTTGATAGATTTTTTCCAAGCATCCATAGCTTGTTTGAAAGCGTCTGTTATAGTATTTTAGCCATAGCAGCAAGGCAATGAACTATTTGATAAAATGCTTTGGTAGACATGTATGAAAAATGCAGTAACATAGACAAGGCAGTGAACTACTTGAAAAAAATGTCTCAAAGAAATGTAGTCTCATGGTGATGGAATGCCATGACAAGCAAATTGCTATGGATTGTCATGGCATTCCATCATCAAACCAGGCTTTCTTTTAGGCATTTTTTCAAACAATTCACTGCCTTGTCTATGGTATTGCTTACTATTATGCTTTGGTAGATTTTTTCCAAGCATCCATAGCTTGTTCGAAAGCACCTGTTTGAGGTTTTTACTTTTTAGCCATAGCATGAAGGCGTTGAATTGTTTGATAAAATGCTTTGGTAGACATGTATGAAAAATGTGGTAGCATAGAAAAGGTAGTGAACTATTTGAAAAAATGCTTCAAAAAAATGTGGTCTTATGGTGATGGAATGCCATAACGAATGCCATGACAAGCAAATTGCTATGGATTGTCATGGCATTCCATCACCATGAGACCACATTTCTTTGAGGCATTTTTTGAAACAGTTCACTGCCTTGTCTATGCTATTGCTTACTATTATGTTTTGATAGATTTTTCCAAGCATCCATGGCTTGTTTGAAAGCACCTATTTTAGGCTTCTACCCATAGCAACAAGGCAGTGAACTGTTTGATAAAATGCTTTGGTAGACATGTATGAAAAATGTGGTAGCATAGACAACCGCCACCATCGATATTTATCGCTTGTATGTTTTGTGCAATGTAATCAGCGATATGAATATAACCAACAAAAATATATTTTCTATAATTCATGGATTGAACTCTATATTTTATTTGCTCTCAATGTTTGTATGCTATGAAAATTCCATTATTATTATTTTTTAAAGTAGTATGCTATGTGTGATACTATCAACAATGTAATTATATATTGATTACTCTTTCTTTTTACATAATCTACCATATTTCAAACTCTTCATAGGCTTCCCGACACATCAAAGGAAACAAAGGAAAGACTAGAAAAGCACGAACACAAACTTGGCTCTGGTGGTTATATGAAATTAGCCACATGAATTGTAAGTATCAATAAATGAAATATTGCATCCAAATTATAATAAATTGAAAACAATTTTGGTTTTATCACACCATAGAAGCAAAATTCATGATCTTATGCAAAAATGTACGGCTCTGAATTCAACAAAGTTCCCACAAAAGAGGACCTGAATATTTCCTTCCAGCAAGGCTATGGAGCCGTGGCTGAACACCTAAGAGTCTTGACTGGGCAAACACAATCTTCCATTGCATCTGACATGCAGGTAAATAAAATCAATAAAGTTTATTTAAAATTGAATACTTGTGCAATCTATTAGAACTCTAAAAATCTAATGTTTTTACATATGATTTCACCTATAAGCTTTCATATCTAGTCCTATCGTGTGCATATTTCATCTATATTTTGCCATATTATCCCTTTGAATCCTTTGGGTCTTGCATTTTCCACCTTTTGGTGCCTATCGACATAGGTCTTCTATTGTCTCCCCAGCCCATTGAGCATTTTTTTCCTTCATAAGTCCATATTGCCTATCGGCAGGACTTATCATGTGTCACAGTGACTGGATCTTACTTACAGGTGGTTGTCGGCGAGACCTTGGTTTTGTTTCGGCGATCGGGATGATACACATATCGACAGAGCTTGGAGTTTTCAGCATTGCATCTTGGCAAATGTTTTTGGGTTTTGCCGACTTGTGCTTCAATGTTCGTTTCGGCCAAACATGGCCTTCAATGAAGGGTTATAACGACTTCGCGTTGTTTCACCGATTGACAATGCAAAGGGATGTTATTTCGGCAAGAATCTGGGGGTTTCGGTGATATCTCATAGTGAATTCGCCTTCGGTGAAACATTTAATTATCTACATAGGGTTTCCTCAACAATCATAGGTTATAGCGACATACATATGACAATTGGGCTCGTCGGCAAGAGGAGTCATAAGTTACGGAGACCTGTGAGGATTGAGGAGGGTTTTCGGTAAAACGTAGAATGGTCTATATAACGTTTCACCGACCTGGACGAGCTATAGCGATACAACGAAACAAAGCAACATTTCTTGGCTTCGGTATAACAAATGGATGGTCACGACAAAGCACAAGGAGCAGGGGAGCTCGGGCATGAGCGATTAACGATATAAGTTGCCTTTGGCATACCTGCAGGGATTTCTTGCCGATTGTTCTGTTGGTAAAACTGGAATTTCAAATACTTGTTGGCCGACATATAATTTTCTTCTGTGGCCGACATGAGTGCCCGATTGTAACGGTTGATCAATATGGGTTTTGGCCGACATGGTTTTGAAGTGTTTGGTTTTCTTAATGCTGGGTATAAATATGCACCCAGATTGTAATTGAAGATCATCAGATTTTAGATAAAAGGCAGTAGGCAGTCAGATGGCTACAGTAGGATAAAATTTTTTTTCAGAGACTATGTGCATGATTTCAAATGGTGGCTTCAAATAAAATTAGCTGATGTGGCAGGTTGTTTCTGGTATCAATTGTATGTTGAATTTATTGAAAAGCATTGCTAAAGCTATCTCCAAGTTGATTCTTTCTGGTTATAACAAGTTTATTCTCAGTTTATCGGTGCACATTTGATGTATCTGTGTGATTAATTGATTGGTTATCTCAAGTAGGGATTAAATCCTTTCTATTGATCACAGTAATCAGGGGGAATTCATCTAGATTCTTAAAGTAGAGCTTAGTAATCATATTCCTGCATTTTTTATACAAGTTATAAACAGATCATATGCCTACAATTTTATTTTCTGCCAAAATAAGTTGCTCACCTCTATTTCGTTTGACTCTGCATACCCAACAAGGCACTGGTCTTTGCATTTCATCATTTTTGAATTCACTTAATCTCTTTACATCTGTTAATCAAGCATTTTAGGATTTAGATTAGAAGATTGCTATCAAGTTTGATTTCATTTTGTTCACTGTAATCTACCATTGTGTACAAAAGCATTTCAGAAAGATAATCATAAGTCAAGTCTACATTATTCAGTTAGGTACACCCGCCTAGGTCTAGCATCACTTGAAGAGTAGAAGGTTTGATTGTTTCAAACTTTGTTCTGTTACCCTAAAACGTCGTGAAAGCTTAGCAACCTTTCGTGGTTCAAACCTACGTTTTTGAGAGCTAACACAATCTATTCAATATTAATTTCCACCATAAAGTAATTACATGCTATTTGTTTTCAACATTCAAGCAATGATAATACTGCACATGACATTGGAATGTAACTTGGTGAGGGTGGAGAAGAATGTATAGATGAAGGTCATGGTGTGCATCTCGATACTTTAGAGCATGTAGAGCGTGATCAACATGTTGAGCATGATCAGGCTAGAGAAGATCAGGAATATGATGTGGCCCCATCAGGTAAAGAGGACCACTCTAAAGTTCTTTTAAACATATTTAATTGCAATTAGTGTATTAATTAATGTAACCTTTCGTGTTTCAACTTTAGAGCATGTAGAGTGTGATCAATGTGTTGAGCATGATTAGGCTAGAAGATCAAGAACATGATGTGGCCCCATCGGTAAAAGTACCACCCTCATGTTCTCTTAAACATATTTAATTTCAATTGGTGTATTAATTAATGTAACCTTTCGTGTTTCAACTGCAGATCGATTTAGAGGGTGTTCAACATGTTGAGCATGAGTCTATAACAAAAGTTTAGGAACATGATGTGGACCCATCAGGTAAAGAGAACCACTCTAATGTTCTTTTAATTAATGAAATACTTGTAACAATAATAATAAAACATATCAGTTTAATATTTATTTCTTATTGCAGCAGATCCCCCCTTGCAGTGGCATCCACATCATGAGTAGATGGAATAACAACTAAAGGGGGGACATATATTGATTTAGAAAATGATACTCCACTTCAGCTTCATGTAGCTTTCAAAAAGAAACAAAAAAAAAATTGATTGTAATCATATCATGACAACCATATTTTTGATAATATGTAAAAACTGAAAGAATGAATATTATATGTTAATGAATGAATGTGAATATGTTAATTAATGAATGTTATATGTTAATGAATGAATGTTATATGTTATTAATAGATGAATGAATGTTATATGTTATTAATGGATGAATGAATGATTAATGTTATATGATTGGGTATGGGGAATTGAGAGTGATATGAGGGGGGGAGGGGCCAAATGAGCTTCCACCATCATGTGGTTGGCCCTGTTAAGTAGAGAATATTAAACTATTCTTGAAACGAAGAGAAGCTCAATAAGGTAATGCACTTTTCAATATAAGAAATGCATCGTTTGAACCATCAAACCAATATGCAGTCTATATGTATGATCAGTCATCAGTCTCCGCAATGGTACATTTCCACGAATATTTTTTTTTAAAAAAAATTGATTCTTCATCGCAATTTCAACGAAAACCACTGACGAATCAACAGAAAGGTTCAACGAAGTTTCTATAGCCGTGATGAAGGTTTCATCGTAGCTCCTTTCCCATTCCGTTGAAATTTTGACAAAACTTTTGGCATTGTTTCCACGCTACTCCTTGCCCATTTCGTTGCACTTTCAACGAACTTTTGGTGTTCTTCCGACGCTACTCCTTGGTATTTTCATTGTAAAGTCGATGAACTCTTGGTGTTGTTTTGACGCTACTACTTTCCTATTTCATTACACGTTCGATGAACTTTTGGTGTTGTTCCGACGCTACTCCTTGCCCATTTCATCGAAATGGCGACGAACGTCTGGTGTTGTTTCGACGCTACTCCTTGCCCATTTCATCAAACTAGCGACAACCTTCTAGTGCAATTCATCGGTGGATACATGAAGTGTTCATCGATATTCCGACGAAAGTCTGAGCCATTACACGATGCCGACGACCGACGATTCTTCACCGTTATTTCGACTTTTAATTCGTCGTCGGCCTTTTGACAAAAAATGACTCAAATATTTTTGCCATTTTGTCGCATTTCTGACAAAGATTTATCGAACCACCAACGAATGGCCATCCGTCGGAAAATGGAGCCAAATTCAGTAGTGGCTTTACAAGGAATTCTAAGGGAATTCTCAAAATACCACAAGGGTAGGTGAGGCCTAATTTATGAATATAAAAGTGAAATATTCCAAATAGCCTAGAGTATAAGGTAATCCACTGTTCACCTTCACTTCCCCAAGGTATAAAGTTCTTGGGGCTTTAGCTTAAATGAAAAAATTCCCTTCCATAAGGCATGTCATTCACCCCCCATTTTTTATGCTACATCATAATGCTAGAGTTGAGGTGATGCAAGGGCATCTAGTGGTGTAGGGGCAATCTTTTTAATGGAGGGTACCCCCCTTACAAATGAAATATCACCTCAACACACAGGTTTACATAGAAAAAATGTAGAGAGAACAGTGATATTTTATTAATACTAAAATGGAAAAAAAGTTACAGAATTACATGGGTTGCCTGATTACCAAAAATCAAATACAATCAATTAAATATGTAGTTCAAGCATTCAACTTTGCTTTGAGGTCTCAATTTCACATCCTACTCTACCACCTTTCTGTCTACTCTCTCTCCCCCTCTAGCAATCTATCTCTTCCTCTATATACTATCTCCTCCTTCATGTTGGCCTGGCCTCTCGACATTATTTTCCTCATGTGTTGTCTTAGTACCACCTCATTGTCCAATGGAAACCAAGATCTCCCAAACAGTTACCTCATTACCAGTAATCTCCATTTCTATTCATTCACGCTAAGTAATGGACTTCCCATTTGAAATTTTTGGCCAATGATCACGTTGATCCACAACAATAATGTGGAATCAACGAGTAATATCGTGCCATATGTCACCAACTTATTTTTCCATCCATCGACTTTGTTATACTCACGTTCCATCCACCTCCTGCTATTGTAGTGTCAAGGGGATACTAAATCATCTCGCCCTAATATAGCCAAGTCTCACCGATGAGGCTTTATTGCAATATAAGTTCCTTGTCATCATCACTTTACCAAACTATCGAAGGGACTCCCAAATGCCTCCACCCGACAACCCAAAGTATTCCTGATGTCGATTGTTAGAATGCCTCATAGTCCATCGAAGTGTCGAAGGGACATTGAATGTCATCCCACCAATAAGAGAACCTTTCCCCAATGTAAATTACTTCACGCTCATTTACTACCACTACTGACACCATCGGTATGTCGATGGGACATGAAACAAGGTCCCGTCGAGATCACCCTGTCGCACTGATGAACTAGTCCATTGAAGTATAGAATGTCAGATGAAGTCAAGGTGTAAACCTTGATGCATTAGCTCAAATCCTGACTGTCATACTTGGTGAAGTGAAACTGATTCAACCCTTATTGGAAAAGAAATCACTCAGGTCAATGCAAGATTGCTCTTCACCCTAGATGCTCCTACATCAGACACCCGAGGTAATTATAAAATGTTTCATGAGTTGGACTCATAAAAAATTGTAGATCCTATCCTTGTCTTGGATCCACCTATTCACCTTATCATGCTAAACATCCTTTTGAATCTGCCTTTGGAATTTAATGTCCATTCCATCCTTCATTCTTCCCCTCTTCCTTCCTCTTTTCAAAAATTCCAATTTCCACCAATTTGCACTATGAAATGTTGGAAAATCATAATCATCAATTTTATCTTCTTTAGGAAATTCATGCATTACCTTTTCCCCTATACCGTTGCAACAATTGTTTCATTTTCATTCTCCATTTGTTCCATGTGTTCCTCCTTTCCTATATCTTCTTAAAATTAATTCTCAACTAAAAATTCAATGCTAGTATCACAATCAAAATACTCATACTCCCCTGTATCCTTATCAATTTCAATAACACAATCAAAAAATTATTCCTTTTCATCCTATAATAAACTGTCATCAACTGATGTAAACAGAAGCTCATCAATTGATGTAAACAAAAGCTCATAAACTAAACCAGCATGCACTTTCTCACCTTTGTCCTCACTGATAACTATAGTACCTTTATTCATCAAGGTACTTACTATTGCAATACCTTCTTTTGCACTAATCTCATTATGCTCACACAAATTAGTAACAACATTTTCACAAAGAGAAGATTAACCTCTTCTTTCTCCACAAAAACTTTTAATTACACCTTCTAAATGCAATCAACACAACAATATAACTTGCATGAGAAAATATTGATCCTGATCCCCATCCTCTTTAACTAATTATGTAATTCCATTAACCAAGCATTTTCCAGGGGTATTACATACCTTTTATTCTTCTTTATTCAAAGGTTTCAATTTGTGCTTGACTCCATCTTTCATCAAATAGTAGGTATTAGCATACCCATCATGCATTGATTTCCTATCAAACTACCAAGGTTTTCCCAATAACAAGTGACAAACATCATAAAAAACTCCATCATGGTAATCACCAATCTTAAATCTTACCAAGAATTTTTCATTCACCAAAACCTTATGATCATCTTGCAACCAAGAAATTATGTATGGATGTGGGTGCCTTCTCCTTTGTAGCCATAACTTGTTCACCATTTCCTCAAAAACAAGATTTTCAATACTACCACAATCAATACAAACTTTACCTTCACACTTACATCAAGTGTGAAATAGGCTCTTTCTTTGATCTAGTTCCTTCTCTTCATTCAACAAGGCTCTTCTAAAAACAAGGGACTCACCCCTTTCAACATCTTTAGAATGTGATGACTAAGTATCTTCATCTACATGGGCCACTCGTGCATTGCCTTCAAGTCTTTATTTTGTCCTTCCTTGATGTTGAATAAACTCAAAGGCTATATGTCCTTCTTCTCTGCATTGAAAACATGTTCCTTAGAAGCCTCCTCTTCCTGGTCCTCATCTAGATCTTCCTCTACCATTATAATTCTTCTCACGGGACTTTCTTAAAGCTTTCACCCCTTTCATCTTTGTTGTCCTTAATGTATCTAATATGTTTCTCATCATCTTTTTGCTGCACATAACTTTTACTTTTCCCTTTCTAATTAATCTCAAATTTCTTGTTTAATCTTTCTTCCACCTTTAATGCAAATGAATATGCATCCTCAATGGTGTATATTCTTACTAGTGCCAACTATTCTTGTATGCTAGGTTTTATCCCATTAAGATAATGAGCTACTTTATCCTTATTGGCTTCAGAATGTCATGTTCTAATCAGGATCTTGTGAAATTCATTTGTGTATTCCTTCACCGTCCTTGTTCCTTGTCTCAGATTCTACATCTTCTTGAGTAGTTTCAACTCATAATCGACTAGAATAAACTACTTCATTTTTTCCACCATTTTATCCCATTAGGAAATCTTCTCTTTTCCTTGTTTTCCTCTCTCAAGCCAGATCTCTTTCCACCATATTCTGGCATGGTCTTTTAGCTTTGTCTTTGTAAACCTTACTCAGTGAGGGTCTTCAATCTCCTCGAACTCAAAAAATTCCTCCATATCATTGATCCAATCAATCAACTCTTTAGGATTTAGATTTCCACTAAAAGATGAAACCTCCATTTTAGGTTTCTTTCCAAGATTGGATATTTCTCTAAGCAGCCTCATTTTTGTAGGATCCATTTGACCCTATTCTTCTTCTTCTTACATTTCCTCTTTAGTTTCATCTTCACTGTCATCTCTTTTTTAATGCACTCCTCTCCTATGAACCTCTTCCTACAAGGTATCGAACTTTCTTCTGATGGCTCTCATTTCATCTCTAGGAGGATCTCTTGCTCCACCACCTTTTCCTCTTTCTCTGTCATGTTGGACAGGTCTATGAGACATTTTGATCTCATCCCACACTCACAGGTCCTGTTGCAAACTGCCTCACATTCAGTGATCTGTTTACAGACTCAGGACAACCCACTCTGATACCACTTGATGGAGGGTACTCACCTTACAAACAAAATCTCACCTCAACACATAGGTTTGCACGACAAAAATGTAGAGAGAATAGTGATATTTTATTAATACTAAAATGGAAAAACAAGTTACAAAATTACATGGGCTGCTTGATTACAAAACATCAGATACAATCAATCAAATATGTAGTTTGAGCATTCAACTCTGCTTCATGGTCTCAATTTCACATCCTACTCCGCCACCTCTCTATTTTCTCTCTCTCCCTCTCTGGTGATCTATCTCTACCTCTATATACTATCTCCTCCTTCATGTCGACCTCACCTCTCAACATTATTTTCCTCTTGTGTTGTCTTAGTACCGCCTCACTGTCCAATGGAAACCGAGATCTCCTAGGAAGTTACCTCGTTACCAATAATCTTCATTTATATTTTTTCATGCTAGGTAATGGACTTCTCATTTGAAATCATTGACCAATGATCGCGTTAATCCATAAAAATGATGTGGGATCAACGAGTAATATCATGCCATGTGTCACCAACTTATTCATCCATCCATCGACTTTGCTATACTCACGTTTCATCCACCTCCCACCATCAAAATGTTGAGGGGACACTAAATCATCTCACCCTGATACAACCAAGTCTCACCAATGAGGCTTTATTGCAATATAAGTTCCTTGTCAGCATCACTTTACTAGCCTATCAAAGGGACTCCCAAATACCTCTGCTCAACAACCCAAATTCTTCCCGATGTTGATTGTTGGAATGCGTCACAGTCCGTCGGAGTGTTGAAGGGACATTGAATGTCATCTCACTGATAAGAGAACCTTTCTCTGATGTGAATTCCTTCGCGCCCGTTTACTGTCATTGTTGATGCCATCGATATGTTGATGGGACATGAAACAAGGTCCCACCGAGATTGCCCTGTCACACCAATGAACCAATCCATTTAAGGATAGAATGCCAGATGAAGTCAAGGTGTAAACCTTGATGGAGTAGCTCAAAGCCTGACTATCATACTTGGTGAATTGAAATTGATTCATCCCTTATTGGAAAAGAAATCACTCAGGTCAATGCAAGATTGCTCTTCACCCTAGATGCTCTTGCATCACTTGCATCAGCCAAAAAATATATATTTTTATTTTATTTAGGTTTTTTGAGTCTCATGATGACACTTAGGGGGTGCAAGATAGTTAGAAGTCAAAAAAGGTAAAAATTGGTCACTTACTATATTTAGTAAGTCAACCAAAATAGGCTCGATAGACCTAAAACAATTTACCCCAAGGAGTGGAACTAAAAATCGTATTTGATGGCAAAAGAATCACCTCAATATCTTGTACTGTTGGGAGATATTAAAGTTTTTGTCTCGAGAAATTTCTCCAATACAATTTCAAATTCAAATTTGAAACCCTTAGAAGCCGCAAAAAAATCTTGAAAAATGGAAAAAATGATCTTTAAATATTTTGACATCGTAGATCTATCTTTGAGATATTTCCAACGATATATTATAATAGAAAATCATGTTGAAAGATGGTTAGCGCTCCCCTCGGGATTCGTGACATGGCTTAACCACCTCCTATGGATCTGTTAACTTTGGTGGTTGTATCGAGCATTAACAGGTTGACCTGCAACGAAAACTGTGTGGCCAACAATTGGTATCAAAGCCAAAGGTGTCAAGTTTGAATCCCCCTAAGTAACACTGACGGGGATATTGTTGGCAGATGGTCAGCACTCCCCTCAAGATTTGTGACATGGCTTAATCACCTCCCATGGATCTGTTAACTTTGATTGTTGTATTGGGCATTAACAAGTCGACCTTTTAACACAATAGCAACTTTGGGGTCAACAAATCAAACACTTGAGTCAAGAGCTATGGCTTTGGGAAGTTGTTCCACCAAAAAGTGAATTTCAATAAAATATCTTCTTGGATGGGAAATCGAGTAGTTGGACTTTTGGTGCCAAAACAAAAGGGGAAGTTACACTTTCCAAAATATTCTGTGGTTATTGGTGTCAGATAAAGGGTTGAATGGAGGTTATAGGAGGTGGCTCCATTAGTGTAGATTGTGGCTTCGAACAATAGATTTCTCTTGGAGAATTGATTTTATTTGTAGTGAATCAAGCCCATGTGGCTATAGTATTATAATTTTTGAATCTTTAATTTTATTTTTTGAAAGTAATCAAAAGTGGGTTATTTTTTTTCCTACATTTTTTGTTTTGATATTTTTTATTTTATGGGTGTTGGGTGGAGTAGCCCCTCATCATGAGGTCATCCCCTTGGTGATGAAATATAAGGTAGCCCCCCTAGAAATAAAATAAGATGTCACTTATTTATGATCCTTAAGGACCCAATGGTATGAGAGGAGAGCATATGTAAGTGTACCTTGGGAATTAAAAGACATGCATAAAATTTAAACCCACAATCCAAATGTGTGGATGAATTTTAACTTAATTTTTGATGTGTTAAAAAATAAAATAGACAAAGCACACAGAAAAGATAAGTTATATGATCAAGTCTTCAAAATACTTACTACAAAACCATCAAGTTAGTATTTTGAAGGATAGAAGTCTTGGAAATACAAAAGGACTTGCATATAAAAACTAGTAGAAAATAGAAAAAAAGTCAATCCTCCATAAAACAAACATCAAAATTAGATTGTTTACAATTTTCTAATATATATATTTTTAATCACTAAAAACAATAAAATACATAAAAGTTATGGATGTTTGATGTTTGAAAATGAAAAGTTGACTTTGAGGAGTTATACCTAAATTATACCACAAGTTATGAGATTTATACCTTATCCACTATGTAGGGCTCTAAGTCATCTTTCCAATGCTTATAAATTTTTAAAACTTATTAGTAACAACAAAATTATTCTAATTTAACTAATAGGTACATTTTTGAAGAAATAAATGGAGGGGTAAGGGGTCTAGCCCTTGGTTGGTTAGATGACCTAACTGAATTATAGAGATTGTAAGGATATAGGTTGTAGGTTTTAGTATTTTGTGAGTTTTATGTGATTTCAAATCTAAAAGTACATATGAACAAGGGCCTGTGTTTAGTGAGGCCCTTGGTCCTTCATAGGACTGAGAGCTTTTGGGGCCAAAATTTAAACACTGATAAGTGGAACTTCTGTGAGATTTTCAATAACCCTCTAACAAATATTCAAAATAAACTCCACCTTTATCTATAGATTGGAAGGATTTCAACATTGATGACCACCTCTAGACAGAGGTAGATTGGGAGGGATGAAAATGAGGTGAACCCCCAATAGATAATTTTAACACTTTTTTTTTGAGTGATTCAAAAAAATTTAAAAATTAAGTTTGTGGTTAACTGCTTATTTAAGCTATTTTTTGGGGATGTGAGATGATTTTACATGGGAAATTTGTGGTCTCTACAACTACCTACCATTGGAATCTTGACATTTTATCTACCAACTAGTAGAATGCTTCATAGTCAATAAGGGGAAAAAGTGATGTTTCATAGTCAATAAGGGGCAAAAGTGGTTTGATATATTTCAAAAATTTAAGGGGATTATATTCCAAGAAATTTGATGGTTTAGATCCACTCCTATTCCATTAACAAGTTGTATATGCAAGAATATAATAATCACAATGAAAGACAACCAGTTAATCTATATATTATGATTTTATAGGAGCCTAGGTCGGTTCATTCAATTATTAATAATTAAAACTAGATTCCACATAGCCATGTTTCTTTCAAAGTGTATGCACAAGCAGTCGTGACTTCAATATATTGCTACAAATATGCACCAGTCATGATCTCACACACTGCATAATTTCTTACTATGCATTCATTGTTTTTTTCTCTTGTTGTAAGAGGGGCATTAATGAATAAATTTCTATGTTGCAAGCTTTGAAAGAGATGAGTGAATTGATATGTTGAAATACAAACAATCACTTCAAACACTACTGAAAATAGTAGACAGGGAAAATATGGAATTATCGTCACTTATACAAAAAAACAATAGTTTACCATTCATAAAAGGACGTAGGTTACCAACATAAATCTAATCACAATATTAAGGTCAGATAGTCATTTGACAATGTGGATGAACTACTGAGACAAGTATGAATACTATCTATCTATAATTTTCATGCTACCACATGATAGTTTGATGATTTTGATAATAACTAGTATTTCCCGCTAAAGCATACCACAATTCAATTGCTTTCTACAATATGATCTCATCTTACAAATCGATATATGCTTCCAAAATTTATTTATCAATAGAAAAATAATGTTAGATAATTATACAACACAAACGAGAGGACTGCAATTTTACAATCCACTTATTACATTTTTATTTAGCTAATAGGCTATATTAAGCGTGAGCTTCCACCTAGGAAGTTGTCTCACAACGGGTTTTTTAGCCAGAAAACTTTGTCGGGGAAACTTGAACATTGAGAAATGTGGCCACCTGTGGGTAAAACCAATGTTTATTATTGTGAGGTTTTACTACCAGTGCCGCGTCTCTATGTATTCACCGATCCACCTCATGCTCCCTGATCCTGCTACGAAGGTGCTTGGCGACCGCGTCGGAGCTGCTTCATCATGCAAGGTTTGTTATTGAATTGCTTCAGACCTACGTAGCGTTTATCCAAATGATTTGGTATGGTTTCATAATAGATTGATATTGAAATTTTTTGCTTTACTATGGTTTCGTAATCAACAAGATCCAATTTCTATGACCATCATTGACAGGAGGAGGTAGTTTTTGGAGAATATCAAGTCATTCACCAAAGAAGGTATGCATTTTTCTCTTTCAACATTGGGCTCATAAAATTAAACACACTGCTCTTGGTGAAGCTGGGGCTGACATACTCTATTAATTAATCACCTAATGATTTTATAGGTTATTTGATTTTTTTTCATCTTTCTAAAATTATATGGTTTCATTGCCTATGCCCCTTTGTCTATATTTTTCCCTTTCTTCCTACTAACCTTATCTCATAGTTACTCCTTTCCAAGTCCCCAACTTTTAGACCACATAATTAACATTCTTTTTGGTATTGGCCTTTTCATGTCTACAACCTACACTTTATGCCACATTCAATTTTGCATACAAGCTTATTTGAAAATCCATCATTCATAATCAATGTACTTATTTCATACTTGCTTATTCCCAGCTCTTGATCTCTTTATGGTAGAATTGATCCTTTGAATAAGTTGTGTCTATGTAGTTAATAGCAAAGCTACAAACCATAAGTCCACTCTATCATACTTGACCTTTGTGGTTAGTACACTTAGATCATATACAGTCCTGTTTGAGCCCTTAACCTCCCAGCCATGCTTTGAGCCTCCTATTCCAGTATATATCTGAAACAGTCCTCAAGCTACAAACATCAGCCCTCAAATGCATGGTACTTATAATCTCATGTGAGTGTCTTTAGAAATAATAAGCTACTCGCATCATTATATGAAGTTTATGTCCAAAACTTGGCATCTTTAAATATTTCTTCTTTGCTTAAGTCTTACAACTCAAAGCATCATATTTTATCTGTTTTTGGGTCTCATTCCCTCACACAAAGCCATTATAGAGGGCTAAAAGTCATAGTTGGAAAAGATTCATCTATCGTAGCATATACCCAGGTAAGGACCCACCTATCCTCAGCTTTTTTGCTTACATAGAAGTCCAACCTTTCTTGCATGGTTGAGACTATCCCACTCCCATTTTCCATGTTTCCTCTCAAAACTTAATAGAAATGAGTCCACTACTTAGTTGTTTCACAATTCCTTCAACTTGTGGAGTCTATAAATTTTGCATATGGACTCAGAAGCCTTAATATGTTGTAAGTTCATTCCATAGGACAAACATTTACCAAGACAAGAAATTTAATTTGTTGGTTACTGTATGTTTTCTATGTCATTCACCCAGTATACATTCCTGTGGTAAATTGGTCCTTTACTTTTGCTTCTTAAATCCCATCTTGAAGTTTTTCATGGTTAAATCAGATAAATATCATTAATTTATTTTTATTTATTTTTTTCTTAGTGTAAACTTTTCCACTTAAAAAATATGCAAACAGGTAATTGCCAATAATGATTTTTTCTCTATTTAAATATATATGTTTGTTAGAGTTTTGCAATGAAAAGCATTGTGTTTGCATAGAATTGTAGTTCTTTCATTATGCCTTATTCAGTTTAAACACAAAGTAGCTCTAAAAATATATAGAAAAAATATTATGAAGAATATTAGGAGCAATGAGAAACTTCATAAGAAACTAAATTAGGGATTCTAGACATCTAGTTTGTATCAAAAAAAGGATTAAATGAACCATCATGAGTAATTTGTGCAAAAATTGATGAAGCATTATTAGTAGGAGGCAGAGTAGAAACATTTAAAGGATCACCTTCTATTTTTTGAATTGCAGGAGGCTGCTTCTTAGACCCTAATTGTGTAGTTAGAGAGGAATCAACTAGGAAGTTGTAAATGTAGTTTAAAGGCATGCATATGGTCTAAGGTTAGCCTCATTGCACTTCTTCTTTGTACCTCTCTCTCATCACCAAAGTCTTCCCAAAAGTCTTCTAATTGCATATGATGCTCCAATATATGATCATAAAGAATCATCCCTTCAATAAGATCAATCTAACATAGTTACATAATAACATATATTTATATATGTGATGTGAGAAGGCCTCCAACAGTCCTCCCAATTGTACCCTTCTTCACTTGGTGGAATTACGATGCAGGATAAAGGTTATGTTTAAGAGCTTCAACCTGATTGTACTAAATTTTGTGGCTAGTTATTTATTGTTTACTATTTTCTAGCTTAGTTTAGGATTTGGTAGAATTATGATGAAGGGTAAAGGTTATGTTTAAGAGCTTCTGCTTGTGTACTATTTTTGGAATAGAACTCAGGTATTCATTGTTATAGAAAATTAATGGAGAATGAACATGAACAAATGTTCAACTCCTTGATTGTTAAGTTCACATGAAGTTTGTCTTGTTATATCAACTACATTATTAAGTGATTATTCACTATGAACATTAGTGTATGTGGTGTTTTGATGCCAACTCCACTATGTTCTTGCTGTTACAAAATTCAGATGGATGACACCACCTAATATTTTCCTTTCCAGATGGAAATCCCCACACGTACAAATGTTCCAACTAAATCTTTTCAAGGGGAAAAGAAAAAGTTCCAACTCACTGCCAATGCAATCACAACGATCAATGATGGCAATTGTAAATTCCAACCATACCTCCAAGTAATAGATATAGCCAACTTTGGGCATGGTGTTGCATCAACAACCCAATACAAAATAGATCTATCTAATGAATTTCATAAGAAAAAGGCTACTCTTCCGAAGAAATACAATACCTCCATTGCTTTGGAAGAAATCTAAAAAGGAACTATAGTTCTTCTTGTAGCATACAGTTGCCCTCTTATTTCCATGTCAAGGTGAGAGATTATGATTAGATGATTTCTTATTGGCTTCTAATATACTATTCATCCTACTTACTCATTTTAAATATATAGGTGGATTGTCATCTCAAATCTAGAAATCACTTGTTCACACCACCATATCATTGGTCAGCCAATGTATTTGTTAAATGAGCCATACTAGCATCTACATGCCACACACTCACTTGAACCAGCCACAAAAATGCCTAAGAATGACACTGTACCAAACAAAAATCCCCAAAGAAACCTCTTTGGAATAAGCTCACCCCACAAGACAAAAGAAAGTGCACACATCATTACTCCCATCCAAAAATTAAGCCCGTTTCAAACAAGGTGGCTTATCAAGGGTTGTGTGACAATGAAAAGAGAAATGCACGAGTTCACCACTCAAAAGGGGAAAGGACATGTATTCTCCTTTGAAATTATCGACTATGATGGTATTGAGA
The DNA here is from genome assembly GCA_007258455.2 of Sequoia sempervirens. NCBI lineage: Eukaryota > Viridiplantae > Streptophyta > Pinopsida > Cupressales > Cupressaceae > Sequoia > Sequoia sempervirens. Next base: position 639,076,691 of record VDFB02047230.1, on the reverse strand, counting down.
TATGTGTCACTTCCTTCAATGAGGTGGCAGATCTTCATTACAAGAATGTTGAAGTTGGAGCTGTCTATACAATATCTAGGGGGACTATTAAATTAGCTAATAAATTATACAACAAACTCAATAGCCAACTTGAGATTTGTCTACATGATGATTTGAAGGTTTTTGTAACGCCCCGCCATGCAACCCTAGAGGAAGTTGCAATTAACTACTCAAACGTACTAATTTTTTTTTTTTAAGAACGATAACATGCAAGTTCACTACCCATTTCCAACAACCTCTAAGGTTATGAGACAAAGTTTACTTTAAAACCTGAACAAGAAACATGAATTGAAACCATAACATTTAATTACTTAATAAATTTAGTACACATACATTCCATACATGATAAATTACTTCAAAGCATAAGAGATACCACATGTTTTCAAATAACAATAATTTAACAATAAGATTACAAATCTCATTCCCCGAATGAGGTAATTCCAATAAGCATGATTACATATTACATATTCCACCTTAATAACAAATGAGTGGTAATAAAATACAATATCAACTTAAATGAATAAAGCTTGAAATGAAACTAGATTCCACAAGCTCTCCAACTAGAAATCTCATCCACACGTACAAGAAGAAAACCCAATGGAGTAAGGTGCACGTTCCACCCAACCATGTGATTCCCGAAGGCTCACCCCCCATGCTAGGAGATAGTAACATAGAATACTATACAAAACCATCAACCTCTAGACACATGCTAACTCACACTGACACAACCAATCACATGAACCATACAACCATACAAATAACACAAGTAAAACTCTAACATCACTAACATAACTCACATTACTTCCAAAAATAAACAGATCGAGTATGTTAAGAAACCATACACACAAAATAACACACCAACTATTGTCGTAGAAAGAGTGTCATCACATAGCTCGACATGGGATATCCTCTGGGAATCTTCATAGGCTCTGACCCCCACTATGGGATATCCTGGTGGCCTCACTGAATCCCGACCCCCATACTAACTCATGCAGAATCAAATACCTTTCATAAAGACAATATAGATGACCTTTCCATTCCAAGCCTTCCCACTCATCCCAAGCCTATACTAGCACTTGTGTCTATGAGTGAGGCTAAATTATTTTGATTAGTGTGAAATACTACCCAAGCTTCTAAGTATATTGCTTTAGTTATCACTTGATTAAACCACCTTTAAAGGTTACCCAGTTTACCTCTTTGGGATCTTGCGCCTAACAGAAGCCACTCTTCTACATGACAACACATACAAACCAATCACCAAGGGAATCCCAAGTGCATACTAACAAGATAAAACCATTCCAACTCTAGGAGGAACACAATGAAAACTCACTCCAACATTGGAGGCAATAAAACACATAATCTACTCCTTCCAAAGGAGACACAAACCATTCATGTTCATGAAAACTGGGTAAAATAATAGGATTCAACTATACGCACTACCCAAGGCAATAAAAAGGTTGACTAACATATTACGACAACCCACACAATTAAATGAAAACCCCATCTGGAAGACTTACATAAACAATTCACTCCATTTGCCCAACACCGACAATGAGAGAACACATAACGAAAAGACACTTTTGGCAATTAAATAACCTACTTTAGGATTTCCTAAATCCAAACAACGCAATGACATATTGTATGTAATCAATTAAAATAGGATTACTAAATCCAAGCAAAGCAATAATACATCGTTTGCAAACATCCAAAGTAAGTAAAATTACATTTGCAACATTAAGTAATTCAAAAACCCTTATTGTTTAATTCCATTCACAATTTAAATCAGGGACTAAACCAATTACTTCACTTCAAATTTTCTCAATTACAATTAATAATAAGAATCATTTAAAAATAAATAAATCATTTTCTTATAGAATCAACCTTTGCATTTTTTCTAATAAAAATAATCTAAATATAATTATATTTAATTAGCTCAATTAACATAACTTGTGAATATTCAAAAGTAAATAAAATTACATTTGCAACCTTAAGGAATTTTAAAACTAATAATTTAATTCCGTTTTCTCCAATTACACATAATAATAAAAATCAAATTTTAAATAAAATCATTTTATTATTTTCTTTTTGCATATGGTAATAAAATAATCATCTTAAAATCCATATATTTAAATATACAAATATTATTTAAATAATAATAAAATACACACACACATATATATATATATTTACATATATATATTATATATATTATAAATAATATATATATATATATATTATATATATATATATAATATTATATATATATAATATTATATATATAATTTATATAATATAAATTAACCTATAAAAAAAAAATGAATTTATATTGGCTGTTGTACAGCCCCAAAAGATAGGGGTGCAACCCTTGCTGGGGCGGCTGCCTACGCAGGCCCCCCTTTGGGGTGCGCTGTGTGGGCATATATATATAATTTATATAATATAAATTAACCTATAAAAAAAAAAAAATGAATTTATATTGGTTGTTGCGCAGCCCCAAAAGACAGGGGTGCAACCCCTGCTGGGGCGGCTGCCTATGCAGCCTCCCCTTTGGGGTGCGCTATGTGGGCAGCACAACTACCTGTGAAGGTAACGACGTTGCCTCCACAACGCCTCCCATGGGGGTGACTGTGGGGGCAGCCCCCAACCCTCCCCTTTCACTCTTAAATCCTTTTTTTCATATATATATTTTTTTTAAATAACAAAAACATACAGAACTTTGTTTTCTGGTAAATGTCCAGAACAAAGTTTTTTTTGACAGAAAATTCTTGGGTAAATCAAAAAAAAAATTAAAAGAAAAATTCCCAGCATAACTTCATATATATTTATATATAACATATATATATATATATATATATATATATGCATATATATAACATAATATATATATATATAAATTCATTGTTTTACAGTTAAAATTGGGCAAATTTTCCACAGAAAACTACAATAGAAGAAATTATTTTAAACACAATTTCATGATTCCAATTTCTGGAGATTTTCTAAATCTAAACACAAAATAATTTCTATTATTAAATCTTCAAAAAGAAAACTAATTTCTTGATTTCAAATTTATGTTCAAGAGTTTGTATTTTCCACAAGAATCTAAAAATCTTCAATGTGTTCAACAGGGTTTTTAGACTGTTTCCAAGCAAGTTTTCAAAACTGAAAATGCAAATTTTCAAAACAACAAAACAAGGTAGAACCTGTGATCTGAAGCTTGAAAAAGAGATTGAAGAAGAAAAGTTGAGCTTCCCTGCAAGATGATTTTTTCAAAGCTCTTCCAAAATCCTCACCCAAATCCAATAATGCATAATCAAAACATGAAGAACATCCTTTCCTTTTAACAACAATATTTTTTTCTAAATGAAATATTTTCCCCAAATTTGGTCAACTTTCCCCAAAATATCCCATCCACCATAGTTATTACTCCTCTATCCATTTTGGAGATATTTTGGTTTTTTTTTGATAATTTAAAATTAAAATTTCTTTTCAACATGACTTTATTACTTTTTTAAAAAAAAATTCTATTTCAAAATGAATTTAAATGCTTTTAAACATTTTCATTTCCAAAAAGAATTTAACTTAAAAAAAATTCTTTTCAAAAAACTTTAACACTTTTAAAATTTTCATTTCAAAAAAATAATTTAACAATTATAATTTCCAAAATGAATACCTTGATTTAATTCCACACAATTTAATTTAATTAATCAATAACATAAATCTAATCCAAGATTAGATCATGTTATTAATTAAGTTAAATTAATTAATAAACTAAATAACATTTCTAACATTATAACCAAATAAATTTAATAAACAACTTAAATACATAAAACCATTTATTTACCTTTTCTAACTTGTAATTAAATAAAATCAAGGAGAGATGAACAACAAAGAAGCAACTTAACCCGACTAAAACTCAACGACACACTATGATTAGGGTGACGACTTGGCATGAAAAACCTAGCTACTATCTCCCAATCGAGTATCGTTGGCCAATGGACACGCTCAAACCTGTGAAATCAGGTGGAGTTGATGTCCTGTACCTATCAACTTGTGAACAAAGCATAACAAAGAAACATTATCTGATCAAAAGAGTCAAAAAAAGGAGGGGTGCTACATCCTCCCCCTAGGGTCAGGCTTACTCCTTGAAGCCTGCGAAAAAATAGGGATAAAGCTCCCTTAGAACCAACTAGACCCTAACCTACTCAGTATCTCGATCCATGAGGATCAACTCCTGATACCGAAGGATGAACTACACCCAAATGCTCGGCTTGAAGGCTATCTACTATAGTAAGTACCATATGCAATCTGCCTGCATCACCAACTGTCAGCTCTAACGCCACTAGCCTCTGAGAAAATCTAGACGTGCCCCTGTTGGGACACATTCTAGCTATATGACCCTGCTGGCCACATGCGAAACACCCAATACCTCTGCCATAACCTCTACCTCTAGAAGGTGCGCTCAACTGCTGATCACAACCCCTAAAGGTAGACTATGAACTTTGATATTGTCTATTTTGAGTAGGCACTTGTTGACCACAAGTGAAACATCTTGTGCCTCTACTGAATCTCCGAACACCTGGAGATACACTAGGTTGTGGAAAACCACCTCCACTAAACGTTGACTGAGAACTCTACACTGGCTGATCGCAACGATCATGATGAGCTCGCATCCTACTTCGATATCTCTTCTTCTGTTTCCAACTTCTATCATGTTGGGACTAAAAAATTTGTTGCCTAGATTGTGAAGGTTGTTGCTACTCACCCTTAACATCATGATCTTTATCCTGTCTTGGACCTAGAAGAGCTAGAGTCTCCTCTAAGAAACGATGCAACAGAGGATCCCAGATCCCTGGTACATTTTGAGAAGCCTGCTACTCCTCATGATCTACGACATGGGGAACAATAGGAGGTGTATCCTGCTGATTACCTCTGTGACTGCCTACATGGCCACGACCTCTACCATGACCTAGCCTAGGTGGCATGATCTTGTGCAGATACACACCATGACATAAGAAAAGGTACACAAACTTAAATTCTACGCAACTAACAACTTAATGGGTTCCAAATTATCCCAGAGCACCCAATGTTTAAACCAGGGCTTTGATACCATGTGTAACACCCTGCCACACAACCCTAGAGGAAGTTGCAATTAACTACTCAAATGTACTAATTTTTTATTTTTTTAAGAACAATAACATGCAAGTTCACTATCCATTGCCAACAACCTCTAAGGTTACGAGACAGAGTTTACTTTAAAACCCGAACTAGAAACATGAATTGAAACCATAACATTTAATTACTTAATAAATTTAGTGCACATACATTCCATACATGATAAATTACTTCAAAGAATAAGAGATACCACATGTTTTTAAATAACGATAATTTAACAATAAGATTACAACTCTCATTCCCCGAATGAGGTAACTCCAATAAGCATGATTACATATTACATATTCCACCTCAATAACAAATGAGGGGTAATAAAATACAATATCAACTGAAATGAATAAAGCCTGAAATGATACTGGATTCTACGAGCTCTCCAACTGGAAATCTCGTCCACACGTACAAGAAGAAAACCCAACGGAGTAAGGTGCACATTCCACCCAACCATGTGATACCCGAAGGCTCACCCCCTGTGCTAGGAGATAGTAACAAGGAATCCTATACAAGACCATCAACCTCTAGACACAGGCTAACTCACACTGACACAACCAATCACATGAACCATACAACCTTTTGAATAACACAAGTATAACTCTAACATCACTGACATAAGTCACATTGATTCCAGAAATAAAATAGATCGAGTATGTTAAGAAACCATACACACAAAATCACATACCAACTGTTGTCGTAGAAAGAGTGTCATCACATAACTCGACATGGGATATCCTCTGGGAATCTTCATAGGCTCTGACCCCCACTATGGGATATCCTGGTGGCCTCAACTGAATCCTGACCCCCATACTCACTCATGCAAAATCAAATACCTCTCGTAAAGACAATATAGATGACCTTTCCATTCTAGGCCTTCCCACTCATCCCAAGCCTATACTAGCACTTGTGTCTATGAGTGAGGCTAAATTATTTTGATTAGTGTGAAATACTACCCAAGATTCTAAGTATATTGCTTTATTTATCACTTGATTAAACCACCTCTGAAGGTTACCCAGTTTACCTCTTTGGGCTCTAGCACCTAATAGAAGCCACTCTTCTACTTGACAACACATACAAACCAATCACCAAGAGAATCCCAAGTGCATAAGAACAAGATAAAACCACTCCAACTCTAGAAGGAACACATAATGAAAACTCACTCCAACATTGGAGGCAACAAAACACATAATCTACTCCTTACAAAGGAGACACAAACCATTCCCATTCGTGAAAACCGGGTAAAACAACAGGATACAACTATACGGACTACCCAAGGCAATACAAAGGTTGACTAACATATTACGACAACCCACACAATTAAATGAAAACTCCATCTGGAAGACTTAAATAAAAAATTCACTCCATTTTTCCAACAACGACAATGAGAGAAAACACATAACGAAAAGACACTTTTGGCAATTAAATAACCTACTTTAGGATTTCCTAAATCCAATCAATGCAATGACATATTGCATGTAATCAATTAAAATAGGATTACTAAATCCAAGCAAAGCAATAATACATTGTTTTCAAACATCCAAAGTAAGTAAAATTACATTTGCAACATTAAGTAATTCAAAAACCCTAATTGTTTAATTCCATTCACAATTTAAATTAGGGACTAAACCAATTACTTTACTTCAAATTTTCTCAATTACAATTAATAATAAGAATCAATTTTTTTTCTTAAAATAAAAAAATTATTTTCTTATAGAATCAACCTTTGCATCTTTTCTAATAAAAATAATCTAAATATAATTATATTTAATTAGCTCAATTAACATAACTTGTGAATACTCAAAAGTAAATAAAGTTACATTTGCAACCTTGAGGAATTTTAAAACTAATAATTTAATTCCGTTTTCTCCAATTACACATAATAATAAAAATCAAATTTTAAATAAAATCATTTTATTATAAAGCCAATTTTTATTTATTTTTGCATATGGTAATAAAATAATCATCTTAAAATTCATATATTTAAATATACAAATATTATTTAAATATATATTTTAAAAAAATCATTTTTTTTAATTCCAATATTAAAATAAATTTCAATTGTTTAAAATATATAATATATATATTTTATATATAATATATGTATATTATATATAATATATATATACATTATATATATTTAAATAATAATAAAATACACATATTATACATATATATATATATAAATATATATATTTACATAATATATATATATATATATATAATATATATTATATAATATATATATATATAAAATTTATATAATATAAATTAACCTATAAAAAAACAAACTAATTTATATTGGCTACTGCATAGCCCCTGCTGGGGCGACTGCCTACGCAGCTGCCTCCACAGCGCCTCCCATGGGGGCGGCTGTGGGGGCATCCCCCAACCCTCCCCTTTCACTCTTAAATCATTTTTTTCATATATATATATTTTTTAAATAACAAAAAAATATAGAACTCTGTTCTCTGGTAAATGTCCACAGAAAACTACAATAGAAGAAATTCTTTTAAACACAATTTCATGATTCCAATTTCTGGAGATTTTCTAAATCTAAACAAAGAATAATTTCTATTATTAAATCTTCAAAAAGAAAACTAATTTCTTGATTTCAAATTTTTGTTGAAGAGTTTGCATTTTCCACAAGAATCTAAAAATCTTCTGTGTTCAACAAGGTTTTCAGATTGTTTCCAAGCAAGTTTTCAAAACTGAAAATGCAAATTTTCAAAACAAAAAAACAAAGTAGAACCTGTGATTTGAAGCTTGAAAAAAAGATTGAAGAAGAAAAGTTGAGCTTCCCTGCAAGATGATTTTTCCAAAGCTCTTCCAAAATCCTCACCCAAATCCAATAATGCATAATCAAAACATGAAGAACTTCCTTTCCTTTTAACAACAATATTTTTTTTAAATGAAATATCTTCCCCAAATTTGGTCAACTTTCCCCAAAATATCCCATCCACCATAGTTATTACTCCTCTATCCATTTTGGAGATATTTTGCTTTTTTTTTTAAATTTAAAATTAAAATTTCTTTTCAACATGACTTTATTACTCTTTAACAAAAAAAAATCTATTTCAAAATGAATTTAAATGCTTTTAAACATTTTCATTTCCAAAAAGAATTTAACTTAAAAATATTTTTTTTCAAAAAACTTTAACACTTTTAAAATTTTCATTTCAAAAAAATAATTTAACAATTATAATTTCCAAAATGAATAACTTGATTTAATTCCACACAATTTAATTTAATTAATCAATAACATAAATCTAATCCAATATTAGATTATGTTATTAATTAAATTAAATTAATTAATAAATTAAATAACATTTCTAACATTATAACCAGATAAATTTAATAAACAACTTAAATACATAAAACCATTTATTTACCTTTTCTAACTTGTAATTAAATAAAATCAAGTAGAGATGAACAACAAAGAAGCAACTTAACCCAACTAAAACCTGATGACACACTATGACTAGGGTGATGACTTGGCACGAAAAACCTAGCTACTATCTCCCAATCGAATATTGTTGGCCAATGGACACACTCAAACCTGTGAAATCAGGTGGAGTTGATGTCCTTTACCTGTCAACTTGCGAACACAAAATATATCAAACATGCATATAGATAACATAATAAAACACACTGTGACAAGGAAATCTCAAAATTGCAGGGCACTCGCAAGTGAGTGGTACAATCCCGTCCCCTTCACAAATATAGGATTACTAACTGACGAGTCTAACATCAATAATATACTCAAAAATATAAAGCATCATTAATTAAATATTTGCTACACTAATTCAAAGCATGCCATAATGATAACATCAAAGTAAAATACCATCACATCAAAATATAACATTCACATTGCTTTACAGTTGCGATCAAATAGTAACCAAGTACCATAATCAAAGTATAATGGAAACAAAGAATAACAAAGAAAACACTGTCCGATCAAAAGAGTCATAAAAAGGAGGGGTGCTACAGTGTAACACCTCTTTAATCTCAGGATGGTAAGATAGCATTTGATTTTGATTTGGTATTCTAACTGTTAAATGTTGTTATAATGAGATTAGTTATTGATGATTAGTATTATTCTGGATTACATGTTTATATATTTATATAATGTTATCATTGCTTACATACGATTATGGATAGGAAAGGAATGTTGTCGTAACACTCATATTCAAGAGGCTTACGATATCATGACTCCCTTCCTGATGATTGATGTTGCTTTGGACTATATGTATATGCACATGTACTTTGATGTGTAATTAGAAGTGATGCAAGTACTGAGTATTGACTTCGCCTAGATCCACAGGCCTGAGTGTACTCATATCCCTGATGGTGGTTACAGGAGGTAGTCACAGGCCAAAATTTCCCCTTTCCTATCACACTATACCCTGTTAGGGATGTGTCTTCCTTATTGATGTCCTATCATCCGGTTACCTAACGGTAACTTTTGGAGCACCTTTCCGCCGTAAGTTCCGGTGCACCTTTTTATTGTATGTGGGTTACTAGTATGTCATTGAGGTATTTTGTTATGGGTTTTGTGAATGTATTATGTGGCCATATATTTTGGTTGTCAGTGTTTTGATGGGTTTCATTGGCATCCCCTTGTGCTTTAAATATGGTATTTTATGGTGGTTAATTACTTGGGGATTTGAATTGATATTTTCTTGAGGTTTTAAATATTTTATTTAAAAGATTTATTGATCCCTTTTGGGGGGAAACTTTGTGTATTTTTAATGTTCCTTATTTAGTGAGTTTAATTAATTGTGTTGGGGAGCTTGAGAAGCTTGTTTAATTAAATGCCTTATTTTATGATTTGTTTTGAGAAGTTAGTTAATAAATGGGGGCAGCCTTGCTTGTATATATATAAATATACTTTTATTCTTTTGTTTTGGGGAGAGTTATCCTTTTTGTGAAGAAAATATAAAAGGGGAAAAAGTTTTATTTTGGGAGTCATTCTTGGAGAGAAGAAATTTATGTTTGGGAAAGAAGAAGAAAACCCCACGAATTGGGAAGCTAAGTGTGGAAGAATCATGGAGAATTTTTGAGAAGAAATTTGTGGGCAGTGGCTCCGGAGGTGCAACATGACTATGTTGTCTAGCTGCTCTGTTTTGGAATCTAACCGTGCCTTGCAAGCAAAACAATTTTACATTTCAGAATTTGGGCAAAAATTGGAGGTATTCTCTTGTATATTTCTTGAATTTCTGAGTTAGATATGTATGTGGGTATTTTAATTTGCTGCCTTGGGTGTTATCATGGCTTTTGGGTTGAGTTTTCTTTTCAACTTGGTTATTGTTTCATTTTTTGGGAAATCTGATATTTTTATAAATCTATTCAATTCTCCCACTTTAAACTCGAATCCAACTTTGGGATTCACTTAAAATGCCCAAAATATCAACTAGGTTGGAGTCCAAAATGCATTTCAAACACTTTCATTTTCGGCCAAAATTTGTACCGCTTGCTAAAATGTTTATTTTCATTGCTGCTCTTTCACAACCTATTAAAAATGCAAAAAAAATATGGAGTCCAAGTAGAAATGCCAAGACCCCAATTGGGTATTTGGCATATTTTCATTCTGGACACTTTCATTTTTGGGCAAAATTCGTGCCCTCTTATTAAATGACGTTTTTGTTTGCTTCTCTTTAATCGTCTGATAAAAATGTAAAATAAAATTGGATTCCATGTAGAGACATTAAAATATGAACTAGATCTTTGTCCGATTTTTAATCCAGACACTTTATTTTTCATGTTTGCCCAACCTTGTCTTAATGACGTTTCTGGTACAACACCATACTGTGGGTGTTAAAATTGAGAATTGAGGGTGGATTCCAACTTGGAACGTCAAAATATAAACTGGGTCAGGCTTAGAATTTTAATTCGAGCACTTTAAATTTTTATGTAATTTTCATGCCTCTATTTCGTGATTGAATTCAGTTGTTAAATGTGTCTTCTTACAGCAATGGTTGCTTGGCTGTGTTAAATGGCTTTTATGATGGATTCTTGTGGCTTTTCTTTTATTTCACATTTGTTATGGATTCCTCGTTTGGTTAAATGAGAAGGCCTAACTGTCTACAGGGCGTTGATACGGGCATGTTTCAGTCTCCTCGTCTGTACGAGAGGTGCACTCAGTTTCATGTGGTGTTATCCCTTTGAGCACACATGATGACATTCCTTTTGGTCAACACTTTTGTACTCTATGCCATAGTAATTATGAGTAGTTCCCGATATGTTTTGTATGTGCATCTTCATGTGGTGAAATTGGGTTAATGCATTGTAGTCTATGTTTTCTCTGTGTCTGATGTGAGCATTGGCCATATGTTACCGTTGCCTTGTCTTTTCTGCTTGGGCCTTGTGACTACCTCTGAGCATGGTGGGGTGGCCTCTTTTAAGTCCACATGGTAGGGAGGTGTTGCCACCACCATTAGGGACCGACGTATAGGTTATTGGAGCGCCAGTTGAAGCTACTCTTGCCTGCATTTGTATTTCATGTTCATGTATTTCATTTATGGTTGTCTTTGTACTCTTGTATATTCCTTTATGCACATTGTACTCTCTTGAGAGAAAATGACATCATTAATTTAATGAGAAAATATGTGATGTTTATATTTGGATTATGAGTTCCAATTTTTGTATCGGACTTGCTTGTATGATTATAATTCTTTTATAGCTTTTCCTTCAAAAGTTTTTATGCAAAAAAAATTAGATCTTGGTTGTATTTCCTTCATGTTTATAGTCGGCTTAAGTTCCCGAGCAACACCTCCTTTTGTTAAGGTTTTGTGTTGTGGCTGCAAAAGTTTCAGAGCATCACCGCTTCCTATGATTTGTTCTATGTTGATGCTGCCAAGGTTTTAAAGCAGCGCTGTTAAAGTTTCAGAGTAGCATTGCAAGTTCTGGAGCAACGTTGTTAAGGTTTTGGAGCTGCGTTGCAAGTTCCGGAGTAGCATTGCAAGTTTCGGAGCAACGTTGTTAAGGTTTTGGAGCTGTGCTGCAAGTTTTGGAGCAGCGTTGCAAGTTCTGAAGCAACGATGTTAAGGTTCCAGAGTTGTGCTGCAAGTTCTGAAGCAGCACTATTAAAGTTCTGAAGGAGTGCTGATAACGTTCCGGAGCTACACTACAAGTTCTCGAGCAATGCTGTTAAGGTTCCGGAGCTATGCTTTAAGTTTTGGAGCTACGTTGTAGGTTCCAGAGCAGCACTGCAAGTTCTGGAGTAGTGTTGCTAGAGTTTCGGAGTAGAGCTGGAAGTTCTGGAGCCAAGTTGAAAGTTCTGGATCAGAAGTTCCAGAGCAAAGTTGGAAGATCCAGAGCTGAGTTGAAAGTTCTGGAGCAGAGTTGGAAGTTCCGAAGTCGAGTTGAAAGTTCTGAAGCAGAAGTTCTAGAGTAGAGCTGGAAGTTCCAGAGCCGAGTTGAAAGTTCTGGAGTAGAGTTGAAAGTTCTAGAGTAGAGCGGTTGGTTCTGAAGCAAAGGTTTCGGAGCAGGAAGTTCCATAGCTAGAAGTTCTGTAGCTGGAACTTCTGTAGCTGGGAGTTCCGTAGAAAAGTTTCTAGAGCTATTATGGTTGCTCCTATTTGGATTTTCTCTAGAGGGTGGATTATTCCCCTCCTTTGGGTTGTGTTCGGCCATGCTTGGCCATGTAAGTTGTCGGTATATCATCTTGGCAACTACTTTATCTATAAGTTATTCCTTATGTTATCAAAAAAAAATTATCTTGTCCTCTTTTGGCTCTTACCCTTCGGGATTGCCTAGCAGGATGTTACATCTGGTATCAAAGCCATGCTCACACACTAGGAGCTCTGGCATACTTGAGCCTTCTATGTTTATGTTGTGTTTGGCGTGTGTGGCGTGAGCTTGTTATATTATTTTCATTGTCATGATTGATTAGCGCTTATTCCTTATGATGGTGTTTAGATTGTCCTTGTGATGATCTATTTTGATGTGTTCCTTGTTTCCTTTAGGATGCCCCTAAGAGCAGAGCCAGAGGGAAAGTTAGAGGTGGAACCCATGTTGCAGCACTAGGATCCCTGCTTATGGTTGATACTTTCTTGGGTTTTGTGTGTGGTGGATGGCAACAAGTGTTGTTTCCCGCCCATTGCATGTCTTGTTGAGGAATGTTTTATGAGGGTTAGTTAGACCCTCGAGCCTACCAAGAAGTGTGTTCTAATTGTCTCCTTCTTGATGTGTGGCTCTTTCTTTGTGTATAGGGATGTGACCCTTGAGTGGTCCTTGAGTTTGGTTGTAGCCCATGTGGTTGCAGTCTGCTTGATGTGGGTGTTCCAAGTGTTTGTTGTGGCGAGATAGTCATAGGACCTCTTGCTTTGAGTGTTTTGGTATGGCATCTTAGAGGGTTGAGCTTCCTAACCCTATCTTGTGTTGTGGAGGAATGATGCCTCCTAGGTCTTGCCTTACCCTATGGGATTAGAGTAATTCCCTTGGTTGAGAGTCTCTTGAGGTTGAGATTGATTACTTTCCTACATCCTGTGTTGCGGGTGGGCATGTTGGACCTTAGCTTGTTGGTGGGTTGCAGGTGACATGTGTTTCCTAAGATTACCCTTGCTTGGTTTCTTAGTTCTTGTTGTGAGAAGGTCTGTCTGACCTTGAGGGTGCCTAGAAGTTCCTTTTGTGTATACTCTCTTCTTGAGTTTTCTATTTTTCTTTATCATGCAAGTTTCGATGCATGTCTTCTTGTGCTTTACCTCATTGTGCAAGTGATTGCTTGATTGAACCTATGTGGTTTTGGAATTGTTTTTGCATGTTGAGACTAAAATATGGTAACAGAAAATGAATGATCGTGTTGTTAGTTCATAGAGATTATTGTATGCTCTCGCATGATTGATGCATTTGTGTGAAGTGAATTGGGTGATGATGAAACTATGTTTGCATTCATGCTTGTGTTAGAATTGTAAATCTCTCTTGCCTTCTCTCTCTCTCCCATTGGTTAATGAAGATGCCTATCTTGAGTGTGTGGCATGTATTGAAAACCATAGTATGCTTGTCTATTACGAGCAAATGTTTATGCATTCATGAAGGTTTGTTTGATTAGATCAAACCTTGGGTAAAGGACCTAAGTCCCCAAGTTGCATTCATAATCATGGAGCATGTATGAATTTGAATAAGAAATCTTGTAGATGTTAAATTATTGTACATGGATTCAAAATGCAAAATGTTAAATGAATGTTGAAGTGATAATGTTGCATACCTTGTCTTGAGTAAACATTGTAATGATATTGCACTATGTGTGGGAAATAAATGTGGTTAACATATGTGTGTAGTAAGTTGTTTCACTGCTTAATAAAAGTGAATGTGAATATGAGATTTATTATGGAATTGTTGATTTACTCCATGTAGCACTATGATGTATTGTATGGATGTTGGGAGTACATGTTCATGGAAAATTGTACTATTCTTGCATAATTAGAGGTGGATAATGGTTTTTTTCTGGTAAGAGAAAATTGGAAAAAGGTACTCTCTATTATGTGAACATCCTGTGTTTGTGCACATGTTGAGTGTTGTGAATACCCCATACTTGTTTTGTGTGCCCATGGGATGGTTAGACTATGTACCCATCCATGGAGGATATGTTGTAATTGGGGTGTGGGATTAACCATACCATTATGTGTGCTTGTATGTTTGTTGCCTGATTGAGGGCCAACCCACGTGTGGTTGAAATTTACATATATATTAAGAGTAACCAAAAGTTAGTTTCATAGAATATTTTCTTTGGTTCTCTAGCCCCTCAGTCTGTGATGGGGTAGTAGCAGCCAAAAATTTCCTTGGGTGGAGTGTGTAGCATATGCATGTTGCGGCGCAGAGCATTCTCAACTCAACCAATCCCAAGGAAAGTACTCACTACTTGATGGATCAGGGTACTTGATCCATATGTGCTAGCCTAATCCCCATAGTTTTGTGTATAGAACCATTGGTTTGTTAGTTTTTCTTGACCACCTATAGGGATGTTAAGTTGGCATTACCGAGTCAACCTCATCCACATGAGAGGTGAGGCTCGAGTATCCCCATATTTATATACTCATATATGCATTATATATTTTGTATCTACACATGTCCTACCACGATGCCATAGATATGATGTCACACCGCACTGATGTTCCGACATAGTGTTGGTGATGATTCCATGTATACTTCTGGTTACGGTGAGTACCTATGTGTGCCCTTTCCACGAGGTATCGCTATGTGGGGTGTTTTCTATGCATGCCTACTTTTGCAGATCCACAAACACACTACCATGCGGTGTACGACCAGTATATGCCTTCTTCGGCTAGTGTATGACCATGTCGCGTTGAGATGCGATGCAAGATGTGGCTGAGGTGCACATTCCATGCAGATAGCCAAGCAGTGTGTGGGCCACTTGGTGAGTCCATGTCGCGTGACGATGCGATGTGAGGTGTATCTAAGGAGTACACCTCATTCCATGTGGTTGGTGTGTCCACTCCGCCACACATGAGGGGCTATTGTGATAGTCAGACGTTGTTCCCTCCTTACTCGTTTGGTGGCTAGTTTAGTCACATAGTTATGTATTGTGCCATTTCAAATATTATGAACCTTCTTTTGGTTATTGATGGATTTTATTTGACTTTGAGGACCGACAAATTTGGTTTATCTTGTTTGTGATGGTTTAGCCACAAATTGTGAAATTTCTTTTCACGTAGCCCTCGAGGTTACGTTTGATTTAGAGTTGAAATTGCATGCATTTCTTGCTTTATTGCTGCAATTGAATCTTTATTTGATAATTATTTATGATCTTTGGTGGCTAAACTAGTTTTCTATTTGTTGTTTTCAAATGTTGGTCTTGTGTTGTAATGTGATTCCTCATCGAGAACGGGAGAGCCAGACTCAATTGAGGTATACGAGGAAGTAGACGCGGGGAACCTTGAGGATGGAGGTATGTGAGGTTGTTACACAACTAGGATCCACTAACTACCTATGTGTGATGATGATCTCTTGGAGGCTAACCACCTTATTCAACAAGAGATAGGTCATTGTGGTCTTGTTTGGATGGTCTCACCCTGTGTGTGTGTGGCCTAACACCATCAAACCACTGAGTGTGAGGTATGGATTATGTGAGATGGATTTTGAATCTTCGCTTATGGATTATGTATCATGGATTAGTATGCTGCTTACTGATGTCCAGATGGACCCTTGTGTAGCCTTGTGATTTGATTCTTAGTGATGTAAGTATGTATATATGGATAAATGCATGTTTCATCTTGGATATGGTTTCATATGAAAAGTTCAAAAGTTGGATTATTGTGCTTTAGAAAGTGTAAATTGTTATATTTTGTTGAAAATAATGCCAAATATGTTCTCATGTGTGAGATTGGAAGTGTTTGGAAAACAAATATTGTTGCAAATTATGGTGTTTTGAAAAGAATTGAGTGCTTATGCATCTTCTTTATCCTTTTCCTTGTGGAATTAATGTCAATCTTAACCTATCCCTGGTTGAATGTGGATGTTTAAATAAATGATTATGATGAGGATTGTGGCATATGTGATATTAGTAAGATTAACCATGCTATTTTGTTTCATGTTGAGATTTTATGAATAAGATATATGTCAATATATTGATAATGGTTCTTAGAAAGGTG
Organism: Sequoia sempervirens; assembly: GCA_007258455.2. Lineage (NCBI taxonomy): Eukaryota > Viridiplantae > Streptophyta > Pinopsida > Cupressales > Cupressaceae > Sequoia > Sequoia sempervirens. The sequence goes on along the minus strand of VDFB02047230.1, from coordinate 639,059,880 downwards.
AATGATGTATATTATATTTCTCATCCTTGGAATGAAGTACAATCGTTTAATGTTGATTATTATATTTTGAGTACTAATGTGTGACATGGCTGCATATTGAGTTTACATGACTTCCAGGAGTAAGTTAAATCTTAGGGAGGGAGGATGTAACACCTCTCTAATCTCAGGATAGTAAGATAGCATTTGATTTTGATTTGGTATTCTAATTGTTAAATGTTGTTATAATGAGATTAGCCATTAATGATTAGTATTATTTTGGATTACATGCTTATATGTTTATATAATGTTATCATTGCTTACGTACGATTATGGATAGGAAAGGGATGTTGTCATAACACTCATATTCTAGAGGCTTACGATATCATGACTACCTTCTGGATGATTGATGTTGCTTTGGACTATATGTATATGCACATGTACTTTGGCGTGTAATTGGAAGTGATGCAGGTACTAAGTATCGACTCCGCCTGGATCCACAGGCCTGAGCATACTCATATCCCTGATGGTGGTTACGAGAGGTAGTCACAGGACAAAATTTCCCCTTTCCTATCACACTGTACCCTGTTAGGGAAGTGTCTTCCTTATTGATGTCCTGTCGTCCAGTTACCTAACGGTAACTTCTGGAGCACCTTTCTGCTGTAAGTTCCAGTGCAACTTTCTATTGTATGTGGGTTACCAGTATGTCATTGAGGTATTTTGTTATGGGTTTTGTGAATGTATTATGTGGCCATATATTTTGGTTGTCAGTGTTTTGATGGGTTTCATTGGCATCCCCTCGTGCTTTAAATATGGTATTTTATGGTGGTTAATTACTTGGGGATTTGAATTGATAGTTTCTTGAGGTTTAAAATATTTATTGACCCCTTTTGGGGGGAAACTTTGTGTATTTTTAATGTTCCTCATTTAGTGAGTTTAATTAATTGTGTTGGGGAGCTTTAGAAGCTTGTTTAATTAAATGCCTTATTTTATGATTTGTTTTGAGGAGTTAGTTAATAAATGGGGGCAACCTTGCTTGTATATATATAAATATACTTTTATTCTTTTGTTTTGGGGAGAGTTATCCTTTTTGTGAAGAAAATATAAAAGGGGAAAAAGTTTTATTTTGGGAGTCGTTCTTGAAGAGAAAAAATTATGTTTGGGAAAGAAGAAGAAAACCCCACGAATTGGGCAGCTGAGTGTGGAAGAATCATGGAGAATTTTTGAGAATAAATTTGTGGGCAATGGCTCTAGAGGTGCAACATGGCTATGTTGTCTGGTTGCTCCATTTTGGAATCTAGCCATGCCTTGCAAGCAGAGCAATTTTACATTTCAAAATTTGGGAAAATTTTGGAGGTATTCTCCTATATATTTCTTGAATTTCTGAGTTAGATATGTATGTGGGTATTTTAATTTGCTGCCTTGGGTATTGTCATGGCTTTTGGGTTGAGTTTTCTTTTCAACCTAGTTATTGTTTCTTTTTTTGGGAAATCTGAGATTTTTATAAAAAAAATTCAATCCTCCCACTTTAAACTTGAATCCAACTTTGGGATTCACTTAAAATGCCCAAAATCTCAACTGGGTTGGAGTCCAAAACGCATTTTGAACACTTTCATTTTCGGCCAAAATTTGTGCCGCTGGTAAAATGTTTCTTTTCATTGCTAATATTTTACAACCTGTTAAAAATGCAAAACAAATATGGAGTCCAAGTAGAAATGCCAAGACCCCAATTGGGTCTTTGGCATATTTTCATTCTGGACACTTTCGTTTTTGGGCAAAATTTGTGCCCTCTTATTAAATGACGTTTTTGTTTGTTGCTCTTTATTTGTCTGATAAAAATGTAAAATAAAATTGGATTCCATGTAGAGACATTAAAATATGAACTGGGTCTTTGTCCGATTTTTAATTCGGACACTTTTTATTTTTCATGTTTTTGCCCAACCTTGTCTTAATGACATTTTTGGTACAACACCATACAGTGGGTGTTAAAATTGAGAATTGAGGGTGGATTCCAACTTGAAACATCAAAATATTAACTAGGTCAGGCTTAGAATTTTAATCTGGGCACTTTGAATTTTTATGTAAATTTCATGCCTCTATTTCACAATTGAATTTAGTTGTTAAATGTGTCTTCTTACAACAATGGTTGCTTGGCTTTGTTAAATGGCTTCTATGATGGATTCTCCTGGCTTTTCTTCTGTTTCACATTTGTTATGGATTCCTCATTTGGTTAAACGAGAAGGCCTATCTGTCTGTAGGGCATTGATAGGGGCATGTTTGAGTCTCCTTGTCTGTATGAGAGGTGCACTCGGTTTCATGTGGTGCTATCCCTTCAAGCACACATGATGACATTCCTTTCGGTCAACACTTTTGTACTCTATGCCACAGTATTTATGAGTAGTTCCCAGTATGTTTTGTATGTGCATCTTCATGTGGTGAAATTGGGTTAGTGCATTGTAGTCTATGTTTGCTTCGTGTCTGATGTGAGCATTGGCCATATGTTACCCTTGCCTTGTCTTTTCTTCTTGGGCCTTGTGACTACCTCTGAGCATGGTGGGGTGGCCTCTTTTGAGTCCACATGGTAGGGAGGCGTTACCACCACCATTGGGGACCAGCGTACAGGTTATTGGAGCGCCAGTTGGAGCTACTCTCCCCTGCATTGTATTTCATGTTCATGTATTTCATTTATGGCTATGCCTTTGTACTCTTGTATATTATTTTATGCACATTGTACTCTCTTGAGAGAAAATGACATCATTAATTTAATGAGAAGATATGTGATGTTTATATTTGGGTTACGAGTTCCAATGTTGGTATCGGACTTGCTTGTGTGATGATAATTATTTTATAGCTTTTCCTTCAAAAGTTTTTATGCAAAAAAATTAGATCTTGGTTGTATTTCCTTCATGCTTATAGTCGGCTTAAGTTCTGGAGCAACACCACCTTTTGTTAAGGTTTTGTGTTACGGCTGCAAAAGTTCCAGAGCATCGCTGCTTCCTATGATTTGTTCTATGTTGATGCTGCCAAGGTTCCAGAGTAGCGCTGCCAAGGTTCCAAAGCAGCACTGTTAAAGTTTTGGAGTAGCGTTGCAAGTTCTGGAGCAATGCTGTTAAGGTTCTGGAGTTGCGCTACAAGTTCCAGAGCTGCGCTGCAAGTTCTGGAGCAACGCTGTTAAGGTTCAGGAGCTGTGTTGCATGTTCTAGAGTAGCGTTGCAAGTTCCAAAGCAATGATGTTAAGGTTCCAAAGCAACGATGTTAAGGTTCCAAAGCTATGCTGCAAGTGCTAGTGTAGCGCTGTTAAAGTTCTGGAGCAGCACTGATAGTGTTTCAAAACTACGCTGCAAGTTCCAGAGCAGCATTGTTAAGGTTCCAGAGTTGCGCTACAAGTTTTGAAGCTGTGCTGTAGGTTCCGAAGTAGTGCTGCTAGAGTTCTGAAGCATAGCTGGAAGTTCTAGAGCAGAGTTGAAAGTTCTAGAGCAGAAGTTCTGGAGTAGAAGTTCCAGAGCAGAGTTGGAAGATCCAAAGCCGAGTTGAAAGTTCTGAAGCAGAAGTTCTGGAGTAGAGTTGGAAGTTCCGAAGCCGAGTTGAAAGTTCTGGAGCAGAGCTAGAAGTTCTGGAGCCGAGTTGAAAGTTCTGGAGCAGAGTTGAAAGTTCTGGAGCAGAGTGGTTGGTTCTGAAGCAAAGGTTCTAGAGCAGGAAGTTCCATAGCTAGAAGTTCCATAGCTGGGAGTTCCATAGCAAAGTTTCTAGAGCTATTATGGTTGCTCCTATTTGGATTTTCTCTAGAGGGTAGATTATTCCCCTCCTTTGGGTTGTGTTCGGCCATGCTTGGCTATGTAAGTTGTCAGTATATCGTCTTGGAAACTACTTTATCTGTAAGTTATTCCTTATGTTATCAAAAAAAATTATCTTGTCCTCTTTTGGCTCTTACCCTTCGGGGTTGTGTAGCGGGATGTTACATCTGGTATCAGAGCCATGTTCACACACTGGGAGCTCTGGCATACTTGAGCCTTCTATGTTTATGTTCTGTTTGGCGTGTGTGGCGTGAGCTTGTTATATTATTTTCATTGTCATGATTGATTAGCGCTTATGCCTTATTATGGTGTTTAGATTGTTCATTGATCCAATCATAGATGAAATAGAACAACTAAAATCATGGTTCTCAGAGAATGGAACTACTCTGTCGTTACTTTGCAAACAATCTTTTTCCAACAAGGTGACTCCCAAACACAAACAGCCTTTCGCTACACATTACAAAATATGTGTAATGCAAAACCACTCGAGGAAGACTGGAAATTACTAATCACTCGCACAAACAAACATCTATCAAGGGATGAGCACACAAATTTCAACTAATCAATGCACCTATTTTCCACAAATGATTTAGTGGCGTTACATAACAAAAAAATGCTCAAACTATTAAATCTTCCTATCACACTATGCATTGCAATACAAACACACACAAAATCAAACACTGATAACGACTCTGAACAACTTCCAAAAGAGGTCCTCCTATGTAGAGGCCAATGAGTCATGTTAACAACAAACTTATGGATTCAAACAAGCCTTATCAATGGATCTCTTGGATAATTACAAGAAATTATTTACCCAACTGACACTAACCCACCAGATTTACCTTCATACATGGTGGTACACTTCGATGAGTACAATGGCCCACCATGGAACCCAAATGAACCAAAATGTGTGCCTATCACACCCATATCTATTGGAAACTGTAGGAAAATACCACTATCCATGGCATGGGTGATAACCATACATAAATCTCAAGGGCTAATGGTAAAAAAGGAAACAATCGATATTGGAAAATTTGAAAGACAAGGGATCACTTTTACAGCCATCTCTAGAGTCAAATCAATAAATGATCTTCAAATAGAACCGCCATTCTCGTTCGATCGCTATTCCCAAATGAAAAATAACCCTTATGCCATTATCAGAAAGAAAGAGGAAGCTTTGCTACAAGCTCTCTCATTGTAATCACAACAGGTACACAACTACAAATACAACCTTCTATTATATTATTTTCATATCATTTACCCAACAAAAGGATTACTGATATAACACAATCACTATTTCCATGATGTGTAGGAATTCAAAAAGCTCTCCCCAGACAACAACTCTACATGCTCCAATTTACAAACAGAATGTTTCTAACCTCCTTATAATACATTACATTTATTATAATGTCTTATTTAATTTACATCATATTTGCAATTTATGATATATTTCATAATATATTTCCTACAAACTATATTCATTTTTATCCTTCACTCAATATTGTTTGGAATCTCCTTGCAAATTAATGGAATTGCCCTGATATTCCAGGTCTCACCCATCAACAAACTACTTGTTTGCGAGAGTTGCTACATGTTTATGAAGTACAAAGGATCATTGTGTACAACTATTTGTAATCTATTTTTACAATTTGTTCAATCAAAAAAACATTTTTTACAAGCAAATGCAATGTTGAACAAACATCTAACTCTTTGCTTTTTTCAAATGAATGCTCCAACTCTAAAACAAGTTGTTTCCTACACAAACAATGTATCACACAAATCCAACCTTCTATCCATAGTTTACTATTGCCCACAAATATACTGTGTACAAAGGATCATTGTGTACAACTATTGGTAATATGTTTAATCAAAAAAACATTTTGTACAGGCAACTGAAAGGCTGTACAAATAGCTACCTCTTTGCTTTTTCCAAATGAATGCTTCAACTACAGTCTCCTTCTCATTTTCACATTCGTTTCTACTTTCAATTCAAAGCATGATTATGTATACATCTCACAGGAAAATGATATGTACAAAGACAACGCCAATAACATTCAACCAATTATATAATACTATTAGCGTATTCCTTGCAGCTCCCCTGGCTGCAAGCGCTAGTGTTTAAAATATAAGAAAGTTTTAAAAATTAGTAGAAGAGCGCATGGAAGATTGTTATTAATAATAGTTGAGCAACTTAAAAACTAATAAAATAGTTGAGAAAACTTCAAAACTAATAATATTTTAAAATTCATTCAATCAACTAAAAATTTACTCAATGATACCATTCAATCATGAGGTTCTTTCAGGTTTGTAGAATGCTTCCAACAAAATTTGATTAGTGAAAATGAACAAGGACCTAAAAGATTAAGCTAACAAAGACTTGCAAACATAAATATTAGATGAAGGATGACTGGGTGCCTAGCAAAGGTCACCAAAATGTAAGCAACAATTCAAAATTGAATTAGGAAACAAATACAAAACAAAAGGTTCCTATTCTAATCTATTACAAATCTCAAATAGAGCTCAAAATGAAGTTCAAGACAATGCAATCAAATAATTATTCAAAATAATTTTACCATAAAACTCCATTATGGGTTTGATTTTATCTAATGATAGCTATAGATGTAGATGATCTTGCACAAAAAGGTACCTATTTTGATAGCATAAAATTAGCACAAATGAATGGATGAAATGAATGACATTGTGTCACAATTTATAGATTTTTAAGAGAGGAAATGGATGGTGGAGATGTGATGGAAAGGTCAATGGTTAGGATAAATGAGATGATTTTCATAGGATTGTGGATAGAATGGAGGGTAATGATGGAGGTTGTTGGAATGCAAAGGGATTTGATGCATTTACCAAATTTAGTAAGTAGTTGCAACCATGAGGAGTGTAAGGGAAAAGTGTACCTAGGACCTCTTTATTTTTGGAAGTTGGTGGAAAGAATTCCTTTATTATTGGTATTAGTGGAGAGAAAATATCTATAATTAGATAAAATATTATATAATTATTGTAGCATGTGTGAGGTGGAAAATAGGTGTAAATAATTCATTGATGTGAGGTTAGATGGAAAAGGGGACTAATTAACGAATACTATTATTTAATCAAGTTGGTCCCATAAGGTGAAGGGGACTTGACTAGGTGATGCATTATTTAGACAACTAAGATAAAGGTGTACTAGGGAAACATTTAGGTGTCTACACCCCTACCTTGTCTTGTTCATCATATTATTGAGTTTTCACATATTTTCATTCTTTACTTTCAATCCCTAATTCTCCATGCTTTTATGCCTCCTTTCTATTTTATGTGGGTTTTTTAGGTTCTCCTTACTTGTCGACATCACCCCCATTTCCCCACACTCCTAATCCCTAACTAACATTCGATTCCTAGGCGTTTAGATCCAATCCTTTGGGAATTCAATAAAATTTATATCACATAGGTAGCAGTCCCAAAGTCTATTCCCTAACACCTTTTGTGATTTTTCTATGTTTAAAATACTCCATCATGTAGTAGACCTATAGAATTTTATTTACACCAATCTTGGAGAACCCTATCACCCAAAACTCTAACCTATGCCATGTGAGATGCTCATGGAATTTTATCTATTATCATTCTAAAATAGAGTTGAATTATTCTCAAAACCTTGGTGGGATTTAAGTCTTTCCTTTCCTTGGTAGGGTAGTATTTGGTATCTCAAAGTCATAATCCCTACTATCCTATTGAACAATAATTTGTGAACTTCTAGAGATTTTTATTGGGAGTACCTAATATAGTTCTATATAGAGACCTATAGCAGTTGACTACAATGCATGAGAGGATATTTTCACTTTTAATGGATATTTGGCAATGATGTTAGTTATGATGCCATGCATAGATTGATATCACTTTTATTGGGAACTTTGTGTAGTTACATAGTAAATTATATCTTCTTGTTTCAAGATCTTGATTCTTCACATTAAATCTCTAAGCACACCCCAAGCCATTTGCACACACGTGTGAGCAACTTCTTGGGACCATTCTTCTTCCTCAAGAGCTTCCAATTTCTCTCCAATTTATGTGGGGCATGATAGTGGGGAAGATTCTCCATCAAGGAGCTTCAATATGTCCCCATTAAGGAGTGAGTCATGGAATTGTAACAACCTCATCCTTGACCTGAAAACTCAAAATTTCACCTCTTCCAAAGAATACATAAAAAGGGGTTCTATAATTTAGATATTTTTTAATTTAATTTAAAAATGACTCTAACCCCTAGTCCTATGACCTAGGACTCTAAATTTGATAAAAAAAAATAAAAATAACAATTTAAAACCACCTTAGAACCCCTACAAATATAAATTCAAAATTTAACACTTAGGTTAAACATTCCATTCATCTACTTGATCCACTCAACACAATTACATAATAGACATTGATTTTGCATGCCACAATGTAATAGATTTCAAAATATAGAAATACAATTTCCATGTCACGAAGATAAATTTCACATAAAAAAAGAACTTGATCACTACATATGACTAGGGTCATGATTTAATGGTTACTCACATGTAGGGTTACCATGTGTCCTCCTCACTTTCAATGACAATGAAAATCACCTATACACCTGGTTACAATTGATAGTTCATCATAGTGGAACTCGGTGGAAGCAACAAGACAATACAATGCATTCAAACACAACATTCAATTAATAAATATTTTTATTTCATAATTCCATTAATCATCATGAAAAAAAAAAAAATCCAATTGAACAACATTTTCTAGGGTATGAAATCATCGATTCATAGCATATGGAAATGTACCATGACCCTCGAATCATAATTTAAACTATGAAATAAAATTGCATAGAAATGAAATCACTTGATTAATTATTAACCATAGAGATAGTGTCAAACCATAATCAAAATTAACCATTTCTAAAATATTTCATCAAACAAAGTCAATGGGAGGAATCAAAAGTCCACAACATAATAATAATGATAACATAAAATTTCCATGGAGCAACCCAAATAGTCATGAAAGTGGCATAGAAGTAGTATGATAATTAGTCACTAAAGGATGGTTCTCACACAAGCTAGTGAATGAATTATGATGAGATAATGGAATTTGGAAGGAATATGTTATTTTCATCTTGTGGACTCATCATGGATATTGGGCATTGTATTTTTAACTAATGATTTGGGTGCCATATTTTAGATGTTTTTAGCTCATAGTTTTGTAATTACCATTTGATAGTTTCATCCATTGCTCCTCCTATTTACCAGGTTCTTGAGATGGATTTTTCATAGTGAATTTTTGTAGGTGTTGTTATGCTACTTGAGCTGGTGTGTAGAGTTTTCTCTCCAAAAGTTTTTTCCATGTAAACCATTGTGTTATGGTGTATATTGATTTTATGTAACTACAAGCACAAATTTCCTTTCATAGATTAGAGTAGAAAGAACATTCTACACCTCTACTTCCTTTCACATACCACTTTTCATATAGTAAAATGACTTACAACGATACTCTCTCCTTCTTATGATTGTTGATTGTAAAATTGAGTTTGTAATTGTGATTATACGTGCATGTATATTTTTTCTCTATTTTATAATTTTACATGGAGCACACATGCTAAAATGAATACAAATGATAAGATTTGGAGGGGTCCATTAATTTACATGGAACTCAATATCCTTTTATATTTGAATATTTAATTTGCATGCATGTTTGAGAATGCTCATTTACTTTAAGATACATGTTTTTGTTAGGATTCACATACTCCCCTTACAATGGGGTAAAAATGTAATTGTGAAATATCCATGCCCATGATGATTCCTATTTGGTTTTGGGCCTATTTTTAGAGAATGGCATAGTAAAATTACATATTGAAAAAAGATGCAATTTTGTGCAAAGTTGTGCACATTTCCTAATCTTTCACCTATCCTCATTTACACACATTTTCATACATTTGACTTTATTTCATCCATTCCTACACATTTTCACATACACTTCAGATTTATTTCATCCCCATGTCTATATTTTTATTTCTTACTTAAAATTCATTGTCACATTATCTTGGGTCAATACCATGGATATGGGATAGTCCCATGTCTACAAATTTGACCCCCAAACCTTCATAATTCAAATTCATTTTTTGACTATTTCCCATTTATTCCTACCATGAGTCAACTTGATTCATTTTTCTCATAATTTATTTTTATATAGTGTTATTTAAAGGCATTTGATATGCTTTCATTTATAGTCCTTTGATATTCAATAATCAAGGGAGAATCAAGTAAACATTCACATTGATGATAGGATCATGCTAGGAATACTTCAATTGGAACAACTTAAAATATTATAATTCTTTATTGCATCATCATTGAGCATTTACATGTTTGAATCTTATTCTCTTTGATATTTTCTACAACCGTAATGTAAAAAGCTTCTTTTATAACAACCTAATAACACAACAAAATGATTAAATAATTTTACTAATACATTACTCATCATACTAATTATTGTAATATATTCTAATAAACAACAAAATATTCATATAGGTTCTTATATTCTCGCAGGTTCTTATATTCTCCCCCATGTTTGTCCTCTTTCCACTTTGCCAAATGCTTTGGATGGCTATGACATTTTGAAAGGTTCCAATCTTGTGGGTGGCATCCTTTGTCGTCAATTTCTAATTTATGACCGTTCAATTACTGCTCTGCTAAACACTATGGCTAACGGTTTATTAGATGATTATTCTTATGACTTCACAAGGAGCCTTGGCTGGGGAACATGATTTCAAATATGATTTTAGATTTGTTTGATGATGTGTAGTTCCTGATAAGACATGCTCTCACAGAACCACATTCTATTCCATATTTCACTCCTCCTACTGACTTGGAATCTTCGGAGGAAAGTGGTGTTTACTCTTGATGGAAGCTCGTAGATCTCCTTCTTGCCTTAGGGCGGTCGACTTTTGCTCCAGTTTTGAGACTTCATCTTCTGCCACCTTTTCTTCGACCTTCTACAAGTACTTATTGGGTGAATCTGTATTTATCACTTGGGAGCTCTTTTTGTCTTATAAATGATGCTCTTCTATCATTCAAGAGATTATATGATGTATTCTCTTTGGGTGATCTTCTATCTTCGTGCTCTAATGGGGTTCTCATTTTGTGTTATTTTTGTAGCCCTGATCGGGAAATTTCGATGTAAACTCGAGTCCTCTGCTTCTTGTCTCGGTCCATTTTAGATGGATAATATGATGCTTTCTCTCGGCAGTCTTTTGCTTCCTCTCTTCTGTTGATTTTGATATGGAATTCCTCGATATTTAACTCTCTTTATTTTAATAATAAATGTTTGTGGCTTGTCACCTTATATATATATATGAATACATGATAAAAATCAACCAAACAATTTAAAAATGAATTATCTGATCAATTAACATCATGATAACTAGATAAAATTGACAACTTATCAATGTTTTCACCATAAAAGTGTACTACATACATTATCATCGATTACACGCAATTTACAACATTTAATATCTTAAATTATAACTTATTACATTTCAATCACAAGAATTACAATACTCAAATCTTGAAATATTGGAGAGGAATAAAGTGCACAATCTTAGTTACAGGAGAGTGCGAGAGAGAGAGAGAGCTCAAGATAGCATCATTGGGGTGCTTTCCCACCCAACCACAAAGGTAAATGCTTCCCCAATCTTCTCTCAACTAGAGAAGTATGACCCTTCACAAAGGATCTAGCAATTTGAAGTTGAAGAGCACAAAAGAATCTAGTGGAACATGTATATTTAAACATCCAAGAATTCATTTACCAATGCTTATGCAAGTCTAACTAAATACATATGTCCATCTAATAACATGATATATACAAAATACAAAATCTAATTAAACACATATTGGTTGAGCTTTGTCCAAAGTATTTATATGATGTACTATTCCACACATATGTTGTAGACTAATTTACATACTATTCTGTAGTATCCATTTCAAACACCCATCCACTCTCTCATGCTTAAGTTACAATAATAAATTAAAATAATGAGATGGATTAATCTAATGACATATCTAAGGTTTCTCAACCATTCTTTAGACAATTACTTATATACTACCTATGTGGGTTGTATATCTTGTTTGAAAATACAAGTATTGTGTTTCTTATATTGCAATAACCTTTTCAATCCATCACTATAATCTATAAAAATAACATATATAGACAAGATGATATAACATATTTACATCACAATAAGATGTAAAAACTTATAATTATTATTGTAATCATATTGTTATATTAATAAAAATATATACTTAATACATACTTCCACCATCCATATAATTATTATTAAAGTTGTATTATTTCAAATAAATAGTTATAAAAATACTACATCTATATAATATTAACTCCTACATTAATGAGTTTAATTCCTCTTTGTTATAAGAAAGTCAATTCCTTGACCTTTTCTATAGTATTTTTAAATGGTCTAAGTTGAGAGAAGTGTAGCATAACTATAGGTAATTAGATCTTGATTAGTGTCGAGTCAAAATGAGCTAACCTACCTTGTGCTTGTCCTATTATTCACTTCCATTACTAGTCCATAATCAGGTGACACCTAATTGTTGGAAATGTGTCTCAACTCACTTGCTGGTTATTGGCAGCATTGTGTACATTTCTCCCTTTGATCAAAAAGACAATGCTCTATCGGCGGGACGTTGTTCTCTATCCCAACGATGGTCCAATGAGTCTTCATGTATTCACTTAGTTCTTCATTGACGGGACATTTCTTGGTCGGTGGGACTCCAAAGGTTGTCCCTGTGACAACCCAACGATTTAGTGCTAACGGCTTTCTCTATCGGTAGGATTTTACTCTATCGGTGGGACTATGAGTCGTGTCCCAATGATATGACGATAATGTTCATTCGTCAGCGAAACTTGAGGTCATCGCCAGGACGTTCAACCTAGTCTCCCCATGGACCGATGACTATGGTGGGACTCGAGCTTACAGGTGGGGAGAGGTAGTTGGTGTTGACTTGGAAATGGGGACCACATTGACCAGTGTGAACCTCATCGGTATGACATCCTCATATCGGTGTGGCTCAATTAGTTGTCTCACCGATATGTCGATACATGGTGAACCTTCTGAGCAATAAAGTGGACATCGGCAGGACTTTCCTATATTGGTGGGAAGCGATATAATATCTCCCCAATGTGGCAATGGACTTGGTCAACGGTGTGTCAAGAGGAGCTCGTATCGATGTGACAATGAGTGATCGGTGAGACATGGTCTCTTGTCTCACCAATACTCCGATGACTGTTTGGTTTGGCGGGAATTTCACTCGTTGGTGTGACTTAAATGAATCAGGGAGAGGTTGAAGCTTGTCTCATCAATGGCCTGATATGGTAATTGTTGAGTGATGGTTTTCCTACAGTCACAAATTGGAATGGTTGGTCCTTTGGAATTAAAACAACTATGGATGAATGTTAAATGGTACTGTAATACTTTGGATTGAGGTTAAGTTCGGTTTGGTTGGTGAGGTAATTGTAATAAATTTGTAACAGTGATCAAATTGAAGTTTTTGATGAGAGTAAGAGGTTGATCAGGGAAATGTTATGCTACCTAAATTGACATTGTAATTTGACATCTGAGAAGCATGAGTCTATAACTCTATATGTGAACCTTGTTTACTGTAATACAAAGTGAATTTGCTTGGTGTGTGGGTTTTTCTCCTGAAAGGGTTTTCCCACATTAAAAATAATGTCCATTCTATGGTTGTGTTAAATTTTTTCTGATTTATTTTCTGCTAATGTGCATCTTTAATGAACTGTAATTCATAATTGGACCATATGTCTGCATTCTCCTCTTAGAATTAGCATTAGAAAAGTGTTTTCACACCTCTGCTTTCCTTACAAGTGGTATCAGAGCCTGGCCAGTTGTGTTATCCTTGTGGGTTGGATGGGTTTTCTATGCCAATTCTGAAGTAGGAGTCTTCTAGAGGAATTTGGTAATCTTGATTGCAGATTAAGATGGCAAGCACATCAGGGAAGATAGAAATTGAAAAATTCAATGGTGGAAATTTTGAGTTGTGGAAACTCAAAATGGAAGACCTATTGGTAGATAGAGATCTCTGGATTGTTGTGTAGAGGCTCCTGATAAACCTTCAGGCATGAAGCAAGAAGATTGGGACCTTGCAGATAGAAAAGCCAAAGGGTTGATAAGACTTTGTCTAGTAGACTCTGTTCTCCTGAACGTTCATGAAGAGAAGTTTGCATCTTCTTTGTGGAAGAAACTTGGTGACATTTATTAGGGAAAGTCCTTGGTGAATAAGTTATTCTTGAGGAAGAAGCTGCACTATTTGAAAATGGAGGAAGGGGTGTCTGTGGCTGATCATCTGAATACGTTCAATATGCTCATTGCTTAGTTAACATCTGTAGGTGTGAAGATAGATGATGAGGATCATTGTATGCTTCAGTTATGTTCTTTTCCTAACTCATGGGATCATTTATTGACGCCTATTGGGATTACAACAACCACTTTCAAGATGGAAGATGTGGTTGCTTCATTGCTGTCAGAAGAGATGTGAAGGAAATCTTCTGAGATAGCAAAGGAGGCTCTTGTTGTTCGAGGAAGATCAAAGGAGAAGGGAAAGAAGAAAGACAAGAAGTCTAAATCAAATTTTGAAGGGAGATCAAAGTCTCCTAGAAAGAAGTCCAAGGTGAAATGCAAGAATTGTGGGCAGCATGGTCATGTCCATAAGGATTGTAAAGAGGAGAAAAAGAAGAACAATTCTTCAGATAATGATTCTTCTCAGAGCGATGCAAATGCCTTCATTGCAACCTTGGTGAATCAAGAATCAAATGATGTCTGGTTGATTGACTCAGGTGCATTTTTTCACATGACATCTCATAGAGATTGGTTTACTAAGTATGAAAAGTATGCTGGTGGAAAGGTGTATCTAGAAAGTGAATCATCTCTTGAAATTGTTGGCCATGGAAGAGTTAGAATTTAATTTCTTGATGGAAGAATCAAAGGAATTGATGGCATAATGCATATACCAGATCTGGATCAAAATTTTATTTATGTTAGTAAGCTAAATGATGTTGGCGTGCAAGTTTCATTCTCGAATGGTGGTTGTAAGATGACTAGAGGCTCGATGGTGCTAGCTAGGGGTACTCGAATTGGTACTCTATACAAGCTGGACACACATGTTGTTCAATGCAATAGTGTCTCTATAAAGTTAGAAAAGGATGCTAGTGTAGAGAAGGAGGACGAATTTCCTTTGGGTGCAAAATCTTTGGAGATGAAACTCCCAGTAGAAAATACCATGCTCTAGCATCAAAGGCTCAGCCACATTGGTGAGAAAGGCTTAAAAGCTTTGAAAAATAAAAACCCAGTTGTAGGGCTTGATGATTGTAACCTTGAGTTCAATTTTTGTGAACATTGTATATATGGAAAACAACATTGTGTTTCATTTTATTCTAGTCCTCATAGATCTTCTGGTGTTCTAGATTATATTCACTCTGATGTTTTTGGTCTAGTAAATGTTCCTTCGTTATTGAAATCAAGATATTGTGCTTCTTTTATTGATGATTATTCGAGAAGGGCATTTGTGTATTTTCTAAAATGTAAATCAGAAGTGTTCAGCCAGTTTAAAGAGTTTAAAAACTTGGTTGAAAATCATACTGGAAGAAAAATTAAATGCTTGAGGATAGATAATGGTGATGAGTTTTGTTTTGCAGATTTCGAAAGGTATTGCAAAGACCATGGAATAAAAAGGCATAAAACAACACCTTACACTCCACAGCAAAATGGAGTTGCTGAAAGGTTGAATAGGACACTGATGGAAAGCGAGAGAAGTATGTTGAGCAATGCTAGTCTAGAGTAGAAGTTCTGGGTTGAGGCTGTGGCTACAACATGTTATTTAATAAATTGATCTCCCTCTTCGACACTTGTTGACAAAACCCATATGGAAGCTTGGTCTAGTAAGAAGCCCTCTTTAAGACATGTAAGAGTCTTTGGCTGTGAGGCATATGCTTATATTCCAAATGAGAAAAGATCTAAATTGGAAAATAAAGTAGTAAAATGTATCTTCATTGGCTATGGCATTGGTGTGAAAGGATACAAACTTTAGAATCTTGTGACTAAAAAGGTTGTATACAACAGAAGTGTAATCTTTCGTGAGATGAAACCTTCTTCAGTGGATCTACAGTCAAAGATGAAAGAAGAAAAGAAAGAAAAAGTAGTTGAAATTCCTCAAACTCCAGATAAAGAGGAACTATGAAGTGTACCTAGAACTAAGGAGAGTTCTATCATGTCTAAGATTTTTGAAGAAGAACCACAACCTCAACCTCAACCTTTGAGGAGGTCTACATGTGAAAGGCGGCAACCTGAAAGGTATGCTTTTTCCATGTTGGATGTAAATTGTGCCTATGCTTTGATTACAAGCACTGATGAGCCTAGGACTGTGAAAGAGGCAATTGAAATGTCTGACTCAAATTCTTGGTTGGAAGCCATGAATGAGGAAATGGCGTCATTAAAAAAGAATGCAACTTGGGATTTGGTGCCCTTGCCTAAAGGTCAAAAGCATGTTGGTTGTAAATGGGTGTTCAAGAAGAAAATTGGTTTGGATGGCAGTGTTGAAAAGTATAAAGCTAGGTTGGTTGCGAAAGGCTATTCCCAGGTAGAGGGAATTGATTATAGTGAAATATTTTCTCCTGCAACTAAGCTAACATCTATCAAATTTATTTTGTCACTTGCAACAACGTATGACTTAGAGATTGAACAGATGGATGTGAAGACAACATTTCTTTATGGATATCTTGAAGAAGAAATTTATATGTCCCAACTTGAGCACTTTGTGGAAAAAGGTAAAGAAAATATTGTTTGCAAGTTAAATAAATCTCTGTGGTTTAAAACAATCACCTAGAATGTGGTACCAGAAATTTTGACACATTTTTGTTGTCATTGGTATTTGTAAGATTGAAATCTGATCATTGTGTGTACTTCAAAACTAAAAATGATTGAGTTCTTATTATTGGCATGTATATTGTTGATGACATGTTGTTCATAGAAAATAGTAAGACTATGATTTCTGATCTAAAATCTCAAATTTCAACAAAGTTTGAAATGAAAGATCTAGGTGCAATAAGGTATATTCTAGGGATGGAAATAGAAAGGGATAGAGGAAGTAGAAAGCTTTGGCTCAACTAGAGTAAGTATATCAATACTGTCATGGAGAGATTTGGTATGACTGGTTGCAAGAAGCTAGTTGTTCCAATGTTGCAGGGAACAAAGCTATCTATTGCAGATTGTCCAAAATATCCTATTGAGATGGAGGACATGACCAAAGTTCCTTATGCAAGTGCAGTTGGTAGTTTAATGTATGCAATGGTCTGTACAAGGCCAGACATTTCCCAAGTAGTGGGAGTTCTTAGCCTTTTTATGGCAAGTCTAGGTAGACCGCATTGGGATGTTGTGAAAAGAGTTTTTAGGTATTTAAAAGGTACGTCTCAGTATGCTTTGTGTTATCATGGTAACTTCGTTGGGTCATAGAGATCCATCAAAATTTGAAGTTATGTGGATTCTAATTGGTCAAGGGACATTGACAATAGGAGATCCACTAGTGGATACATCTTCACGTTATTTGGTGGTATAATTAGTTGTATGAGCAAGCGACAGGCTGTAGTCATTTTTTCTACTTCAGAAGTAGAATATATGGCAACAACACATGCTTATAAATAATCCATTTGGCTTAGACATTTGTGTTCTGATGTTGGGTTCAATGTAGGGAAAATTACCATTTTTCGTGATAGTCAAAGTGCTATTTGTTTGGTGAAAAATCCCACTTTCCCTACTAGGACAAAACATATTGATGTGCAGTATCATTTTGTACAGGATATGGTGGAGGATGGAAAGGTCAGTCTTGAAAAAGTGGATACTCTAGAAAATGTTGTAGATGCGTTAATGAAACCAATGAGCATAGACAAGTTCAGGTGGTGTTCCAGTTCGATGGGCCTTGAGACCTATGAATTTTAGTAATCTCGAGTATTAGAGAAGCCAGTAAGTCTTCATCAAGTGGGAGCATGTTGGAAATGTGTCTCAACTTACTGGCTAGTTATTAGTAGCATTGTGTACATTTCTCCCATTGATCGGTGGGACTGTGTTCTATTGATGGGACCTTTTTCTCTGTCCCAACAATGGTTTGATGAGTCTTCATGTATTCACTTAGTTATTCATTGATGAGACATTGCTTGGTCGATAAGCCTCCAAAGGTTGTCCCTGTGATGACCTGTCGATTTGGTGCCAACGGCTTGTTCTATCGGCAAGAGTTTACTCTATCAGTGGGACTATGACTTGTGTCCCAACTATAGGACGATAATGTTCCTTCATCAGTGGGACTTGAGGTCATCGTCGGGACATTCAACCTGGTCTCCCTGATGGACTGATGACTATGGTGGGACCTGAAGCTGACAAGTGGGGAGCAGTAGTTGGTGCTAACTTGGCAGTGGGGACCAAATTGACCAGTGTGAAATTCATTAGTATGACATCCTCATATCGGTGGGATTCAATTAGTTGTCTCGCCAATATACCGATACATAGTGAATCTTTTGAGCAATAAAGTGGACATCGGCAGGACTTGCCTGTATTGGTGGGAAGCGATATAATGTCTCCCTGATGTGGTGATTGACTTGTTCAATAGTGTGCCGAGAGGAGCTCATATCAATGTGATAATGAGTGATTAGTGAGACACGGTCTCTTGTCTCACCAATACTTCGATGACTGTTTGGTTTGGCAGGCATTTCACTCATCAGTGTGAGTCAAATGGATCGGCGAGCAGTTGAAGCTTGTCTCATTGATGGCCCGATATGGTAACTACTGAGTGACAGTTTGTCTACAATCACGAATTGGAATGGTTGGTCCTTTGGAACTAAAGTGACCATGGATGAATGTTAAATGGAACTGTAGTACTCTAGATTGAGGTTTGGTTCGGCTCGGTTGGTGAACTAATTGTAATACATTTGTAATAGTGATCAAATTGGATTTTTTGATGAGAGTAAGAGGTTGATCAGGGAAATGTTATGTTGCCTAAATTGACATTGTAATTTGACATCTGAGAAGCATGAGTCTATAACTTTGTATGTGAACCTTTTTTACTATAATACAAAGTTACTTTGCTTGGTGTGTGGGTTTTTCTCCTGAAAGGGTTTTCCCATGTTAAAACTGATGTCCATTCTATGGTTGTGTTAATTTTGTTCTGATCTATTTTCTGCTAATGTGCATCTTTAATGAACTATAATTCAGAATTGAACCATATGTTTGCATTCTCCTCTTAGAATTAACATTAGGAAAGTGTTTCCACACTTCTACTTTCCTTACAATAATAGTTGTTTCCTGGCATAGAAAAATATTACTTGTTGCTAATACCAGTCCTTAATCAAGTAAGACCAAATGATGGTTTTTTCTTGTAAAAGAATAATAACAAGCTATCAATCCATACACCATGCAACTATTGATTATGCACTGTCAGAGATACTTTGTAAGGTAAGACCATGAAAAATGGTAGATCAGGCATATCTTAGTATCCATATTAGCAGACTAGTAGAAGAAAGATCAAGAGAATAGAAGGCACTCCTATTTTCTCACTTAATTTTAGTTAAAACTAAAGTTTCCTTATTCCTACAATAATATTCTTAGATCTTCCAAAATTTCAACCTAGTCGTTACCAAAACATATCCCTTAAAATCTAGGTGTAGACCTTTTGAATGACTTAGACCTTAGACATAAATCTAATTTTATTGCATGAATTCCATGCAAATTTCTATATAAAGACATGAATTTGAATTGCAAGGCAACCGATAGCAAGCCTTGTCTACTCAAATGGTGGTGTTGAATCACATTTAAAAATTTAAATCCCTTAGAATTAATACTCTTACAAAATAGAATTAATCTAAACATAAAATAAAATCATTCATGTTCAAAACAAAACACAGTTAAATGTATAATTAAATATACCTATATGATATAATGTGGTGTGCTCATTAGATTCCTTCATAAACTTCATTTTCAAGATAGCTAGATATTTTTTCTCTATAGAAAGAGAATGTAAAGTTTACTGTCGCACTCACATAGACAATGAAAGAGTAATTAATCATTATCAATAATAATATCTCTTTAGTTTTAATATGAAAAATAAATAATAACATATCAATATTGAGTTACTTGCATAATCTCAAAAATGCTTTTTCAACCATAGTAATCATAAAAATCATCACTCAATAAGTTATATATATATTTAGATTGCAAGAATCGGGTAGCACGACCCCCTATAAATTGCAGTGTGCCTAGTAATGACTGGTGGCACTAGCGCCACATGCCCTCTGGATACCACAGGGGTGGGGGAGACTAGACCTTATGACCAACCTCCTGCAATAGGAAAGATTTAGCCAACCGAGCTAGGGCCCCAACCCCCAAACCCCAACCATTAGCATATTTAACTATATATGATTTTCTAATTATTTAGGTGTAATAGAGAGGTTGTGACACATAAATTCAATCTTTTCTAGGGGTTGACCTTGAATAAATTGTCCCTTAGTAATCAACAAATAACAATGAACTTTGTGAAATAGGAAATGAGAGTACACATTGTACCTGAAGGTAATAAAATGGTGAAAGGATAAATTACAAAGATAAAACAATTTGGACCAAATATTTTACATTTTACCTCACTTACCCCTCAAATTGAGCTTGAAGTAGAGGCACCCTTGTCCACTTGATGTGCTCTTAAATTCTTGATTTAATTAGGTATAAAATGAATGTGGATTGGTCTAACATGAGACCAGCATAACATTGATGTGGAGAAGGATTTTTATTGTCAATTAAATAGCATAAGTTTGATGTAATGGATTGGATGATAATTGAAGGACAAGGCTCCACTTTATAGATTTTTGGTGGTCAAAATGGAGGTTTGAGATGGATTTGTTATGTCCACATATAGGATTGAAGGAGAAGATGCATTCGTATTCTTGTGACAAGTTTCATAAGGTGGAGGCTTGAAAAAGTTACATGTGGCATGGGGAAGAGAGCTAGATGTGCTCACACATGTGTGAGCACACATTGGGAAGAACATGAGGGTGACATGTGGAGAAGTTTTAGAAAATGTAAGAGGGGAGAATTCAAGGAGTGTGACATGTGGATGGAAGAGGAAACTGTAGGGTTGCTACACGTGTCTAAGAGAATCTCACACATGTGTAATCCACCAATAAAAAGCTTGGTCAAAGATGAGGTGGAAGGAGATGATGATGCATGCATGCTCACACATATGTAAGCATTGAAGAGTGCTAGGGATACTTCTATTTGGATAATTTTTTTAATTGGAGAAAATGTTAATGATGATTAGGGGAATTAATTAATCAATCAATTTGGTTTAAAATAATTAATTAGTGAGGGCTAACACTGAGTTAATTAAATTGATCAACTATTAGAAGAAGGAAACATAATTAATTTAAAAAGATTTAATTAGTTTTGAGGATAAAAAATAATTAATTAAATAATTAAATTTTCTAATTAATTGCAAGAATATGGAAAGAAAATAAATTATAGAAAATAAAAAATAAAAAATTAAGTTAATTAATTATGTAATAAGAAGTTGATTTTTGGGTGTCTACATTTTTTCCATCTTTGATACGGTGTCATAACGATCAAAAGTGACATTGTGTCAAAGAAAGAAAAATAATAGCCCAATTGAGTGGAAGAAAAGATGGTGGAATGATGCCCCCTTGGGAGGTCGCCCAAAAAAAGGGTTTTGGGGTGAGCTCTTGAAAAGAAGATATGGAGGTTAGGAATGTGTAGAGGACAAGAAATGAGGGTTAATGAAAGAGAAATTGAGGAAAAGGTTAAAAATATAAAAATGGTGGAAGAACTAGGGGGGAGCAATGGAAAATTCAAGGCCTAGGCTCTAATTGTAGCTTTTGGGGCTTATAATAGGCCTAAGGAGGCCCATTTGAGCTCAGTTGCATTTACACCTCCTAATGATCAATGCACCATTTGTAGAACAAATATTAGAGAAAATGGCATACATTGCTTGCCATACACACCACACAAGGTGAGTCTAACAATACCAGTAACCACATTGCTCAAGACTCACACTATGTCTCTCACCTTGGCTCTTGAATGGTAGTTTAGGAGGGCCATAAATGTGAGAAGAAATAGGGAAAACATAGGCATGAATCCAAAAAATTGTTGCTTGAATATCAATTTTCATGCTTCTAACTCATGAATAAATGCTTCAACAACAAAAGCACACTTTTGGAGTGAAAAAATATTTCAAAGTGAATTCTCACTTGTTCTTGGGGAATTTGTGCTTCTACAAGAGTGTTCTTGCATGGGTAGAAAGGTTGCTTGTGTAGTTCACATGTGTGGAGTTGCATTTGTGTGGGGGATAATACAAATTGCACTTAGAAATCATGTACATGTAGGTCAAGGTTTCACTTGTGCTAGACAAAATAGTGCTTGCACAAAATAGCACTTGCATGGGACAAAGTGACACTTTTATTAGATAGCTCTTTTGCAAAGTAGCACTTGCATATTTTAAGGATAGAAAAACTTAGATTTGGTTTTGAAAGAGGCTAATGATGTAATTTGATGAGTGTAAGAGTGTCTTCCTCCATTGCATTCAAGAGAGAGATGAATGGTGACTATGAGGCTATGTATGAAACTAGATGATATGAATAAGGAATGGAGATAGTTAGACTTTATGAAATAGTACATGTGCCAAATATTTGAGCACATATATCGATGATGACATATTTAGTTGAGCACTAGCAAAGCAATATGAGTTCATTCTTACTATCAACTAGAGAGATTATAGAGGCATTAGATAACATTTGATATATTTTGAGGACCCCCATTCAAGGAGAGTTGTTTGAGGATATCCATTCAAGGAGAGGATAAATAAAACTTGATGACTAGGGAAGCATACCTATGGAGGATCTTCTTAAATAATGAGCTACCAATCCAAGGTATTGAGATGGAACTCACAAAGGAGATGGAGAAATTATTGCCTCTACCCCTATGTGTTGTTGGATTGATGGGTAGGTTGTTGGTTCTTGACAAGAGATCTCAAGGATTCTCACTTGGATAGGCATGAGTTTTGGAGAAGATTCTCTTAGATGGGGTGGTATGTGCCTAGGTTCATATGTGTTGTCCCAGTTATATAGGGATGTGCACATGGTGGTTTACAAGGATGGGAGGAGCTTGGGATGCAACATGACATTGCTACACATTTGGGACTGGGAGCACATAGTAATGTTGAGGGCTATAGGGGATAGGTTGAGAAACTTGGGGTAGCCATACATAGACTTATACAAAGGTTTCCTTTTAAATAAGAGGATGGGTCACATGGCTTACTAGAGGTGTGTTGTGTATGAGATCGATACCATCATCTAGAGACCCTCTAGAGACTATGAGGTGTGGTGAGGTGATGATGAGAAGCTTCCATTCATGTAGCAATACTAGTACTTACTAAAGAGGGTATAATGGAAATTTGGGTTGGTGCAAGCAATACATGCACATGAGGATGTCTTTGCATGGATCACTCAAGAGATTGTTCCATGGGAGATGCTTGTGGACAAGTATCTATCTAGAGATGATTGGCAAGGAGTGTAGGTAATGTTGGGTATAGTGGTTGGGGTTGGTAGATGTAGGTATGATAGTAGAATATGTTGCATGGTGGGTGCACATAGGATAGTTTTTTTAACTATGTTGGAGAGGTATATGATAGTTGCAAGATTTAGAGATGATGACAAATATGGGGGAGGAGGAAGGGGAGTGAGGTAAGTACAAAAAAGGTAGAGAGGAGATAGATCAAGGAAGAGGCCAAGGAGGAGGAGAAAATGGATGTTGGTGTAGGAGGATACTGAGAGGAGGGAGGCGATGATGATGGGGATGTGTAGTTTTTTGTGGGGATATTCAAGTCCTAGCTATAGGAGTGTCAAGAGGAGAGAAATTATGCATAGGAAGAGGTAGAAGAGTGTACTATTGATCGAGACAGCTTGTAGGTGGATCTAACTAGGGTATATGCTTTATTGTCTATAATGTAGGTTGAGAGGGAAAACCTTAGGCATAGATGGGTAGGAAAGGAAAAGATATAGATGGAGGGGCTTAGGTAGCTCAAGTGATAGTGGAGAGGGACAGGGCCATCAAAGACTGATATTTGGCTAGGGTGGAGTGAGATGGATAAATTTGAGGATTAGGCATAGAACTTTTTGAGGTGGATAATGTTCATGGGATCTTCTGGTGGTTGGAATTCTAGTGTAGCAAGTTGGTATTCTCTTGATCCATATTTGGTGGTGATAATAAAGGGCCCTAGCCAATTGGGTTTGAACTTGTGTTTCTTCTGTCTACCTTTTAGATTCCTCTATTTTCCTTGAGTACTAGGTCACTAATTTCAAATTGATAGTTTTTTATCTTCTTATTGTAACTTTGAGGGAGTGTATATTGATATTCCTTTAATGATTCAAGGAATTAAGGTTCCTCTCATTGGAATAAATATAGCTCATGTAGGTGTGCAACTCAATACTCCTCCTCATCCATTAGATGTTGAAAAGATATTCTAATTGAGGGGAGCTTGACCTTGATTGGGAACATGGCTTCAAAGACAAAGATAAGTGAATATGGTGTCACACTAGTGGATGTATGGATACTTGTGGATTAGTCCAATAGGGTGGGATGAGTTGGAGGTGCCAATCATGACTAGCTTCATTGACTATCTTTTTGAGGATTTTGAGGATGGTTTTATTAGAAGCCTCAACTTGGTCATTTCTTTAGGGGTAATATGGAATAGAAAACTAATGTTGGATGTGGAATTTTTTTGCATAGGGTGCAAAATCCATGGTTCTTGAATGGTTTGGAAGTATCTGTGATAATAGCAAGTGGGATTCCATAACAACATATGATGTAATGAAGGATGAATTTCTAGTAATTTTCTTGTTGGTGATGTAGGTTAGTGGAATGGCTTCTACCCACTTTGTAAAGTACTCAGTGGTGATAATTATGAATTTATGTCCACTAGAAGAAGAGGGGTGAATTTTTCCAATGAATTCAAAGCCACATTATGAAAAGGGCCATGGATTAGAGATAGGTTATAATTCTTGTGATGATGCATGTATTAAATCTCCATGTTGTTGACACTATAAGAATTTCTTGACAAACTAATTAGCATCTTATTCCATGGTAGGTCAATAGTGACCTATTCTTGGTGCAAGTTCTTAGAAAGGGTAAGACCACTGGAATGTGCATTGTAGATACCTTCATGTATCTCTCATAAAAAAAATAGGCTTCATCTGTTTCAAGGAACCTTATGAGAGTATTGTCAAGACTCCTTCAATAGAGGGTATTACTAAGCGTGGTGAAACTAGATGAACAATGGATAAATTTGGAAGGAGGGTATTATCATGAAGGTATGAATATGTCTTGGTACAAAGAGGAATTACAACCAATAAGTTCACATAGTAGCTTTGTATTGAGGACATCGTATGTTGTAATAAAAATTTGTTCCACGAGAAACTTTCACTATTGGCTATTGTGTGGCATGTCTAACAATGATCCAACGGTTTCCATGACATCAGTTGCTTTATTGTTTAAGAAGGGTACTTTCTTAAACTAGATTTGTGAAAATTATTTCTTAAAATTTTCAACCATTCTTTTATATGGGAGAAGCTTGTCATCCTTTGTTTCATACTCATCAATTAGTTGTTTTATTAAAAGTTTATATTCTCCAAAAACATGCAAATTATGTGATATTCCATTGTATATCCATTCTAAGACCTATGATGAGAGCTTCATATTTGGATATGTTATTTGTGCATTGGAAAGCTAGCTGATATTCCTTAGGTATGCAATCTCTATGTGGTATGACAAACAAAATTCCTTCTCCTAAGCCAAGTTGAGTATGTGATCCATTAAAGTATAGTTTTTAGTGTGTATTCTCAATAATTGTGAATACAAATTCATATGAAATGAGGGAATGATCCACTACCAAAGGTGCTTCAACTAACTAATCAACTATCATTTATCCTTTGATTTATTTTTGATCCAAATAGTCGATGTTGAATCCACTTAGGATCATAATCCATTTTTCTATATGTCCAATGAGAGTGGCTCTGGATAGGATGTACTTAACTTAGTCAGTTTTGGAAATGAGATTAGTTTTATGATTGAGAATATAGTGTTAAAGTTTCTAAGAACTAAAGATGACTGTGAGACATTCTCTTTTCATCGATGTATAGTTTAGCTCATAACCCACTAAGGTGTGGTTGATATAATATATAGCTCTTTCTTTTCCATTTTCATCATGTTGTTCCAAGAGTGCCCCAACGCAACTAATGTAGAAAAATGTATAACGAGAGGGGTTTTCATAAATGGATGGCATAAGAATTGGAAGTGGTGCTACATATTCTTTGAGCTGTTCAAAATCCTATTAACAAGAACTATCCCATTGGAATGTTACAATCTTGCAAAGAAGGTGGGAGAACAATTGATATTTATCCATAGGTTGTTCTATGAACCATCTAATTTCCTAGATCTTACCTTTGAGACTAAAAATTTGTTTTAAGGTCCTTCATGGAGGCTTTCAAGTATTAATTTTACCTTACCTGGATCCATTTCAATTCCTCTTCGTGATACAATAAAACCCAATTTTTTTCCTAATGTGACCTTGAAGACACATTCTTTTGGGTTTAGACACCTAATATTCAATTAGGTAGTGGATTATGTGATCAAGGACTTGGATATGCCCTTCTCTTGTTTTGGATCTTCCCAAGAGGTCATTAACATAGTCTTCCATTATATCATGAAGGAGGTCATGGAATATGATTGTCATAGCTCTCTAATATACAACTCCCACATTTTAAACCCAAAAGGCATCACTAGATAGTAGAAAATACCCCAAGGAGTGATAAAAGATTTTTTTGTTGGTTCTTTGTAGCTATTATAATTTGGTTATACTCTGAGAAATTTCCCATGAGTGATAACATCTTGTGTCCTGCTATAAGGTCCACTATGATACCAATGTTTGGGAGCAAGAAGTCATATTTTGGGCATGCCTTATTAAGGTCTCTGAAGTCTATGCAAATGCATATACCACTAGTGACTTTGTAAACTAAAACAATATTGGATACCCAATCAAGATAGTCAATGGGACATATGAATTCAATTTCTAAAAGTTATTAAAGTTCTATTTTTACCAAGAGAATAATATGTAGATGCATATTTCTTATCTTTTATTTGACTGGTTTGGCATCAAGAAATATTGCTAGATGATGTACAACCATTAATGGGTTAAGATTTGGCATGCCTATGTAGGACCATGCAAAAAAATTAGATGTATTGTGGAGAAAAGATACAAGATCCTCATTTTCTTTAGGTGTGAATGAAGTTGTCATGAGGGTAATATTTGGTTCTTATTCAATGCCCAAGTTGAATTATTGTGTTTCTTCTACTAACACTATGGATTTTTCTTGATAAAATAGTACCACAAAGGGGAGGTCAAGTTCCTCATCCTCTAGCGCCTTAGAGAGGATTTCACTAGGGGATACATCCTTTATTTTTACTTTTTCTATGTCCAATAGTGCCTCATCAAGGTTTTTACTAGGTTTTTATTTTTCATATTTGATACTATGAAAATTTTCCCTTTCACCAAAGTAGCCAATAGTATTAATTTCAATGTTGAATCATGCCTTGTGGTCTCCTATTGATAGATGTTCATTAAGCCTCATGAGCTCAATGATTGCTTCATCATTTTGAAATGTCCAAAGACGGTGAACCTTGTTGGTCCCAATCGATTAATTCAAGATAAATGAGGCGGAGGTTGATGGAGGTGGATGTGGTAGAGATAGTATAAATATTTATGTCTTGGAATAGGTCGATGATAAAGAAAGGTGAGAAAATGGTGAAATGCTAAAATACAAAGAGAAATTAATTGAAACCAAATCTTTTAAACCTTTTATCAAACATACCCCTTGAATTGAGCTTGAACATTTGGTGTGACATTCAATTCTTTCCTTTTAATTAGCTATGAAATGAATGTGGATTTCTCTAATATGAGACCAACATAACCTTGATAAGGATATGTATTTTTATTGTCAATTCAATAACATAAGTTTGATGCAATTGATTAGATGATTATTGAAGGACAAGGCTCTAATTTATTTTTTTTGGTGGCCAAATGGAGGTTTGAGATGGATTATAGAATGAAGGGCTAGGATTGAAGGAGAAGATGGAGTCTTAGCCTTGTGAAAAATATTAGAAGATGGAGGTTTGAGAAAGTGCATGTGGCATAAGGAAGAGAGCTAGATGTGCTCACACGTGTGAGCACACATTGGAAGAACGTGATGTTGACATGTGTAGAAGTTTTAGAAAATGTAAGAGGGGATAATTCAAGTAGTGTGACATGTGGATGGAAGAGGAAAGTGTAGGGTGGCTACACATGTGTGAGCAACCAATGGAAGGCTTGGTCAAAGATGAGGTGGAAGTATATGGTGACCCATGCATGCTCACACATGTGTGAGTATTGAAGAGGGTTATGGACACTTGTCACATGAAGATGAGAAATTGAATTCAAATCGTACCCTATGAAAATGACATAGATCGGTGAATTTGAACCATCATAGAGGTGACTCATTGTTCTAATCTTGTTATTCCCATTTTATACCATGATAATTTTGAAATTTTCACATTCTCCAAGTCAACAGACATCAATCAAATCATTTTCCTAAAAGTCATGCCAATACTTCAAGTCATCTAAAAATATTATTCGTCGTTCAAATTTCATGTACTAAAAAATAATCAATCATCAATCTCAATTGTAAATATTTTAAGAGCTAAATCTAATTGTTTCAATTTCTTGAGTATGTGTATCATCATAATCCAATTGTTGATATAAGATTTGATGATAATTGTCAACCAAATACGATTCAAAGGTCACTCAAAGTGATATATTAAATATTTTAATTTTGACAATATTACAAGATTCTTAAAATTAGCACTAGTAGTATACATTAAACGGTTGGCTCCCAATAAAAACTATGAAAATATATCTTTTCCAAATTGATCATATGAGTTTGCAAATACAAATTCAATGAAAAACTTGAGATTTTGTGTAGTTCGACTTTCTTTCTACAAAAATACACAAAACTCATAACATATGTGTTAGCTTAGGATCACTATTAGTGTTACTTTACATCTTGCAGATAAAATTTTATTAAAAGCATAAATTAAATATATATTATACTATTATCTTATATAATTTGATTTTAGAAAACATACCATAATTTTTTTATTATAATCTTATATAATATTTTATAATTTATCTTAAGTTTTCCCTTTCATATAATAAACTTTTTAAAATTTTAATTATATTTTATACCAAAAAGAACTAAATACACCCACACAACCATAAAATTTAAAAGTGGATGGCACCATGACTTCCTCCAATAAGGAAATCTAATGATAACTACCTTGGTATATTCAAAATTTTATACTTATTTAATGATAAGTATTTAGTGCCTCACTATTTACCTTGACTTAAACATTTGTCCCTCATGAAATAAAGTAGTGTTTGAAAAAGAATGTACATTTAATCATTTATTCCACTAATACTTATGAGAAGAATCTAAAAGCATTAGCATCTCCAGTTCCCATCATATTATCTAGATAGTTTATTTTACATTTAAATAAGTATATAATGTAATAAAATGTTTTTAATGTGTATTAAGTGAAAGATATTTTATGGGACAGTTAGATGTATTCATTTTAATTTTTAAATTAATGTTATAATATAAAAATATATATATTTATTTATATATTTTAATAAATTATTATATAATGATCATGAAAATTAAAAGTTTGTTATTACTTTTATTAAGGAAACTTAAAATTAAGAAAAATAAAATATTTTAAAATATTAAAATATAAATAACATATAAATAAATAATATATATTTAAAAAAAATTAAGCTCTTTCTTATTGTAAAAAAAATTAGTTTCTTTATTTAAAATTAACTTTAAGAAATATAAAAATAAATATATTTCAATTAATTTAATAGAGTTGTGATAAATTTGTAATGGTGAAATTTGTATACCTATGCTAATTCTCATTTAATTTTGTGTGCATTCTAAGAAAATGTCTTAATGTAATTACATATTAACAAATAATGCAATCTTGTGTAAAGTTGGGCTCATTCCCCTAGCCTTCACCTATCCTCATTTTCACACATTCTCATGCTTAATACATTATCACAATTGTATATATACATTTTCCCATACATTTTTCTACTTATTATGTACATTTTTTCTCTTGTGTTAAAATATTTGTTCCATGCCTAAATCTTACTAGTCCATCATCTTAGATCATTTACATGGGTAGGATTGATCCACATCCATAGAACTAGCCCTTGAAGCTTCAAATTTCAAATTAAAATTTTGACTAAATTTTGTTCATTTCAGTAGTTAATGTGAACTAATTAAAAATATATTAATGCAATTTATTATCGTGTGCTCATATTCAAAAGCATTCAATTGTATTCATTTAAAACCTTGGATATCATCTCTCATCCTAGATATTGACATTAACAAAATAATTTAAGGATAATGTATTAGAACACTTTGGTTGGTGCACTAAAAAAATAATATTTACTTTAACATTATCTACTAGGATAGTCACACCCTTCCTTGCCACCTATTCATCCTTACCATCAATTTAAAATTAATCTTTTCTAGGGGTTAACTTAGGAGAACATGTCCCCTGGCTATTTTTAGCCCCCTATGACTATTCCTAGATAGTAATGGTCAATGTTTTGAGCATAGTAGATATTAGTGCATTTGGTGAATTAGAGAACTATAACGCCTCACCAAGGAACCCCAGAGGACAACACTAAACATGACTAAATAATAGACTTTTTTTTATAAGATATAACAGTGAACTGCATAATATATCATAACATACAATCTAATCCTAAGTCCTCTAAGGTTCCATGACTACGCTACTAACATATCCATTATTCAAGAACTAGAACCATTTCATTAACTAATATGTTAACATGATTTGTCTAACCATCAAGTTCATTTTTAACCGTCACATTAAATGATTCCACATTATACATTTCCATAACATGTCATCTAATAAACTTTGAATTAAAGATCATTTATAAATAACTAACAAATGTATATACAAATTACATTACATGAGAGTACATCATAATTTGTTACATCATTACATTGTTTATAATAATGCTTCCCTAAATACAATTGGGAAGAATACATCAATATTACAATACATGGTACAACTGATATACAAGTCCAACACATGTACTTAAAAGACTATCTCCTTGAACTAGATCAAGAACTAGAATCTGCTACACAAGGAATAGCCTCTGCGTACACAAACAAGTAGCAAGGAAACTCAATGGAGGAAAAAGCACCAACCTCCCAACCATGTGGAACCCTAAGGTCTACCCCATGTGCTAGGAGATAACATAAGGTCCCACTACTAACAAACAATCAAGAAGACAACATGCTAACATAACCAAGGGCTACATGTGACTCCAACACAACACTGTAACAACATTAACATCACATACAACACATACATTACTTCTAGAGGCACACACACAACATAAGGGGATAACATAACTAGGGAATGCTAGACTGCAATAAGGAAGAGTGTCATCGCGTGGTCCTGGCATGGGTTGTCCTGGCGGTCTCTCATTAGACCCTGACTCCCATATATGGTTGTCCTGGTATGCCTCTCACTAGGTCCCAACCCCATAGGGTGACACATGTGGAACCAACGTTCCTTTCATGAGAACAAGGAAGATGATCTTTCCAATCAGGCCTTCTCTACCCATCCTTAGCCTAAATGAGCACTACAGGCATGGGTAAGGCATCCATTATCTTGTTTATCTGAAAATTACCCATTCCCCCAATTCAACATTTAGGTTATCACTAGATTAAGAAACTCTCCAATGGGTTTTATTGGTCACCCCTTTGGGATTCGGCCCATTGAGAGCCACTCCCCCTACTTGCAACTAGTAAACCCTACACAACAAGCAAGGAATTTACCATCTTGCACACTTAACCTAATCACATGAATCAA
Organism: Sequoia sempervirens; assembly: GCA_007258455.2. Classification (NCBI taxonomy): domain Eukaryota; kingdom Viridiplantae; phylum Streptophyta; class Pinopsida; order Cupressales; family Cupressaceae; genus Sequoia; species Sequoia sempervirens. Next base: position 639,027,972 of record VDFB02047230.1, on the reverse strand, counting down.
ACACACAAAGTAAGGCATTGACCATCTCACTCACAAATCACAATCACATAAAGCTATACACAGTGCAAGCCATTGACCCTCTTGCACATAATTCAAACATTGCCAACCACTTCCAAGATGAAACAATCATAAAACCACATGTACAAAATATTCCCTCCCAACCTATGGAAGCCAACCTTAAACCACTTTGAGCAAAAGACTTCCACTTAAACAATAACCCAAAATCATCTTAATTTCACTAATCAACGCATTATTTAAAACAAGCACACTAATGACCAATGTAACCATGAAATTAGCATATATTAACAAATCATCCATTAAATGATTGTGAAAGATATTTACATTTAAAAATGATCATCTACTTCATTCATTTAAATAAATCATTCAATCTCCTAAATATAATTAAATTAATTTCTTTTCCATTTATTTTTTAAAGCATAAACATTCTTTTACTAACACCATTTTATACTTGTATACATATACATACATAAATATATATATATATATATACACATTCTTCGACACACACACACACACAAACACACACACACACACACACACACACACACATATATATATATATATATATTATAAACTAGATGTTTACAATACAACTAGATGTTTGCAATACATTATTGTAGCCTATATTGAAATATATACATATTTATATATATACATACATATATATATTTATTTATTTATAAAATTGAATATCATGGATTGTATCTAATCTAATACCATTCTTATGAAATAGCCATCAATTAAAATTGAAATGATCAACATCAAATCTAAAATGCAGCCTACATTATACAACGCCATATATAATACTTAGAGAAAGGGAAAACTAAATCCTAGAGGCTACTAAGGCAGTGAATAACAACCAACATATGTGAATTGAACCTCCACATTACATGCAACAAATCATCATATGGTATATGTGCATTGAACACTAATAAGGAGTAAAACCAACAATTCACAAATATCTTGCACTTTAGTTCAAAATTCTAGCAGTCGTTATTTTCATCAAAGGAAATGGAGGCTAAAATCACATGGAAAGCATACAATGTATTGTTGTTCAAGTACGAAATGATGGTCCTAAAGAATATACGCTAGATGGAATTCATAATTCCCTAAATCAACATTCAATTGCATTACATTATCAATTAATAGGCATGCAACAAACCAACGATATAAGTTGAAAATAGTCAATATTGTAAGTAATACGTAGGACATAAAAGTTCATGGCGCCACTTGTGGAGAAAGTTGGGCTAGCACAACCTTAAAAGGCTTCAAAAACTATCAAGCGAATGTAATTTGATACACAACAAGAATGGATTCCAAACAAAAAGAACCATATTTTGTGGCTTTCAGAGAACTTAAAGACTTAATTCTTTATGTGCCAATTTGCAGGGTAAGATAAAGTTTGTTTTCCAAATAAAATGATCACCAAAATAGAATCACTATACCTAGAATAAGATCCACTTTCACAGACTGAAAGAAGGAACACACCAAATACAAAATTCAAGAAAAGGCTTAAGTAACATTCAAGAAAATGTGAATGACAGGCATAAGGGATGCACACCAATTGAATTGATGAATGGACTTCAGAAACTTTCAAGCAAAAGCAATGGTAGGAATAAATCATTTGGAACCATTATAAGATCAAGTTTGCAGAGTAAGGACAGGGTAGATTTTGCAAGGAAAAGCTTGAAATCTTTGAATTTGTGAAACCTATAGAAACACATCCAAACCAATCAAGCAATCATTTTCAATAAGCAGAGAGGGAAAGAATTCAAATTGCATTAATTGGAGAAGCAAAACAAAGAACAAAAAAAAGCCAACCTGGATCAAACCCCGGCTAAGATGAAAATCTAGTGTCAATATCAATCTTCTGCAATAACGACAACTTCTTCAAATTATCCAACCAATCTTTCTAATAAAACCCCAATTTCCCCCACAAAATTCACAACATATGAAATTTGCTTGCAGATCAAAATTTTCTTCTCTTCCCAGAAAAACAAAAATCTCCTAAAAAATATTTATAGGAGATAAGTTGTAAATATTTCATGCAAGTTTTATTTTTAGAGTTTTTTATTTTTTTTAATAACTATTTGACCTGCATGCTGTTGCATGTTCACTAAGTCTATCATGTGCAGTCCCATTTTAGAAAATCTATTCAATGCTTTTCTCATGAGCCATAAACTTTATTTATTTATCATATTGTTTTACTATTTATTAATTCCACTATAATTTTTTCTATTTATCCATTATCACCTTTCATTTTAATATTTTATTTTATTTTATTTAATATCACATTACACTTTAAAATTTATTATAAACCATAATTATTAATAAATATATTTATATTTAATTACCAAAATACTTGTTACTTAATAATTTAATTTAATGAACCGAATAACCAAGAACAACATTATCAACCAAATTTAAATTAAACAAACCAAATATCAACAACAATTACCTAGCCATAATTAGGGTAAAAAAACAAGACCAACTGACCGCAAAAAACAAACAACACTAACGAGGTGACAGACCAAATACTCATCCTCTTCGAGGATGAGTGCTAGGGAAGGGGACCAAATGCTATCTCTAAACAACTGTTCCATTGGGTTTAAGGCATGCTCAGACCTGCTAATTCAGGTGGAGTCGATGCTTAGTACCTACAATTTGCAGCACACAAAACGGTCGAGCATAGACATAATCATACAATCAGGCACACCATGAAAGGAAATTGTAGCATAGTAGGGTACTCACAAGTGAGTAATGTGATAGTGTCCCTTTCATCCAAACACATCAAACAAGTAACCACATAAATCATAACAATTTAGTTGCATAACAAATAGGATAAGAACCGTCACCAAATAATTGCATAATAACTATGATCAAATAATCACATAATCCTCATAATAAGATGAATCCACATAATCAAATAAGTCCATAAACTAGTCATAACATAAGCATAAAACACTAGTAATAGAAGTATCACCAAAGTGTCATCAAAATGTCATCGTAGTAGTAAGTCCAACATCAAACAAAGTGTCATAATGTTTGATCCTAAGAAGAACAACTACTAGTCTAATAGAGAATAGTGTGAGGGGAACTTCATCCTCCCCCTAGAATCAGGCTTACTCCTGGAAGCTTGCTCAATGTCTCGACCCCTGAGGGTGAGTCTCTTGTGCTGCAAAATGCTCACTGGCTCTAGAGCCAGCTACCCGTCGTCCACATGTGGTCTCCACAATTGTGACTTGATGCTCTGCCTAGTGATTATCAACCACTATAAACACTCTATGAGACTTGCTTGCATCACCCATTGTAGGATCTAAGGTTGTTAGCCTCTAACTAAATCCTTATGTGCTCTTATGAGGACACTGTCTAGCTATATGGCCCTGCTGGCCACAAGAAAAACATCATGTACCATTGCCATACCCTTTGTTTCCTAAGGGTATACTAGACTACTGGAAACCACCACTACTAACTACAAATTGTGAGCTCTGAGCTGGCTGGTTGGGACAATAATGCTTGGCTCATTGCTAATTCTGGTTCTTTCTATACTGAGAACCACTACCTTGATAAGACTAAGAGTTCTCAAGTTTTGACTGGGAACGCTATTATTTTTTTCCTCCTTTAGCAGGTGCTTGATGGCTCCTAGAGGAACCCACTACCTGAGATTGACCACCTTGAGACCTTAAGTCTGCTAGAGGCACACTACCAATCTGTACACCTGTCTGACCTCCTAGCACCATGTTTAGATTCTCCTCCACTAAACAAGCCTTCTCTACTTCTACCTCCATGGTCTTCAGCTCAAAGACACAGACTCCCCCACTAATACAAGCATTCAAAACCCTAATGAAATGTTGAACCAACATGGCCTCATCATCACCAATACCTGCATAACACTTAATCTCATAGAACCTACACTCATACTACTCCACAAACATAGTCGTCTTCCTCAACTCATGAAATTCATCAGCACAATGCTGCCTCCAGTGGTCTTACAAAAAGAAAGCTCTGAACCTCTCTAGAAACATCTCCCAAGAAATTGAACCAATATACAAATGCAATTTATGTTCCTCCAACTTCCACCATGTGGAAGAAAAACCCCTAATGTGCATGTTGACACATCTTGCCTTGGTGTTACTACCATAGGGGTGCATGGAAAAATGCATGTTCAAATCTATCAACCAAGTCTCTTCCTCCAAACCATCACTAGAACCATTGAAGGTATGAGGACGTGCCCTCAAGAGATCCCTCATATGACCTACTAAAATAGCCTCCTACTCTACTAAACATCTCTCCTCCTAGGAGACCTTTCTCTTTCCCTAACCACTTGATGATTACCCTCCTTCTAGGGCCTAGGCAGGCAAGTGAATCCTCAAGAAATTGACGTAATTGAGCTCCCTCTAACTCTAGTTGGTCATGATTCTGACCCCTGCTTTCCTGATCATTCTAAGAGCCCTAGTGTTCCTCACGATCACTCTCGTGGGAACTATGAAAAGGGGTGTTCTGGTGGTTATCCCCATGGCCACCACCTTGACCTCTACCATGACCCCTACCTCGATCTCGAACTCTAGGCATCTTCCTACACAACACCACCGAAGGACAAGTCTCAGATTACTAAGAAAAGATGACAAAAGGAGAAAAACATAAGCTCAAGAGTCTAAGCACTAAGACAACGTAATGGGATCATATGAAACTAGAGTACCCAATGTTAGAACTTGGGCTCTAATACCAGGGGTAACAACCCACTAGGGAACCCCAGAGGAAAACACTAAACATGACTAAATAATGAATATTTTTTTTATAAGACATAGCACTAAACTACATAATATAGCATAACATACAATCTAATCCTAAGTCCTCTAAGGTTCCATGGCCATGCTACTAACATATCCATTATTCAAGAACTAGAACCATTTCATTAACTAATATGTTAACATGATTTATCTAACCATCAAGTTCATTTTTAACTGTCACATTAAATGATTCCACATTATACATTTCCATAACATGTCATTTAATAAACTTCATTAAAGATCATTTATAAATAACTAACAAATGTATATACAAATTACATTACATGAGAGTACATCATTATTCATTACATCATTACATTTTTTACAGTAATGCTTCCCTGAACATAATTGGGAAGAATACATCAATATTACAATACATGGTACAATTGATATACAATTCCAACACATGTACTTAAAATACTATCTCCTTGAATTGGATCAAGAACTAGAATCTACTACACAAGGAATAGCCTTCGCGCACACGAACAAGCAACAAGGAAACCCAATGGAGGAAAAAGCACCAACCTCCTGACCATGTGGAACCCTAAGGTCCACCCCCCATGCTAGGATATAACATAAGGTCCCACTACTAACAAACAATCAAGAAGACAACAAGCTAACATAACCAAGGGCTACACATGACTCCAACACAACACTGCAACAACATTAACATCACATAAAACACATACATTTCTTCTAGAGGCACACACACAATAGAAGGGGATAACATAACTAGGGAATACTAGACTGCAATAGGGAAGATTGTCATCACATAGTCCTAGCATGGGTTGTCCTAGTGGTCTCTCACTAGACCCTAACCCCCATCTATGGTTGTCCTGGTATACCTCTCACTAGGCCCCGAATCCATAGGGTGACACATGAGGAGCCAACATTCCTTTCATGAGGACAAGGAAGTTGATCTTGCCAACCAGGCCTTCTCTACCCATCTTTAGCCTAAAAGAGCACTACAAGAATGGGTGAGGCATCCATTATCTTACCCATCCCCCCAATTCATTATTTAGGTTATCACTAGATTAAGAAACTCTCCAATGGGTTTTCCTAGTCACCCCTTTGGAATTCAACCCCCATTGAGAGCCGCTCCCCCTACTTGCAACTAGTAAACCCTACACAAAAAGCAAGGCATTTACCATCTTGCATAATTAACCTAATTGCATGAATCCAAACACATAGAGCAATGCATTGACCATCTCACTCACAAATCACAATTTCATAAAGCTATACATAGTGCAAGGAATTGACCCTCTCTTGTTCCTAGTATGAATGAGTATGGTGGTGTTGTCATTAATGTTGTCAAATGTCAACATAGTATAGGTTGTTGCAGAGAAAGGAAACAAGTGATTGTAGGTGGTGCATGTATAGTGGAGATACTATAGAGATGTTGTGAGTACATGGAGCTATCTTTATGGTGTTGCAAGTGTGCTGATATGATGAGTTACCAAGTGCTTTTGAGAAAATTAATAAATAGTGAAGACATAATTATGTGTGTGTTCAGAATGTGCTTTGGTATGTGCTATGAATTTATTTTGTGTTGATCCTATGCTTGTGTGGATCTGTAGTGTTTTTTAAGGGAATCCTTGGGTGATATATCTTGGATTATAGCTTTTGGTTTGATGATGAGTGAAAGTTGACTTCAATGATATGTGAACTGGTCTAGTAGAGTTGTTTGTTTGTGGACTAAAAAAAATATTTTCTCTACAGTCCTTCGCTATTTTGTTTCAGGTCTTACAGATCTAGAAGAAGGCTTGTAATGGTGTTATCTATGTTCTATCAAAGGTGTTCATGGTTTGGTGCTCTAAAAGACTAGTTTCAGAGTTACTATGTGTGTCTATATAGTCTAGATGGACTAATGGAAAGTGTTTTGTGTATAAAAGTTGTTGCAATAGCTACGAATGAATCTGAAGGAATCTAAGATGTGTTCCAGTGTATGGTGAAGCATGTTATGTGCCCTACATGTTATCTTCTTGTTATGGATGTGTGTACTTCAAAGTTCATTGGTATTTTCTTTAGGTTTGGCTGACCTAGTTTTTACACGTCATGCTAAGGATAAGTATCAATTAAGGAAGTGTGTGATTGATCCAAGATGTTGTTTTGGGTCCTGGTTAAGTGTTGGTTTTGTTTGCTCTTATTCTCTTCCACCATGAGAATTTTAAGTTGCTGACCTAATTTAAATTTGTAAAATGAAGAGTGTGTGGTCGACCTTGGAGAAAGTTTCTAAGGTTGAAGATGGTATAAATACAAGACAAGATGTTAAGGATTGCATGCCACAAGTGTGAGAAGCAAGGTAGATGCAAGATATTATGTGAAAGTGAACTGAGGAAATGAGGACTTCAATGTGTTAGAATCCTAAAAGCAGTGATCTAATGGTGTCTACAATTCTCTAATCAAGGCTGCAAATGTGTGCAAGTTGTTGTTGTGGATCTTTTATTGCATTGAGATAATATTCTCTATGTAACATTCTTCTTTCTATTTTCTTTATCTATAGGTAGTGGGCCTCCCATTTGGATAGTGAGTTCTGGACAATGAATCCTATCTTGGGAAGTATCCCTTTAGCAGTTAGCCTCTTTGTAAATGATTTTGCAATTACTCTTATATTGTGAGTTAATCCTCACCGTAGTTTTCCCCTTATTGGGGCTTCCACGTAAATCTAGTGTTTCTTGTGTTTTCTTTATATTATCTACACTTCATGCTCATACTTAATAATAGATTAAAGTGTATGTAGAATTGTTTAAGATCTTTGGTGAATGTGATTAGATACAACTGATTCATCCCCCTTCTCAATTGTCTTGTTCATTTCAATAATCGATATCAAAGCTTTGGTTCCTCAAAGAAGAGGTTAACCGCTTGAGGTAGATCTGATGGCACACAAATTGGCAATCCCTGTGTTTCATGGATCTGACTACATTTTTTGGAAAGTACAAATGAGAGGTCACTTGATCTCTCTTGGCTACAAGACTTGGAAAGTTGTTGAGACAAAATATGTTGACCCAACAAGTGGTCCTTCTACAAATGATATTTCTTCTGATGAATAAAATGAGAAAGAAAGGTATTAAATCTATAGTGCTTTATCTAATACTGAGCTAACAAAATTTATTTCATTAGGAACTTCTTATGAAGTTTGGGAAAAGTTGAAAGATATCTATGAAGGAAATTATAGAGTCAAATTATCAAAAAAGTTAACAATTAAGTGTAGATATGAGAACTTGAAAATGGAAGAAGGTGACATAGCAAGCTACTTTCAAAGGGTTGGCATTGCAATAAATGAAGTCAAAAATAAAGGAGGTACTCTAACATATGAAGATGTAATGGAGAAGATTTTGATGACCCTACCGGAGAGCTACAGTGACAAGGTCTCGGCCATTGAGGAAGTTTATGATCCAAAGAAATTAACTAAAGAACAACTATTTGGCACCTTGATTGCATTTGAAATGAAAAAATTTGGAAAAGAAAAGGAGAAATAAAAAATAGCCTTCAAAGCCACAAAGTCAGAAGATGATGAGCATAGTGAAGGTTCAAAAGAGTTGGAAGAAAATTTTAGAAGGAAATTGAAGAAAGGTATTGGCAAGTACGAAGGTATGTTACCTTTTAAATGTTTTAGTTGTGGAAATATTGGTCACTATGCTTCAAGATGTCCAGATAGAGCCATACACAAGAAGAGAAAAGACAATAAAGACAAAAATTTCAAGAAACTATATTATGTTAAAGAAGATGCTAGAATTTTTTATGATGAATCTGATATTGAGGGTGATAAAGATGAATGCATGTTTATAGCCTTAGATAATAAATCAATTTCTACTAACCATGGAAGATGTGCAAGGGAACATGGTCTAGAAAAAAAGAAGGAAGAGATGGAAGGTACTCTAGTTTCTACCTTTCATGCTAGACAAGACAAAGACTATTGGGTAATTGACAGTGGCTGCTCAAATCATATGACCAAAGACAAAAGTAAGTTTACTAAACTTGAAAAGTATGATGGAGGATTAGTCATGTTTGGAGATTATTCTAGTGCAAAGATTGTTGGAAAAGGAACAATTAGTTTTGATGGAAAACACAATACTGATGATGTATATTATGTTAAGGGCTTCAGGCATAATCTCTTGAGTGTTTGAAAAATGTGTAGCAAAGGATTTAAGCTTGTGTTTCAGGATAATACTTGTGAGATTAGAAAAGGGTTTGGAATTGTGGTAGCTATAGGAAGAAGAACATATGGAAGCATTTATCAGCTTAAGGGTGATGATGGTCAGTGTTTTGTGTCTCAAGTTAATGATATCTAGCTGTGGCACTAGAGGATGGGACATGCATACTTTGACAACCTAATCAGGATTAGTTCAAGAGAAGCTATCAAGGATCTGCCAAGAATTACAAAGCCTATCAATACTAATTGCAAAATTTGTCAATTGGGAAAATAAATGAGTTGCAGCTTTAGAGGAAAGGAACAATCAACTACTTAAATGTTGGAATTGATTCATACAGATCTCTATGGTCCTACAAGAACAAGAATTTTTAATGGTGACAGGTATTTTATGCTTTTAATTGATGATTATTCTAGAATGGCATCTGTTACTTTTCTTAGGGAGAAAGATCAAGCTCTAGATAGATTCAAGGTGTTCAAGGCTATGGTAGAGAATAAAGTGAACCTGAAAATAAGATTTTTAAGGTCTGACAGAGGTGGAGAATTCACCTCCAATGAGTTTAATATGTTTTGTGAAGAGCATGGTATAAAGAGGCATATTTTTGCTCCTAGAACTCCTCAGCAAAATGGAGTTGTTGAGAGGAAGAATTGAATTGTTCAAGAAGCTACAAGGATTATGATGGAAGAGGAAAATGTACCTGAAGTATACTAGAGAGAAGTAATTCACACTGCTATTTATATTCTTAAAAGAGTTCAGATCAAAACCAACAACACAAAGGCTCCTTATGAACTGTGGTATGGAAAAATTCCTATTGTTAAGTACTTTAAGGTGTTTGGAAGCAAATTTTATATTAAAAGAGATGATGAGAACCTAGGAAAGTTTGATGCAAGATGTGATGAAGGTATTTTCCTTGGATATTCAACCAAAAGCAAATCTTATAGATGCTATAATAAAATATTGAGAAAGATTGTTGAAAGTGCAAATGTAAAAGTTGATGAAAATATGCACAGTTCAGTTGAAATAAGTGAAGATGAACCAGATGAACTTGTTTGTAGAAAAGAGAAAGAGAAGAATAAGGAAGAATAAGAACAAATTGAAGAAGAAGAAGCTCTGAAACCTACTCCTAAGACTCCAAAATATGTACAGAAAAATCATCTAGAAGAATAGATAATTAGGGACGTAAGAAAAAGTGTAATGACAAGAAGCAAAGTGGTGGAAGCTAAGGTAAATTTGTGTTTACTTTCAAAAATAGAACCTAAAATAGTGTGTGAAGCATGCAAAGATGAAAATTGGGTTAGAATAATGAAAGAGGAATTACAACAAATAGAGAAAAATCAGACATGGGAATTGGTTCCTAGATTGGTAAGCAAGAACATAATTGGTAAAAAATGGGTATTCAAGAATAAGCTAAATGAGAATGGTGAAGTAATAAGAAAAAAAGCAAGGATTGTGTGCAAAGGTTATTCACAGGTTGAAGGAACATAATTTGAGGAGACATTTACCCCAGTGGCAAGAATTGAGGCTATTCAGATGTTTTTGGCATTTGCTACTCACAAAGATTTCAAGGTATACTAGATGGATGTTAATTCTGCATTCCAAAATGGAGAATTGGAAGAAGAGGTCTACATGGAACAACTGAAGGGATTCCAGTTATTAGATCAACCAAACATGGTCTGTAAGTTGAAAAAGGCACTATATGGACTTAAACAGGCTCCTAGAGCATGGTATACAAGGTTGGACAAGTATTTGACTTAGCAAAGGTTCAACAAAGGCTCCACAGATAGTAATCTTTATTTCAAGATTGAAGGAAACAAAATTTTGATAGTAGTAGTGTATGTTGGTGATATTATCTTTGGAGGAAATGAGGGTATGTGCAAGAAATTTGTAGAGGAGATGCAAAAAGAGTTTGAAATTTCTATGATTGGTGAGTTGAGTTTCTTCCTTGGTATTCAAGTGAATCAAACTAATAAGGGCATATTCATTTCACAATCAAAGTATGTTAAAGAATTGTTGAAAAAGTTTGGAATGGATGACTCCAAATTAGTCTGTACCCCTATGGTGATTGGATGCAAACCAAGTAAGGATGATGAATCTCTTAAAGTTGATTAGAGAAAGTACAAATCTATGATTGGTTAACTGCTATATCTTACTACTACTAGACCAGATATCATGCATGTAGTATATTTGGTTTCCAAATTTCAAGAAGAACCCAAAGAAACACATGTTACAATTATGAAAATAATATTCATATATCTAAAAGGGACTCCAGATTATGGTTTGTGGTATCCTAAGGATATTGATTTTACTTTAAGTGCTTACACTGATGAAAATTGGGTTGGTTGTGTATATGACCAAAAGAGTACAAGTGGTGGTGCATTCTTTCTTGGATGTAAGTTGGTTTCATGGCTAAGAAAGAAACAAGATTCAGTCTCTTTATCCACTGCAGAGGCTAAGTACATATCAATAACATCTTGTTCCACACAGGTACTATGGATGAAGCAAACATTGAAGGATATAGGAGTGATGTGTGATGAGCCTACCTCTATCTTCTGTGATAATACAAGTGCAATAAATATTTCAAAGAATTTGGTAATGCATTTAAGGACAAAGCATATACCTATCAAATATCATTTCTTAAGAGAGAAGGTATTGGAGAATCAAGTCAGGCTTGAATATGTGCCTACCAAGGATTAGATTGTTGATATATTTACTAAGGCTCTTCTTAAGGATACTTTTGAGTATCTCTGGGAGAATTTGGGGGTTAGTAACCCTCCTTCTTTGAACTAGGTGCACATAGAGGTGCATCAATCCAATGGATCTACAGATTCATCATTTTTCTGGACTGATGACTAGGTTCTACTCCTTATCATTGTTGTCATGGGTGCAATCCTAAGGGTGAGTGATCAAAATTATATATGGTTGAAGAATTATGTAAAAAAAAATTCCATTGATGTCAAAGGGGTAGAGAGAGTCATGTGAAAAAGAATAGTCAAAGAAAAAGGATATTGTTGTCTCTAATGGTTTTTCACATCATGTGTTTCCATCAATGACAAAGGGGGGGATTTTTGCAAGTATGAATGAGTATGGTGGTGTTTTCATTAATGTTTTCATTGATGTCAACACAATATAGGTTGTTGCAGAGAAAGGAAACAAGTGATTGTAGGTGGTGCATGTATACTTGAGATACTGTAGAGATTTTGTGAGTACATGGAGTTATCTTTATGGTTTTACAGGTGTGTTATGATGAGTTACCAAGTGCTTTTGAGAAAATTAATAAATAGTGAAGATAGAATTATGTGTGTGTTCAAAATGTGCTCTGGTATATTCTCCACATTTATTCTATCTTTATCCTATGATTTTGTGGATCTTTAGTGTTTTTTAAGTGAATCCTTGGGTGATATATCCTAGATTATAGCTTTTGGTTTGATGAAGAAAGAAATTTGAGTTCATCGGTTTGTGAAGTTCTAGTCTGGCAGAGTTGTTTGTTTGTGGACTAGGAGAAATGTATTTTCTTTGCAATCCTCTGTTGGTTTTTTTCAGGTCTTGTGGATCTAGAAGAAGGCTTGTAATGGTGATATCTTTCTTCTATCAAAAGTGTTCATGGTTTGGTGCTCCGGAAGACTAGTTTTAGAGTTACTATGTGTGTCTGTATAGTCCAGATGGACTAATGGAAAGTGTTTTGTGTATGAAATTTGTTGCAGTAGTTTCGGATGAATCTAAAGGCATCTAAGATGTGTTCCAATGTATGGTGAAGCATGTTATGTGGTCTTCATATTTTCTTCTTGTTACAGATGCGTGTACTTCAAAGTTCATTGGTGTTTACTTTAGGTTTGGCCAACCTGGTGTTTACACATCATAAAAAGGATACATATCAATTAAGGAAGTGTTTGGTTGATCCAAGATGTTGTTTTGGGTCCTGGTTAAGTGTTGATTTGGTTTTCTCTCATTCTCTTCCACCACAGAAATGTTGAGTTTCTAACCTAATTTGAATTTATAAAATGAAGAGTGTGTAGATGACCTTGGAGAAAGTTTCAAAGGTTGAAGATGGTATAAATACAAGAAAAAATGTTAAGGATTACATGCCACAAGTGTGAGAAGCAAGGTAGATGCTAGAGATTGTGTGAAAGTGAACTAAGGCAGCGAGGACTTCAATGTGTTAAAATCCTGAAAGCAGTGAGCTGATGATGTCTGCAATTCTCTGATCAAGGCTACAGATGTGTGCAAGTTGTGGTGTATCTTCTTTTGCATTGAGATAATGTTCTTTGTGTAACATTCTTCTTTCTATTTTTCTTTATCTGTAGGCAGTGAGCCTTCCATTTGGATAGTGAGTCCTATCTAGATAGTGAGTCTTATCTTGGGAAGTGATCCCTTTGGTAGTGAGCCTCTTTGTAAACAGTTTTGCAATTACTCTTATATTGTGAGTTAATCCTCACCATGGTTTTTCCCTTATTGGGTTTTCCACATAAATTTGGTGTTTCTTGTGTTTTCTTTATGTTATTTTCACTTCATGCTCATACTTAATAGAAGATTAAAGTGGATGTGGAACTGTTTAAGATCTATGGTGAATGTGATTAGATACAACTGATTCACCCCCCTCTTAGTTGTCTTGTTAATTTCAACATCTCGCACAAATATCACAATCACATAAAGCTATACATAGTGCAAAGAATTGACCCTCAAGCACACAACTCAAATTTTGCCAACCAATTCCAAGATGAAATAATCATAAAACCAAATGTACAAAATACTCCTTGCCAATAAATCTTCACGAGATAGAGAGGAGCACTACACTACTTAACCAGAAGAGAGAGAATGAAAATGAGATGATTAAATTTACACATGGTATAGGCTTTTAAAGCCATGAGATATAAAAAAGGTATGGAACTTCCCAATACAAGAAACAAAATTACCCGAGAATAATTAACCTAAGTGAAAACTTAAATACACTAACACCCCCCTTAATTGCAAACTTAGGGAGAATGAAGATGCAACAAATCAAAAATACAATATGGGTCTTGGCTACATAGCCATGTTAGGTACCCATTTAAATTGCAAAAAATAAATCTTTCAGTGTGAGACAAGGACTATCAGGGTGGTTTGATTACACTTAATCCATGATGAATTGAAGCATAATTAATCCACTAAACCTCAATCTACCAAACAAGATCATTCAAATTTAAAAGTTAAACTAAGCATTTATTAAAACTGAAAGTTACAAACTACATAAAATTAGTTAAATTCCTACTCTAACCCATTTGAAACTTATCATGTTTTGGAATTGGTGTCATGTTGATGTGGAACAACTCTTTCCCAATCCTGTGATTAGTGATCTTGTTTCAGTCAATTCTATGGAAGAGAATTGATGAAACCATTGTGATAAGTGGATGAAAAACTGATTTATACTAAATTAAACATGATGCAAGCTAAATTAACATGATTTTATGTTAAAATTGATCTAAATATGAAAAATATAAGCTAATTCTAAGCTAAAAGATGGAAACCCTAATTTATAAACAAACTAGTATGGATGTATGGAAGCCATTAATGGATGTTTTAAGCTAAAAGTGAGTAAATTAAGAGTGTGAGTGCAATTGAATTCAACATCATGAGTTTGCAATTGAAAGATGGGTCCATTTGTCTCCAAATAGTGACCTATTTATAGGAGAGAAAATTAGAGATGGAGGGTTGAGATTGAAAAGATAAATCAATGGTCAAGGATGGAGTTAAAAAGGAGACATGGATCATGGATTCTCATCAATGGATGAGAATGCATGATGGGATTTAATTAATGGTTCACATTTTCTTCAAACAAACACACTTTTTACATGCACACACAAGTCAAAGGTGACTTGTTCAAAAGGTTAAAGGTTAAAACTTGCATAAGAAGCTAAGTGAAAATATCCCTTTTTCAAATGATGGAGGAATAAGAATATTCTTTTGGAATATTCCCATGGGTGAGGATAAAAGGCATTTTGCAAATTAAAAGTAATTCTTAATTGTCCATAAAGGGGATAAGGAATATTTCATGAGAATATTCCTCCTTTAGAGGAAAAATGTTTTAATTACTAATTAAACAAGGTTTAATCATGCAATTAGGGGATTTGAAGAATTAAAGTGACATTTATTAATTAATTTAATAAATGCAGGGGAGAGATGAGATGATATTTAATTAAATAACTTAGGGAATTAAATTAAATGTTTTGATTTATTTTATGTAATAGGATGAAATGTTAGCATGAAGGAAGAGTGAATTAACCTAATTTGATGAACTAGGTCAATGGGTGAAAATGATGCAATTAATTAATTAGCTAAGTTAATTCAATTAATTAAGTGAAAAGAGGATGGGTTTCAAGAGGAAATGATGTTAGTAAACCTGTTTTGAGTGTATGATATTGCTTAGAACATTTTTTAGTGTCTATATTTTTCCCTTCTTTGAAGCGAGGTACCTGTTGCTTCAATTCAAAGAATAATGCTCTTTGGATCAAAACTACTGCTTAAATCAAAAAATAAAAAATTTCTAATTTTTTAGATGCCCCACTATTGGAGGATAAAGCCGATCCCCTACCCCCTCGAGAAATTGGGAAAAAATTTTGAATTTTGGGTTGATTTCTTGATAAAGGTGAAAAGCTTCCCCAAGGGTCTAGAAAGGCTCCGGGATGCAAGAATTATCCCAAAAACACAAAAAAAAAATGCAAAATTAGGTTCAAATCAGCACAATTGGTGAAAATGATGATAAACCCCAACTTGAAGGTGAATTAGGGAAAAAACCCTAGTTTTCTAGCTTAAATAAGCCAAGAAGGGTCACTTTCAATTCATTTATGCATTCACACCTTGGAGATCCTTGCTATTTTGACCTCTGATCCACTGACGAAATGGCACACCGAGAGCTTCCAAGGCACATTTCTAACCAAGTTTGAGAGTTTCAATGGCTTCTAGGCGTAGGACCACCGGTATGTAACTCAAAACTTGATTTGAAATTTGACTTTTTGATGCATTTATTGCGCTTTAAAGTTCAAACTTTTCTAGTGTCGCTATATAGCGACGTTGAAATGAATTATAGCGACACATTTATATGGTGACACTAGTTGCAATTTAAAATTAGGGTTTCTAGTTTTAAATTGTGAAACATGCTTATATAGCGATGCATCCACCAATTTAGAAATTAGGGTTATGGTTTTCCAAAGATTAAAATACAATGCCCCTGTGTTTGGCGACGCATCTTGTGATTTGTAATTTGAAATGCTTTTAGGCGTCACAATTTGAAATTGAAATATAGCGATGCTATTATGATTTTTTGAGCTAAAAATTTCAAATTGAGTCAAATTTCTTTGATTTCTTGATGTCATGTGCTTTGTGGATGCAGGAGGTCATTCCACTATTGATTTCATGCTAGCACAAACCCACCGCATTGGAGAGATTAGGTAATTTGTCATATTTACGCCAGGAGCACCCGGGAGAGATCGAGCTTTGGTACATTGCATATGCACCTATTATCTAGACACATTTAGCCATGATGATTGCTCTGTGTGAGAGATGGTACAGTGATACTTCATCGTTCCACCTTCTAATAGGTGAGGCGACGATAAATTTGGAGGATGTATGGCGTATTCTACATTTTTTGATACATGGCGATTGCATGATCTAGGATGTTGATGTCGAATTTCATGCCTATCACGAGGTGATGGAGCTTGAGGACATCACCTTGGTGGCATCACAAATCAGCCTTGAGATGTATAGAGGTCATATGCCTACCTTCAAATTGATCATTGCAGCCATTATTTTGGGTTTGGTCACTCCAGATAGACGTAGTAGAGGATTTAGCCTAGGATGGGGCTTGGTGTGGCATTGCATGCTCTACAGGAGGACACTTTTTGCATGGGGTCCCATAATGTTGGCCTCACTATATCATGACATACATGATTTCATGTACTGTGATGGGAGATCCATTGGTGTAGGGGTGACTCCACTTCATAGTTGGGCATGGTAGCATATCGCTATGCTACAACCTATAGTGCAAATGGCAGATGTGGAGCCAAATGATCTTATGATATGGCGGTATAGAGGTGTGATTACACTAAGGTACACTAGATAGATTGGACTCTCGTACTAGTGACAGGTTATTGATGATATGACAGTTTTCCATTGACTCTTATGGTTACAGATGCCACCATGTTTTGAAGATGTTCAACAACTATACTTTTTTAGGAAGACCCGATATAAGCAGGTTCATGAGCACACCATTATTGAGAGATATTTTCCAAATAGGGTGGCTTGGCAGTTTGGAGAGCCACAGGACATGCCAGATGACTCATATAGGGCCATTTTTTCTAGGTCAACTAGAGAGGTTCCCACATGGGGACCGACCATTCTAGCTCCTGAGGTACTCAAGAGCTTTAAACAGTTAGTGGCTCAGCCTTGGGCCTATGATCAGGTTCAGGAAGTAGCACATACTACACCTGCATATGATGCTTGGTCCATACCTCCACAACATTTGATAGATTCAGTGGGTGCTCCTCTACAAGGGAAGCCCGAAGGTAGGGGACCAAAGGCAAAGGACAGGGTGGCCAGGATGGCTAGGATGGTTAGGTTCTAAGGGCTCTAGTTGATCAACAACCTTTGATTTAGCCTCTAATTCAATAGCAGGTAGGGCCACCACCACCTCTAGATGCCAGAGATGCACAAATACAATAGCTATAGTAGCAGGTGCAGATTTTGACAAGAGAGCATGATCATGCCCGCTAGCAGATTTTGGGTATTATTGCTAAGCGAGACCAGGCATAGAAATAGGTGGTGTCCATCACAATCGAGAGAGATCAGGTATTACAATGGGTATAGGTCATGACCACAAAGAGAGAGATTAGGAGGTTGCTCGATGCTAGCAAATAGAGGCATCTATGATGATGGCCACACATGGTAGGACCATTTCAACTAGATTATACAAAGAGGTAATTCAAAGGCCACATATTATATGTAGCACTACCATTGGGATGTACCGTAGGCACTTAGACAGCCTAATTTTTCACAATGTAGTGATGCATGACCAAGAGAAAAGGATCACCCTGAGAGGTAAGCCAGAGAGGGTAGCAGCCATCAGGGCTAGCTCCTATGTAGAGACACCTTTTGATTTTGTTGCCTAATTCTTTGATATAGATATACATTCATGGGCTCCTTTTTGATAGCCTCATGGATATTGTATTTTTGATCTTATGCTTCTATTTGATCATGTATGGATGCAATTTACTTATGCGAATGTGATATGTGATGATAAATGAGATGTAATGATATGGATGCAATGTTATATTATTTTTCATTATCTTTTCATGGATGATATGATATGCAAATGTTATGGATGCATTTCTTTTCGTGTATTTTTGTTGCAGTTTTATGAGATGATCATGTATGTATATGGATGTAAATGATAATGTAAATTCTTATGCAATGCATGTGTATGATATGTGATGCAACGATTTAAGATGCTTAGAATAAAAAATGTATATTATTTATCACAACTTAAATGATAATGCAGGATGTATGACATGATATGATTATGAGATGGAATTTTTATGATTATGCTATGATTATGAGATGTATGTATGCTAATGGTTTTTGGATGTAGGGTGAATGCATTTGATGATGTTTTTTGTTGATTGTCATGATACCAGGTTAGCGTAGAGAGAATATAGAAGAATAAAGAATGAATGACCATTGATTTCAATTATTGCTTCAAAAGATCCAACAAGTCTATGATCCATCGAGACTTTATTAGAGATGGTGATGAGACAATACAAAATAAAGATGAATGCAAGATGATGAGTTGCTCACATTTTAGGATTGGTATTTTCCATTGTTCCTTATTGTTTGATATAACACATAGACATGATGCATCAAGGTATTGATAACCATTATGGCATTGTATCTAGTGTAATGGAATTTGACTTGACAAACAGATAGGATAGTTCTTGTTGACACCTTGACATATAGAAACCTCATTGGAATGTAAGCTAGAAGCCTAGAATATATCGAACCAAAGCATACGCAATAGTCAACAACATACTCCAAAAAACCTTCTTACACACAACTAAGCAAGTATGCACCAAGATTATTTTACAAGAGTACCCACAAGCACAACAAACAAAAGATAATGATTGATTCCCCATTCCTTTCTCTCCAAATCATTTTGATAGACATCATTGAGAGGTCCTTGGAATGGATCATTAAGATAAATCTTAAGAAAAGATCAAAGATAAATAGTTAGTGTTATCTATATCTCTTGCCTATTTAATTTAGCTAAGGTGATGCTTAATACTGATTTCCATCACAGGAAGGATACATCCTAGGACATGTTGATTAGGTAGTTGTTTGATATTGGTACGATGATGCTAAGATGAGCCATTGATATAAACTTCACTAACGCATTTACCTATTATCTAGACTTTATATTTAGACATTTAGGTTTGCACTTTACGACTTGCTATGTTTTCTTCCTACTTGTTTTGCCAAAGGTTGAAGGCAACGATTGATTTATTATGGGTGAAGGTTTATTGCAGGTGAAAGTGAGATGGGATGGATGGTTTTGGATTTTCTGGAATATTTCAATGTTTTTGGTATTTGGCCTTTTTGAAAGTTTATGTGGATGTTTTTGGCTTTTCAGTTATTTGAGGTTGTTTAGGGTTTTTAAATATTTGAGGTTGTTTAGGGTTTTTGTATATCTTCTAATGTTTTTGGGTTTTCTGTTTTTCAAATGTTTTTGTGTTTTCTCGATATTTGAATGTTTAGCCTGGGTTTTTAGAATATTTGGATGTTTTGGATTTTCAAATATTTTACACATGTTTAGATATTTTCTGATGTTTTGGGATTTTTGAGAGTTTTCTAACCAAGAACCTAACCTAAAGACCTATCCTAGGGGTCTCAAGGTGTGATCAAAGATAATATTTTCCTACGTTATACAAGAAAATACCACGTAGTTTGACTGACTCACTTATTGACAAGATGAGATATGAACAATGATGGAGTGTCAACTTATTATGATAGACTCCTAAAGGACTGACCTAGGGTGTCTTAAGGGCACATCAATGACGGCCTTGCCTATGTTCAAGCTCAGAGACAATGTAGTTCGACAAGGGTACTATTTTTGGATTTTCAATATGTGACATTTTTAGGGTTTTGATGTGTTTTGGATGTTTTGGATTTTTACCTTTACAATTTTCTGAATGTTTTTGGATTTTAGCTATACAAGAGTTTGTAAATATTTTTGGATTTTCTAATGAATGTTTTACAATTTTTTTTGGTATTTTTGATGAGATTTTATGAATGTTTTTGGTGTTTTCTGATAAGATTTCGAAGTAAACAATACCTAGATCACAATGTTGATGTCACGTTATGAGGTATAAGACATGGATCAAGAGTTATTTGAAAACAAGAGTGAAATAACCTACCCCTAGTGTTTAGAAATTCTTCATAATGCAATGGATAACCAAGATAGGTAATGTATATGTGAAGATTTTGATAAATGTTTAGCATGCTAGATATAGGCTATAGGACTTCACAAGATAAAATGGTAAAGATCCTGTCAAAAATTTTCCATAAGTAGAGTTGAAGTATAGACCAAATCTTTGTCAAGATCAAGATAAAGTGGAATATCTGGATAAATCTAGATTGGATGGATGGAGGGAATGTTGGATTTATCATGACAAGGATGAGATGCTTCTGTCTGAGAAGGATCCTATAGACACTCAATTCTACTCATGACACTTGTTTTCCAAGTTTTCATCATAGTACTTTCCCAAAGTGCCATAGTAGTGGTTTTCACTGGAGGATGATTTTTATCTTTACTATTTTCAATCCTTTTTCTTATTTTGTTGGATTTTTATCATTTTTTTTATTTTTTTATTTTTTAAGATTTTCTAGAAATATTAGCCTCATGTTGAACCACATGGTGGTATTGATGTGGAGGCCACTATCATAACATTCCAACGATACCCTGCTTGAAGAAGTTGCTTTGCTAAGATACGAGCACTTGAATGCAACCTTGAAGAACTCTGATCTTCCTTGTGGATACCAAAATTAACCTTGTCTATGTGCGCACATCGCAATAGAGTGCCTTTGGAATCATTATGATGAATATTAGCTGCCAACACACGGTCAATGCGAGAATTATATACCATAAATGAAGTGTATGGTGTTACGCATGAAGGAATATGAGATGGATTGGTAGATGGTTTGGAACCTTTGACTCTCCAAACTTGGGAATATGAGGGATGATGGGTGAGAATGGAGGTTTTCATGGAATTAGGACCAACCATTGGACATACTTTGTTCCTTGCTTGGGAAGCCTACTTTTGTATTTGATAACTCTTTTGATGGATATATTTCCCTTTTTGATTTTTCCCCATAGTTTCTTTGACTATGGAGTCTTGGAGGGATGATTTTCTTTATTTTTCTTTGGTATCCATTTGTATTTGTTTTTCCCTTTTTGCTTTACTACTTTATTTTATTTGATGATCTTCTCCTTGCTTTGATAGGAATTCTTCTTTTTACATTGGTCCCAATTTGTGTATGAGATGATGGATGAATTCCAACTCATGATATGGCTAGTTGTAGTGTTGACATTGTTTTCATCATAAGGATCCTAAGTGCCCGATATGTTGGTGTTTGTTGTAGACAATATTTCCCCTAGTGTTGTGAAGGTTTTATCAATACCTAATCCTTTGCCCTGATAATGTATCCTCTAATCCATAGCCACTGAATATGACTTGTCATGAACACATGATATTGCTATGGGTTCCTGTTGTTTAGGAATATGAATTGTTTTCTCTGGTTCTATGACATCATTATCTATTGATACTACTTCAAAAGATGTTGATGTTGATTCAAAAGATGTTGATGATGCACAATCACTGTAAGAATCAAGAATCTCAATTGTTGCTTGCTCATGAACTATTTTCTTTGATTCTATGACATCGTTATTTGTTGATATTACTTCAAAAGATGTTGGTGTTGATTCAAAAGATGTTGATGATGCACAATCACTGTAAGAATCAAGAATCTTAATTGTTGCTTACTCATGAACTATTTTCTTTGATTCTATGACATCATTATTTGTTGATATTTCTTCAAAATATTTTGGTACTGATCAAAATATGTCGATGATGCACAATCACTACAAGAATCAAGAATCTCGACCATAGCTTGCTCTTGTGTGGAAATATCAAGAGTGGGAGACTCTTGTATTGGATGAAGAATGTCTATATGCTCATCAGAAAGAAACATCTCAGGGATGATATCGGGGACATATTTGGAGTTTAAAATGGTTTGGAAGATTTCCCTTAGCTCTTGGTGAAACTCTGGGAATAAGGGTTCTTGATCCTGACTTGATTCAGAGTAATTTTCATTATCCTCAAGAGCCTCCTCTTGACATGATCCTTGGGTGGATGATATATCATCAATAAAATATTCTTTGCAACAGTCAGTGGGTATGGGTGTGATAATGGATATTTATTGCTCATTTGGAACTTCTTCAACATTCCTAATCATTGAGTCATATGTAGGAGAGATATCACAATCTAATATCCACTTGATGTCATTACAATATAAAATAGTGCTAAACACTTTTGATGGGTTTTGACTTTGTTTTAAAATAGTATCTTGATGCATGTTTGATTCCTCATGTTGTGATGAATAAATATGTCCCACCATGGTATCATGGGTATTTTTTACATTTATTGAGGTTAGTTCCTTTCCAGAATCTTTTTCTTTTGGATGATCAGGCATAGCGTTTGTGTAATTTCATATTTTCATTCCTAGTTTTTTTATCAACATGAATGTATCCTTGTTCAATAAGATCTTCTATTAGATTTTTGAGTCTAAAACAATTTTGTGTGTTATGACCTTTGTATTGGTGAAATTCATAAAAATGATCTTCTCTATAGCTATGAGGTTTGACTTGTGGCTCGTGATAGTTTAAAAATTTGGGAGTGTGATAAGATTAGACTATATCAACTACTTCAACACATCCTCCATAGGCTCCCCTAAGGAAGTGAATTGCCGTTTAGGAGCACTGTTTGTTCTTTGTTGTTCACGTTGAGTGTTTGTAGCATTGATCGTTGGTTGATTGTTTGGTGGTTGTGCATATAGTTGTTGTTCGTTCATTGGTTGGGTGTTTTCTTGTGTAGGAGTAGTTAAGACCACCTTTGCATCAACAACACCATCACTAATAACTTTTTTGTTCTTGGCCCAATAGCAGGGCTTATCATTAAAACTAGTGGATGGGTGTTTGTCTCTATATACTTGTGTGTTTGCCTATGAGATTAGGGCTCTCTTGATGTTAAGGGCTCTAGGGACAATCTCATCATAAGATATGATGCATTTCATTTTCAAGTGGAAGGATATATCTAGATCTAGATTTTCTATGATGATTCTCACTTGTTGTTCATCGAGAAGAGGCCACTTTTCTTGCTAGCTCTTTGCCTCCATTGTTGCAAGAAATTGGAAAAATATTCTCCTTTGTTTTGTTTGAGAATATACAAATCTTCTAAGCTTATGTCCATGTCAAGATTGAAGGAGAAGTGATCTATGAATTTTTCAATGATTTCTTGGAAATTTTTGATGTCTAGAGGTAACTATGAAAACCAATCCATGGCAGGACCTATTAAAATTTGTGGGAAGAGGCGCATTAAGTAGGAATCATTGTAGGAAACCTCTATACACATGACATTGAATTCTTTGATGTGGTCTACAGGATTTCCCCTCCCTTTATATTTATCAAATTTGGGGATTTCAAATCCAGGAGGAAATGGTACCATTGTGATGTTTTGATCAAATGGATATGGACAGAGATTATGTGTATGAGGCTTCTTTGTCTTGCCCATCCAAAAATCCTGCATTTCTAGTGATAACTCCTTAAGTTGTGATGCTATATGGTTGTGATGATACATGGTCTTGTGGGTTTGGTAGAGGAATATATGTTGTGTATTGCAGGATGGTGGATGGGTTGTACATGGGATTCTGATATGATGAGGTGTTGTATGGTGTGTATGGTGGTGTGAGATTCTGTAAATGTGATTGAGATATTAATGTATATGTTCCCAATGTGTTTGGGTTGACGATGTTTTGTTGAGGGTTATAGTAGAAACCCTGTTGTTGTTGTTGTGCGAGCATTTGTTGTTGTTGGGCATATTGTTGAGCTAGTAACGCTTACTATTGGGCTTGTTGTTGTGCAACTAAGGTGGCTTGATGTTGTTGTTGTTGTTGTTGTGTTGCTAGGGCTGCTTGATGTTTTTGTTATGCTACCAAGGTTGCTTGATGTTGTTGTTGTGCTACTAAAGCTGCTTGTTGTTGTTACTATTGTTGGGCGGCTTGCTTATAAGCCTGTTGTGCTTGATGTAAAGCTAATGCATGTGCTTTCAATGTAGGATCAATTGATTGTTGAGATATCTACGATGGGTTTTGGGTGTTTATGTTTTGAGCGAGTAGTGGATTATTGATGAGAGCTTGAGGGTTCCCTTGGTTTAGCATTCCTTGCAAGATAGTGGATTGAGGTGGAGGAATGTAAGTTTGAGGTCCTAATTGATTTTTCATGGTAAAGGGGACTATGGAAAATGATGAGGATGATGCCATTAGTTTTTGCAATGGTAATGGCATACTAGGACCTTGAGTCCATTGATTAAAAAGGTTCCCTTGTTGTATTTGAGGTGTGACCAAGGTATTACCTTGGTTGATGAGATTCATAACCAAGGTGTTGTTTTATTTTGGGTTGATGATAGATGGGGTTGATGTGGATGGTGGATTGACTTGAGTAGCTTGGGTAACCACTTGTTTCAATGTGTTGGTGGGGTAGCTGGAACCACTTGTCAAGGGTTGACTTTGCGTGAGAGTGTTAACTTTCCCTTGTTGTCCTATTTGAGGCATACTTGGGGTATTTGTGGTGATAGATGAAGATGGTTGCACTCGAAATGTCAAGGTCATTGTGGCATCATGGAACATAAGTTTTTTTCCAAATGTTGGTGTCCAACTTGTTTTTTGGGGAAGGTTGGTGGTTAATGGAATGGTCGTGTTATGAATACCGAAAGTTTTGTTTGTTCCTAGACATGAAGTGAGACCAAAGTTGGTTCTTGTCCTAGTTGCAAGACTATATGTTAAGGGTTTACTTGGTACAAGGGATGGAGTTGGTTGAATCATAGATGAAGTCAAGCCTTGTGTCAATGATTGTGCAACAAAAGATGGGGAAATTGGAGCCATGTTTTCTAAGGCTTGATGTTCCATGATTTCTTCTCTAGTAAGTCCAAATGGGTTGTTCATGATGTCTTTTATCTCATATGGTCCCAATGGATCTCAGGGTTGCTGTGAGGGGGTAGAATAACTCCTTGGATTGAATTCTTGTGAGTTTGGATCACTTGTGGTGGATGGGACTTTGGTTTCTTCCATGATTCTCTTGTGTTGTGATCTTGTTGTAACCATATATTGTGGGTCACCTTTGGGAGATTTGTGTTGAGATTTTTAATGTTTGAACTCTCTAGTTGACTCAAATCTAGGTAAAAGAGACACTCTAAGCCATTTTGGAGCAATGGTGATAGTGGGGAGATGAAAAGGATGGATGATGCGGGAAGTGATCTTTGCAAACGATTTGGGACAACACTTTTGACTTGAATTTGATGTTGGGATAAAGGATGTTGATGAACTTGTAAATCTTTAGGGTAGACTCGTGACCTTCAAGATGAACTAGTTCAAAGATGATAACTATAAGTGCATGGAAAAGCATACATTTCACATACAAATTACCTAAGTTAGAGTTTGGTTTGATTGATGTTCAAGTCAAAAGTGTTTGGTGTATTCAAATTTTTTTTCAAAGTTTGGTGAAGTGAAGGATGAAATTTGGAGGGGTGAGTGAAATTTTTGACCCAATATTGACCTAGAGTGAACCTTTGTTTTCCAAAACCAAGGTAGTGAGAAACATGCTATACCTCTAAAGTGATGAAACCCTAAGAACTCAATGGTTTTGGTAAAATAAGACTCAAATGATTTTGGAAATAGGACCCAATGATTTTGACAGTAAAACTCAATGACTTTGGATAATGCAACTCAATGATTTGGACAATAGAATTTGGACTCAATGTTTTGCAATGTTTTTCTTGTCTCAATTTGCTTGTTTTGGGGGAGTCAAAGTTTGAATATACATCAATGTGTGGCGTTCAATTGATTTAATCTTGGATTAATGAAGTTATTTTTACCACAAACACTTATCTTGGTTATGTTTTCAAACTAAATGTTTATGTCAAAAACATCATAACTTTCATAATGTAAATTTTGTGAAAATCATGAGGTTGAAGCCACAATTGCCTATGTTGTCTTTGGAAAATATGGGTTTGAGATATAAGTCAAGATATTTGGAAATCTCTAAGGACAAAATCCTTAGGACAAGCAGTAATATCAAGGCTAATTTCAAGAGATTTCCATATTTAGGCCAAAGTGTTTGAAATTTTGAGGAAGATAGTGAATTTTTGTTTTTGTAACATTTTGGAACCAAGCAAGGTATCAAACTAACTCACAATCATGTGCAATCCTAGGTTTGAAATGGATATACTTGTTGAGTCCCCACTTGGATTTCTCCAAACACTAAACAATGTGAAGAGTTAGAAATTTGGCAACACTGGCTCCTCCTTTCTCGGCACACACTTCTTGGGATCACCAAATCTCAAAATCCTTAAAATTCAGACATCAAAAGGTTTTTTTTTTTCTAAAATTGAATAGTAAGAATGTGGGGTGGCTTGAAAATGACCATTCTTGCACCAACAAGCATTAAGGATTTTTGGATTCTAAACAAAGGTTCATAATAAGGGCTTTTAGTTTAGGGGGTGCAATGATAAAATCCCTCAAGAGGTCTCCCAACCCTTAGAACAAGGACTTTACACATCAGAAAGATACTAGGGGAGAGCTATCATGTACTGCATCCCATTTATCACAATTTTCATTGCAACCAAAAATTTATATAGCAGTTTGGAAGAACTTGGCTTTAGTTTGTTGCCACTTGGATCGTTCCCTCCTTTCAAAATGGGGAGGCAAGCCCTCTAAAGGTAAAAAATAGCAAGGAAGTGCATCCATTGTTCAATTATCTTTGCTTGCATGAAAAAAGAGAGAACACATGCCACGCCTTTTTCTCACACTTGTAGAGGGGGTTCAATTTAATCCAAATTGAAAGATGTGGGTGATTTTGAAAAGTGTTAAGGAATATTTAAGTTTCTCAAGATCACCAAATTGCAGGAGATAATTGCATAAGAATCCACTAACAACATTGTAAATCAAAAAACATAACAAACAGTTGTAAATTTTAACCCCTAAGCTAAGATGTCTTCATTTTATGCACCAAACGAAATGTGAAATTTGTCTTGTTCAATTTTAAACCCAAAATACAATGATGAGATGAGGGTTCAATTTTAATCCCATTTGAGCGTTCTTTTTAAACCTAATTGAAATCTAGTGATTGTCCTAGAGAGAAAGTAGAAAGCATAAAATTTGGGTTATAATTGCCCCAAAGTGTTAAACGGTTATTACAATCATAGAATTTCAAGATAAGAGAAGCTTTCTTCACTTTAGCTCCATGTCCTTCAACCTACAAAACCCTATTAGTCTAAAAACCATAACATAGTTAGAAGCACGTCAGTGATCTAACAATTCCTAAAAATTAAGGCACATGTCAAAAAAATGATCATAAAATTTCTTACCTTGGTTGGGCATCACTGAACATGATAGCGTCGCAATTTGAACTATGGGCATCACTCTGGTGAAAATGGGCGTCGCTCTGTAGCAAAAACAAAGAGCACAATAGCATCAAGATTTGGTTTGGCGTTGCTGCTCACAGTAGCATTGCGATTTGAAAGTTTTGATGTGTCACAGTTTAAACTAGGGGCATCGTCATTTGCAATTTTCAATACCTCTATATTAAATCGACATTCCCAAATTTAAATCACTGCCAGTGCATTTAATCAACATTGGTGTTTCAAATTGTGATAGCATCGCTATATGGAGACGCTCTTCAAAGGGCGTCGTTGTTTGTGATTTGGGCGTCATTGTATCCTGCAAAAGAGTAAACAAACAAAATTCAAGGTAAAAATGGTTAAATTAATAGCTTTCCCTCCTTCTAGCACCAAAATGTGAGACGAGGATTTTTAGGGTGGTTTGATTATGCTTAATCCATGATGAATTGAAGCATAATTAATCCACTAAACCTTGATCTACCAAACAAGATCATTCAAATTTAAAAGTTAAACTAAGCATTTATTGAAACTAAAAGTTGCAAACTACATAAAAATAGTTAAATTCCTACTCTAACCCATTTGAAACTTATCCTATTTTGGAATTGGTTTCATGTTGATGTCGAACAATGACCCCTTCCCAATCTCATGATTAGTGAGCCTGTTTCAGTCAATTCTATGGAAGAGAATTGATGAAACCATTATGATAAGTGGATGAAAAATTGATTTATGCTAAATTGAACATGATGCAAGCTAAATTAACATGATTTTATGTTAAAATTGATCTAAATATGCAAAATCTAAGATAATCTAAGTTAATTCTAAGCTAAAAGATGGAAACCCTAATTTATAAACAAACTAAGATGGATGCATGGAAGTCATTAATGGATGTTTTAAGCTATTATGCAACTAAAATGAACTAAAACAAGCTAAAATTGAGTAAATTAAGAGTGTGAGTGCAAGTGAATTCAATAGCATGATTTTTCAATTGAAAGATGGATCCATTTGTCTCTAAATAGTGACCTATTTATAGGAGATCAAATGAGAGATGGAGGGTTGAGATTGAAAAGATTAATCAACGGTCAAGGATGGAGGAAAAAAGGAGACATGGATCATGGATTCTCATCAATGGATGAGAATGCATGATGGGATTTAATCAAGGGTTCACATTTTCTTCAAACAAACACACTTTTGACCTACACACACAGGTCAAAGGTGACTTGTTCAAAAGGTTAAAGGTTAAAACTTGCATAAGAAGCTAAGTAAAAATATCTCTTTTTCAAATGATGGAGGAATAAGAATATTATTTTGGAATATTCCCATGGGTGAGGATAAAAGGAATTTTTCAAATTAAAAGTAATTCTTAATTGTACAAAAAGGGCATAAGGAATATTCCATGAGAATATTCCTCATTTAGAGGAAAATTAGTTTAATTGCTAATTAAACAAGGTTTAATCATGCAATTAGGGGATTTGAAGAATTAAAGTGACATTTATTAATTAATTTAATAAATTGGGGGGAGAGATGAAATGATATTTAATTAAATAACTTAGGGTTATTCAATTAAATAAGATGACTTAGGGAATTAAATTAAATGTTTTGATTTATTTAATTTAATAGGATGAAATTTTAGCGTGAAGGAAGAGTGAATTAACCTAATTTGATGAACTAGGTTATTGGGCGAAAATGATGAAATTAATTAATTAGCTAAGCTAATTCAATTAATTAAGTGAAAAGAGGATGGGTTTCAAGAGGAAATGATGTTAGTAAACTTGTTTTGAGTGTATGACATTGCTTAGGACATTTTTCAATGTCTACACTCACAAATGGAGAAAAAGAGAAAAACCCTATGGGTAAAAACCCCTCTCCAAAAGAGAGAAAAGAAAACAAAAAAATGATGCATGGATGGAGGACTCAATCACACCCCCCAAGGACTACATACATCATGTATATAATATCAATAGCCCCCCATAAGAGGGAAAGAGAGAGATGATATAGCGCCCCATAATAAAGAAGCTCCTATGCCAATGGTGCATGCATGAAGGAAAAACACTATCCAATGCTTGCAAACAATATTTCTCCCCTTGGGAAGAAACCAATCCAATGGTGTATGAAGAATCTCCAAACCAAGAGATGAGGAAGGAAATCTCAAGAAGTATGAAGTCTCTCAAGGATGCTCAAATGGATCCATGTAGATGTCGAATGATACCATAATCAAATTAGGATCTAATGAAGACTTAAACACATCAACCTCCAAAGACAATGATTCCTTCAAATGCTACTCAAGATACTGCAACTCAATGCCAAACTATGACACTAGAAGAGAAGAAGAAATAACAAGAGGGTATGAAGGTTCCCTCATCACATATGAAGTAGTGAAATCAACTCCTTCAAAGAGGAGATGAAAATCATCAATTGTGTCTTCCAAATCTTCAATGTGAGACTCCACAAACAAGAATGATATGTCTACAAGATAAGAATCCCAATGAGGTGGATTTGGAAAACATATGCATCCTATTGCTTAGGATCATGGGAAGTAGCAACCAATGATTGTGAAGGTTCAATAGGTATCTATGTAGGAGGAGTGGAAACTTCATCATCCTCATCATCAAGATGTGCAAGGTGTTCCATAGAAACAAAATCCTATAGTTTATCATATTCATATTGTATATTATCTAAATCATTAAGAGGTACAAGACAATCTAAAGTAGGATCATCTAGGAAGGGTGGAGTATCAGGATCTCCATATAACTCCCAAATTTTGGTCCATAGAGCACGAGGAAACTCAATGTCATCAATGAAACTCAATGTGTTATCATCAACATGAAGAGAAATCACTCCAAAAACATGATCTCTTTTGGAACACCAAACAAACTTCTTGCTCTGAGAAGTACCAATTTGAAGGACAAGACCATATAGGTATGGTAAAAGATGAAGCCATCCCAAATGCTTCAAGATACTATCTCTCCATTGTGTATAGTTCCCCCTTTTCAAGATGATTAGAGAAGGGTGAAATGAAAAACCCATAATGACTATCAATTCTTCAAAAAATTACAGATATAATACCTTCCATGAAGACAACTTCCAAATGCAATAAATTTTGATAGACGACAAAATCAGGTGGATTGTCTTGTACCACTACGAGCTTGGAAAAGTTATCTTTATAATGATATGTGGAACACAAAAAATGGACTCCAAATTCCCAAGATATGATTTGTGGAAGAAGGTTGCCTATATGGTGTGAAAAGCATGAATGAAGGGTCGGATTAAGCCCTTGGTCACCCACATGACCACCTACTGCATAAGGGAAAAAAATTGGGGCATTTGGACTCTGAATCACCAAGTTCAATCACAAGGGACCAAGTCATGCCACCAAGCACTATACAAGTCACCACTCACAATTCACACTTCAAAGTAGATCTTGCATGCATGGGAAAGGACCTTCCACTAGTCATGTGAGCCTTTGCTCACACAATGCTTGCTTTCACTGAGGTATCTAGAGACTAAAAAAATGAAATACACTCCAAATGAGGGATTAAAAAAATTGATTTTTTTCACGCAACAACAATAGCGAGAAACATGGAAACCCTACACCCTACAAGAATAAACTCATGCCTCCAATAAACCACGGATTTTACTAAAAAAAAATTCTGAAACAACTGAAAAAATGCCTCAAACAGATGGATTTTATCAACAAAACAATGCACCCTCCAAAAGAAAATGCAACATCTTCAACCTCAAGAACAAGCTTCAGTCAAGCAGAAAAAAATCGTTGCCTTTAGAAAAGTCAAGCCTAAATTGAGTGGTTCCCACGCACCAAAGCCAAACCAAGGAATGGTTCCACAAGGCACCAAACTGAAATGTATCCTTTCAATGAGGAGACTTACTTTTCCCACCAATTGAAAATGCCTCTCTTTGTCGGTAATACAAATCGCTACCTTCCAAAGCAGGAAATCATGCCTTTTCAATAAGATATGAGGTCTTCCGAATAGAAAATTTCCCCTCTCCAAATTGTAGGCCTTCAAGACAAAAATTAGGCCCTTTGGCAATAATTTATGGAAATTATATGATAATGATGTTACTCCTATTGATTCTTGGTTTTTTTCAAATCCAACACGCTCTCATAGAAATTCTATAAGTGCTAATAAGTGCAAATCAAGGTAGAGTAGAGTGAGCAAGCAAAGCACAAAAATTTTCTATGAATCAACTCCAATGCAGCAATAGTACCACCTTTCTTGGCAAGTCCCTAATCTAAAATTAGAGCAAGTGTTGGAATGATAAGAAAAGAGAGCCAAGAATCAGAGAGATAGTGCTTGCCTTCTGCAAGGAAATTGTGGCCTCCAAACAGAATTGATTCACATCCACCAAAAAAATAAGGAATTGGGCCCTCCTTCAATCGTGCATCTCCAACATGGATTTAAAATTCCTTTTCAAACAAAATAAAGAGAAACAATTTACTCAACATAGATCATAGCCAATGAAAAAACAAAATGATGCCCTCCAACTCACAAGAAATTCACACCCAGTAGAGATGAAACGCTTCCTATGATGGGTGTGGCCTCTGCAAAAAATGGCTTGATCGAGCCTCTCAAAAATGCAGCCAACAATGAACCAAAATTGGCCTCAAATGAAGGATAAATTTTCCTCTAGACAATCAAACCTCCAATCGCCAGCAACAGGAAAAAAATAGAAATAGGCAATATTCAAATTTTCAAATGCCAGAACAAATGATCTCAATAATTTCCAACGAAAACTCTCAAGAAAGGAGTTGCAGATTGGGTGGCTCTAATACCAAATTAGAGAAAATAACCCAGGAGAAACATCTACCAATAAACCTTCACGAGATAGAGAGGAGCACTACACTACTTCACCAGAAGAGAGAGAATGAAAATGAGATGATTAAATTTACACATGGTACAATCTCTTAAAGCCATGAGATATCAAATGGGTATGGAACTTCCTAATACGAGAAACAAAACTACTCAAGAATAATTAACCTAAGTGAAAACTTAAATACACTAACAAATATAATAAATAGAGAAGTAATAAAACAAGAAAAAATTCCTCAAGGAGAATAGTAAGGAGGCACACATTTGAGTATTACAATTTTTAATTTAAATTGACCATTTTTTCAAGAAGGTTGTAGAAACAAAATTTTCTCTTCAAGGAGATGGCATCATGATGTCTTACTTGGTGTACCAAAAAAATAGAGGAATTGAATTTAAATAATTGTGATAGCTTAGGATTTGTGCATATTTGCACATTGAGCCAATGTTCTAGAATATACATTGTGTAGCAGAACAAGGCAAAAAAACCTTATTTTTTCTAAATACTAAGATCATCAAGAAGGTCATATTGACAAATCAAATAATGTAGAAGAATATCTTGAAGTAATAGGCCAAAAAAAAGGTTAGAGAATGAATAATTTAATGAAGCTTTAGTATCTATATGACCAAATTACCTCAAAGGTAAAATCATAGAGATGTGTCACACTTTTGGCCAATTTTGGCCAACAAAGTAGTTTTGAGTGAAACCCTTTCACCCTAAATAACTTTGGGAGATATAGTTTCACTCGAGACCAAGTGTAATCCATGTGGCACATATAGTTTTGGGAAAAAACTCTTATGCTTGAAACCATTATAATTTTTTCAATAAAATATCTGAAATGAGGTTTGATTTACATGTAATGTTTTGAGTGAAAACCTTTTGATCAAGAGGATTTTTTCAAAACCCTCTTAATCGAAATTGACTATGTGGTATCTTAACCCTTCTTTTGGGGTAAATTAATAAAAAATCAACTTCAAGACCAGATTTCTCCAATGATGAGTACTTTCATGAAAATGTAGAAATCCTTGTTTGTAGATCTCAAAGTCTAGAATCCACATATATATTATTTTTATTATATATTTTTCAAAGTTATTACAAGTAGGTTTTTATAATCCAACATGAGGTTGATTAAATTAAAAAAATATTAAAACATATTTCATTTTTTTGAAAAATATATGATGCACTAGAGGAGAGAATCCTCTCCAAAAGGGTATAATTTTTTTTTAAAGTAATAAAAAAATTAAATAAAAATTGACATCCCTTGAAAAATATGATGTTTTGATTACATGAACAACTATAAATAAATATTAAAAATATATATATATATTTTTTTCTGTGCACTAGGTTTACTCTACCTGAAGAAAAGAACTAGAGAATTTTTCTCTCTTTTTTGTGCGACATCCCATTTATAATCTTTTTTTAAAATCAACAATTAAAATTCTTCTCTTAAATTTATAAATAAATATATCTAACTAATTTTTATTTTTTTAAAAAATTATAAACATAAATTAAATTAAGAGTTCTACATTTTACCAAATTATATCATTTTAAATTTTGAAACATAAATATCACTTTTAGATGGGTAAATTATAAAATTTGTATATGTGTTGATCAGTTCCTTTATAACAGTGTAACAAAGTTTTGTACTTTTACCTTTTCTAATTACAATTATATGCAAATATTATTTCTAAATAATATTTCTACTAAAATTATGCTATGATGTGAAAAAAATTATTTAATAAATTTACTTCTAATTTTAATCAAGCATAATGGTGATATTAACTTGAAATGATATTCTAGACATATTGAGATATATGCCACTTTTACTCTCCAATTCATTGTTACTCAATCCTAGTCTAGAATATTCTTCTTTTAGAAAAAAATCTCACTTTTTGAGAGAATTTAGCAAGATTCAAATTTTAATATTATTTCTTTTTAGCAAAAGGCAAAAAAGCCAATATATATTAATATATAATAAGGAGGTTACAAAATAGTTACTATGGTTCTCAAATTTTAATATTATTATTTGAATGAATAACTTGTAATATTTGTAATATCAAGGTCCTATAGTATAGTAAGTTTAAAGTGTTTATTTCATCACGAATCTAAATCACTCTTTAACATATGCATGTAATCATAATACAGAATAAAACAAGAGAAAAATTTGGTGGTAGGGTAATCACACGTTGTTGGAAATAGGATTCCATTTAATTGCAATCTTAAACATTATTTATTTCATGTGTCTCCTAAGTCCTTGGAAAGTGTTCTCAAACACTAGGATTAGAGAGAGATTAATTTTGGATGAAATAATCATGTTAATTGACATTAGTAATTAATTCTAAATAATAGGAGCATGTGAGGGCGTCCAAGATGATTTCCTAAATAATAGGAGCACATGGGGCACCCACATGGAAGGTGGAACTCACCTTGAGTTAAGTTAACTGTTTGGAGTAAAAGATAACACTTTTGAATGCATGTAAAGATCCTAGGAGTTAGGGTTTGATTTTTACATGCATGAAGTTCAATTCAGTTCAGTTCAGATTAGTTCAGTTCAGTTCAGTTCATAATCAATTTAGTTCAGTTTGGTTTAGTTCAGTTATGGTTTAGTTATCTTCAGTTAGTTTTAGTTGAATGCTAGTTGACTTCAGTGAACTTGGAATGCATGACTATTGACTTGAGTTGCATGACAGATAACAGGTGACTACCTTTAGTTAACAAGGGATGACCATTCATGCATGAATGGTGGAGAGAGATGTTTTAGTTAACAGAAAATGACTTGGAACCACTTTGGGCACCCAAGTTGGCTTCTTGGAATTAACTCCTTTGGATGTTAAGATATTTTAGAAGGTTGAGTTAAGTGGGCCCACTCTTGGGTGCCTACTTTGAGGATAAAGCCTTGAAGATATTTACAAAATAAAGGTTGAGTTACTACTTCAATTTGGGACGCCCAAATGGATGAAGATGATGATTTGACATTGTTCTTCATGGTTAAACTCTACTTGGAAGAGATAGGCATACCTTTTAGGAGATAGAGATTGAGCTTTGTAATTGTAACTCTTTTGGAGTTTACAAAGTTGTTTATTTCCTATATATCTTAAGAAATTTGAAGAGAGTTTGTATTAGTTTATTGTAGGTTGTGAAGAAGATTTGTTGAAGGCAAAAGAAGCATCTCAAGGAAGAATTGGAATTATTGTAATCTACTTCATAGATTAAATAATACATTGATTCTTGGTGAATTTTTTTCTCGAAAATGTTTCTCCACAATATATGTTGTGCATCTTATAATATTCTATCTTCATTCTACAAATGATAAAATGAATTAATCAGATAATCACCCACAAAGAATTTGTAACAAAGAATACATTTTTATATCAACAAGTATAATATTTTTACAAAGTATTAAGCTACATAAACACCTCAATTTTCAACATTTGGTATTGGAGGTGAGGTTGGGTAGAGTATTGGGACACCTTTCTCTTAAAAGATTGGAGGTTTTTTGGCTATAGTCGGAGCTTTTACTATTTTTGTTATTGCTGATTTTGGAAAATAAGTTTGTTACAAGAGGTATATATTCTTTCTTTAGAGGATGTTTATCATGTGTCATTGAGAGCTTATGATAGAAATATGGTTTTGATTATGTGCACCATGATGCCATGGGATTGGTTAGTATCACAGTTCAGTGAGAGAATTTGGCAATGAAGTGGATTCTTGGTTGTAGGATGGTTTTGTTATTATGTCATGGTATACTCTTGATTAGCGGTTTACAGTTGTGGCATGGTACATGTTATGATAATTTTGATCATGAGGAAATTTATGAAATTCCATATGCTTTTGACAGTGATGGTTTGATGTTTTTCTTGTTGTCATGTATAGCTTGGTATCATAGTTCAATGGGAGCTTTGGTAGGATATAGTGATCTTCATAAAGAGGATGGTAGTCACGATGCCATGTGTGACTTGGTACCACGGTTCAGTGGGAGTTGTTGGAAGTGACGTGGATGCATCATTGGTAAGGTTATTCTCATGTGATTGGGGGTATGGTTTTTTCTTGGTTTAGAGTGGTTTCTATTATGTCATGGTTCACTCTTGTTGCATTTAGAGTTTGGCATGGTTCTCTTGAGACTAGGATGTTTAAGTGTGTTATGGTGCATGTGATCTCCTAGGAGGAGATGGTTAGATCATGGATTTCATGTTTATGTTCAAGATTGGAGCTTTGGAATTGATCTTTTGTAGTTCTCTTAAGTATCAGTTAAATTAATCATTTGCTTGATTACTTCATGACAATTCTATGTTGCATTTGGAGTTTGGCATGGATTGGTTGTTTACAGGTCCTCATGAATACTTGGAGAAATAGGTGAGGCTTAAGTTCTCTTATGGTAAGAGATATATGTTGGAATGGTTACTATCAAGAAATTATTTTTCAACAAAAAAGATCGAGGAGCCTACACCTTGGTTGAATGTGAGTTCAACACACTCGGTGGTTTAACATTCCTCTAAAGAGGTAGTTTGGTTACAGAGACTTGGGAAAGGTATTGGTTTTAATTGCAAGTAAGTTAAACTTGAATGTGATAGTCAGAGTGCTATGTTTTTAGCCAAAAAAATCCTATGTATCATGCTCGTACTACACATGTTGATGTTAAGTATCTCTTTGTGTGAGAAATGATTGAGAGTGGGAAGGTATTAATGGAGAAAGTTGACACTTTAATTAATGTTACAAATTATCTTATGAAACCAGTTCCTTCAGATAAATTCTCTTGGTTTTAATCATTTTCTTGGAGATTTATGATTATGCAGGTTGCATTTGAAGTTGGCATGGATTGATTAGTTGGTGTAGGAAGGCCATTGGCCTTAAGTTTTGTACTTGATTTATAATTATTCCTTGTTTAGAATAATTGCAATGTATAATGTCAAGTGGGAGAATGTTGGAAATAGGATGCCATTTAATTGCAATCCTAAACATTATTTATTTCATGTGTCTTCTAAGTCCTTGGAAAGTGTTCGCAAACACTAGGATTAGAGAGAGATTAATTTTGGAAGAAATAATCATGTTAATTGACATTTGTAATTAATTCTAAATAATAGGAGCATGTGAGGGCATCCAAGATGATTTCCTAAATAATAGGAGCACATGGGGCACCCACATGGAAGGTGGAACTCACCTTGAGTTAAGTTAACTATTTGGAGTAAAAAATAACACTTTTGAATGCATGTAAAGATCCTAGGATTTAGGGTTTGATGTTTACATGCATGAAGTTCAGTTTAGTTCAGTTCAGAATCAACTTAGTTTAGTTTAGTTTAGTTCAATTCAATTATGGTTCAATTATCTTCAGTTAGTTTGAGTTTAATGCTAGTTGAATTCAATTAACTTGGAATGCATGACTAATGACTTGAGTTGCATGATACATAACAGGTGACTACCTTCAGTTAATAGGGGATGACTATTCTTGCATGAATGGTGGAGAGAGATGTTATAGTTAACAAAAAATGACTTGGACCTACTTTGGGTGCCCAAGTTGGCTTCTTGGAATTAACTCCTTTGCATGATAAGATATTTCAAAATTCCAAGTTAAGTGGGCCCACTCATGGGTGCCTACTTTGAGGATAAAGCCTTGAAGATATTTACAGAATAAAGGTTGAGTTACTACTTTAGTTTGGGATGCCCAAATGGATGAAGATGATGATTTGGCATTTTTCTTCACGGTTAAATGCTACTTGGAAGAGATAGGCGTACCTTTTAGGAGATAGAGATTGAACTTTGTAATTGTAACTCTTTTGGAGTTTACAAAGTTAATTATTGCCTATATATCTTAAGCAAGTTGAAGAGAGTTTGTATTAGTTTATTGTAGGTTGTGAAGAAGATTTGTTGAAGGCAGAAGAAGCATCTCAAGGAAGAATTGGAATTAGTGTAATCTACTTCAGAGATTAAATAATACATTGATTCTTGGTGGAGTTTTTTCTTGAAAGGGTTTCTCCACGGTATATGTTGTGTATCTTCTAATATTCTATCTAATTCTTCTACAACCTTCTGTCTTCATTCTACAAATGATAAAATGAATTAATCAAATAATTACCCACAAAGAATCTGTAACAAAGAATACATATTTAGATCAGCAAGTATAATAGTGTTACAAAGTATTAAGCTACATAAACACCTCAATTTTCAACACAGGGGCCATATTAATGCAAAGTGTGTAATTTTATGTCTTTTAAGGTAATCCATTAAATGTTTCCTTTCAAAAATTAAATGACACTAAAGCATTATTGACTAGGTCTATATAAACATAATTCTTTCAAAATTTTAGTATTTTAACATTATTTTAATTTACATGAAAAATATTGATTTGTTTATGTGTTTTAAGATAAAAATACATAAATATGATCATTCTTTTTTTATATATTTTTTGTTTTAGACTACAAGAATCAAGTAGCTCCATTATAAATTGAAGTGCTTTTGGTAAATTTTTTTCACGTGACCAGTAATGATAGCATGACACACCCTTCGGTACCATGGGGATGGAGGGAGACTAGATCTTGTGACCTCTTGCTTGTAATAGGATACTAGCTAATCGAGCTAGGACCCCCGACCCCAAAAATCTTAACTAAAATTTTGATACACAATAATATTTGATATTTATATCTATCCTCAAACATTTGTATCTATAATTTTTAATGTACATGATGTGTAGGGCATACACATAGCCATGTCTATTGACAATCACATCAATATAAAATTTATTTTCATGTAAAAATAAAATAAAATAATTTTGGATTGATATCTCTCAACATTTTTATATAGATATATTTAAGATAATTATTAAGATAGTCTCAAAAAAATAGGTGCACAATCATGCCTCAATAAATCCAAAAAAACAATTTTTTTTTTTTTATGTGATATGCCCCCATAGAAAGGGATTGATACTTCTTTAGTGCTATGGAAATATCAAAGTAAGCCACACCCTAACCATGGAGGTCAAGCCTTAAGTTGAGGACCAAGACACTCCTAGGGGTTCACAGGCCACTTATTTCTTTAGTAATTTTTCAAGAAAAATTGTTTTACTATTACAAGAAAAAAAATAAAATTATTCCATATTTTACATTAATAAAGTTATATTATTTATTGAATATTTTTTACCACTTTCATAATAATTATAGTCAACATATTTGTAATTTTTTTGTGAATTAATGACTGGTTCTTTATGCTTTTAATATTTTATTGCGTTTATGTGGATATATTTTTACTATGTTTTATAATATATTTCATATCTAATCATATTACATATACTAAAGGCTTCAATAAATTTGTTGTGTCCATAGTGGATTTGATATTTGTATTGAGTATAATCTACTTTTTGCATCTTAGCTGCAAACTAGAAATAATTAGTTGCAAACAACATAGAAAGTTCAAACAAATAATGTTATTATAATGTAGTCACAACAAGAAATGAGATAATGCATGCTTCTTGTTTTTTATTAGATTAGCAGGGTAAGGGCCCTGATCCCATGGTTACAACCAAAATTTAAAATAAGAAAACAAGCTTGATAAAACACCACCAACCAACAATAAAAAACATGTCCAGGATGGCATGCAAGCCAAATAACAAAACAACCACAATTCTCAATCAAAAACAAAAAAAATACTACTAAATCAATTTAAACTACAAAGACCATTATCAGGTCCACCATATACCAGCAAGTTCTAAATCATAACAAAGCTATTTGAAAATAGCAGTATGGAATTTTGAAGCAAAATGACAAAAAAAGCAAGGCAACCATAACTAGAAGCAAGAAAAAAAGCCATTACTTGGCTTTTCCAAACAGGTCCCAATAATCTCCTATAAGGGAGATATACTCATGCCAATCAGGTCCCTTGGTCTCATCCAAGTCATTCAATTCATCTGTCTTTCCCATCTTCTTCAACTTCCTAGTAATCTTGGTTTGGCCAAACACCACACCTACCATAGCTCTATGCATTAGGCCATTCATCACCTTCATCAACGCGATTATTGCTTTTTACATGTCATCCATTTGTACTTGCATGTAGGTCAACCTGCTTTTCAGATAGTCAATGGTAGAATCATCAACAAGATTAGTTTCATTGGAAATGTTCTCGGTTTCAAGGGCAACCAAAGTTTTATTCCTTTGATCTTCTTCAATTTCAGTCTCTTCCTCCTTGTTATCTTCTTTCTCCTCAAATTCCTCCTCGCCCATTTCATAGGAAGTATCTTCAAATTCCATCACATCACTTTCTTCATCAACTTAGGCCTCAAACTCTTCCACCTCCAAGTCTTCCTCCTCATGAAAAGTGGATTTTTGTTTCCCTTTTGTGTCCTGGGAGGCAACCTTAGCAAGGTGAGCTGATCTATGGCCACCACTCCCCTAACACAGCTTCTTATCCTCAAATTCCTCAGTTTGAGTACCCTCCTTTTCTTCACTTGTGGTGATAACCTCACTTTGTATTTTCAACTCTTTTTTCATTTTCATAGACTTAAGCAGTTGTAGGAGAAGTGGGGAATGCTTGTGTTTCTCATGGGTAGCTTTAGCCAACTCAAGCTCGATGGAACTTTTAGCAGGATTCTTCAAACCCATAGGGGTAGAAGGGTTGAAGATTTTAGTGGCAGGGGAAGATCTTTGAGCAAGGATAATCTCATTTCTTTCAACAACAATAGGAGGGGGTATGGGGTTAGGCTTCTCATTGGGGTTAGCCTCCACAACATGTTCCACATTTTCTCCTACATTATGATTCTCAATTTCATGTCTAGGAACTAAAGGATTTCCATGAGGGTTCAAAGCTAAGGCATGCTTATAAAGGACAAGAATTAATCCTTGATGTAGGTGAGGGTTTGCATCCTTTTCAATATTAAGTTATAGGGAGGAGAGAAAATAAAAAGCCAAATTAATGTGCTCAATATGGCGAATATGATTCAACAATGGAAAGTGTTATGCATGAACAGTCATATATCTTCCTTCAAGTGTGAAATACCACATCACAAACATACTCACCAGGGCATAAGGAGTTTGGAGTTCAAGCCTCGCATACCCATTTTGGAATCTGGTAAGATTTTCGTCGTCATGGAGGAACTTGTCAACAAATAACTGGTAATCAACACCACTCTTTTTAGCCACCTTGATACCCTGGTTCTACAAGCCAGTAGCCTCTGCTATGAACTGTGCTATCACCTCAAATCTAACCAGACCAACAACCACATTCCCTTTTCTCCATGAATTAGTAAATTTTTTAGTTAGGCTTTTGTTGTATCCTTTCATGGCTACAAAAAAGGGGACCATACCCACTCTGCTAAAAAACCTCCATAGGTTCGCATTTTTTCTTAGCGCTTGGCAGTTTAGAGGTTTTGTGTGCTTCTACAACCCACCCATTTTTGTGCTCTATAAAATTTTAGGATTCTGCGAGCACTCCTTCATAACCTCACTCCACTGAGGCTTCCTTCCAAACTTCTAGAATACACCATTGCAAACAATTTGGAAATAATCACTTAGAGAAAAGAAGTTTGAGAACTTTCTCTTAGAGATAGCCAATATCACAATTTCTCATGCTAAAAGATCATTATTATTTTTACAAATAATAAATGACTATTTATTGTTCATTCCAAGAAAATATTCACAATGGCATATGGAATTGACATGAGGCAATTCATCACACATGGATTTGACACCATACGGAATTGACATGAGGCAATTCATCACACATGGATTTGACACCATACTTCACATTGATTAAAGCCATGTGATCCATAACAATCTTGGGAATGAAATAATTATTACCTTTTCCTCTTGAGGAGATCTTCAATACAATGGAAAATGATTATTATCCCAACGGGTCCACCCATTACACTTTAGTGCTTTGTTGGCTCAGAAATATTCCCTTCTCTAAACACATGTTGCACATGGCTGAGTAAAGAAACTCATAAGAGACTTACATCTATCAATTATATCTTTTAATTTCCAAGGGGTTAAAGTACCTCCATTCAAAATATCCACAATTAATTTTGAATCTCCTTCCAGAATAACCTTCTTAAAGCCATAATCTCTTAGATTCTTTATACCCCCCCACAACCATAGCCTCTTAATTTTGATTTATCCAGAATAGACTCCCAAGTTAACCATAATATAATTCTTAGAGTCTTTATACCCCCCCACAACCATAGCCTCTGATTTATTATTGGAGCAGACTCCCAAGTTAACACTATAATTCACAATGTAGTCACCTAAGTGGTTTCAACAGACCACCCGCCCTAGCCAAACCCATATTACCTTTTGAACACTCATCAAAATTACATTTAATCCACTCTCTTTCAAGAGGAACCCACACAGTAGCTTTCCTAGCCAAAATCATGGTCCAATTAAGATTAGTTAGGTTCTTCTTTAGACCAAGACCATTGAGTTTATTAAATTAACTATTTTTTATTATATTAAGATATATTTTTTAATATATATTAATATATTATAAAAAATTATAAGAGCAAACAAATTTCCTAATATAAAATAATATTGTTCTTATATGATTGTGGTCCTAATTGAAGCCTATTTTTGATTGAACCCAAACTTGAAAAACATAATTGAACCTTTAGAAATCCTCTTTATACCCCAAACCATATATAAGTAAACTTAAAATTAATGGAGAATACATGGTAGCCTCAAGGATCCATTATTAAGACATTACCAATGTATTAAATAAAATAACCAAAAAATAGTAAACTAGATTAAACAAAAGGGCACATAGACCCAACAAAGACCAAGGATCGCAAGCCAAAAACCAAAAAGGCAACTGACCCAAACTAGTTTTTGGTACTATGAATCAATTCCCATTCCATATTCAACTACTC
This sequence comes from Sequoia sempervirens, assembly GCA_007258455.2. Taxonomy (NCBI): domain Eukaryota; kingdom Viridiplantae; phylum Streptophyta; class Pinopsida; order Cupressales; family Cupressaceae; genus Sequoia; species Sequoia sempervirens. Next base: position 638,984,597 of record VDFB02047230.1, on the reverse strand, counting down.
CAACTCCTCACTCCATGCATCCATCTCTTCAGCTACTTTATCCTCTAGCTGCATCTCCTCTTCCTGAGAATAATGTAACAATTTATCAAAAAAGGGGCGAGGAATGCATTGTAATTAATTTACTATTTTTCTATATACATATTAGTTTCACAATAATAATGTGACTTGGTTTTCATCTTCTAATATTGGAATTCCTTAGTGATTATAACCCTATAAGGGTAGAGTATGTAGATGTTTTGATGCTTTCATATGAATGGTTATCCAAAGAGAACACCATTTTTTTTCTTAAGATTTAAAATTTCCTAATCTTCTTGGGTATAATGCACATATTTGTAATGGTTGGTTACCACCTTAAGAATATATTTTTGGTTTTCTGATTGCTTACTACTTAAAGAAGAAAATAAGTATTTATATTTGTAAAAATATCATGTCTTAATAATATTTTATTAAACATAAAATAAATCCTTAAAACAATATGATAGGCTTTTTTTATATTTTCTTGATAATGTATATATTCCAAGATTATCACTCTATTATAGTACCTCAAGATAGATACACATATGATTTGTTTAAAAATTTGTAATATGATAAACTACAAAATCTATAATGAGAAAAGACCAAACATACTTTGTATAAATAACCAACTAAATTTTTATTTACCATACTATTTGGAGGCCTATTATTATTTATACAATAATTAGGGGAGAGGAATCAATAGTTGACATTGTTCCAATAGTTGTGATGGTATTTTTTGATTTATTGCTCACTATTTTTATAATATAATTCTAGTAGTTGTGGTCATGTTAAAGTTGTTAATGTTGATTATGAGTACTCATAGTTGAATGAAATGTATTTTTTAGATCTAAAAAGCAACAAATTTTTTGATGCCACTTCAACCCAATAACACATGACCTAGTGTACAGCTATTATAACTTAGTGCACAACTATGAATATACCCTTTTTGGGGGGTCTATTTGGAAACCTCAAAAAACTCATACTAATGTGGCATCAAATTTTATAATACGGACTTGAACCCTACTTATAAGTAGGTTCGTTGCCAAGTAAGCTGCTATAAAAATTTAGGAGTGATTTGAATTTCCACATAGGATTTTAAAAAGCACAAAGTTAGGGTGCTCAACTACTAGATCATCTTCCCTATTGCATCTATATTTATACAAAGATCTGTTGAATATCTAAGTTACTGAGAGGGGGGGTGAATCAGTATCTTCTCAATTTTTTTGATCAGATACCATCCAATTATTCCAATGCATACAATGACAAAAATAAGCAAAAGCATTAACAGAGCATGGGATCACAAAACACATGAACACCAAGATTTTTATGTGGAAAACCAAAAATGGGAAAAACCACTGTGAGTGTTAGCTCACAATATAGTATAATAGGTTATAAGATATTACAAAATGGGTGGCTCACTACCCAAATACAAAGGATCACTTCCTACAAAATTATAATGACAAAATGGCTTACAGCCAGAAAATGAACTGATAAAGTACACCTAGTGAGTGTAGATTCAGTTCCAATGAAGCTCAGTAAAATGACTTGACACACTTCACCATATTCTCGCTTCTTCACATTCGCATTCACAACACAATCATCTCACACAATCTTCAAAAACTATCCAATATCAATATTTGATCTCTTTACAAGCATCAATTAGGTCGGCTTAATTTATATGCACTTCTTATTCACCAAAAATACCAATTTTTCGGCTCCAAGCTTTCACAAAATATTTCCAAAACTCAATTCAAACATCCAACACACTGTTGGATGTTGTGGTTGTGTTTTTGATATGTGGTTGTCATTGATGTCAACACTATTAGCATTGATGTATTGTAGGTTGTAAATGTTCAGGATATTGAGAAAATTGTTAAAGAAAGAGTTGCAAGTTGACAGTGGAATAGTGAAGGTCATGAAGGTCTCTTGCTCAGTACGTTGATGAACAGTCATTGTGGACTAAAGGGTTTATTGCTTAGTGTATCTAGTTTATCCACTGAAAGTTTCAGAGGTCCATGTGAAGATTTAATCGTGTTATGAACAGTTGTGTTCTAACAATTTTTATGTGGTTTCAGTTAGTGTTCCTGATTGAAGTTGATGTGATTCTAGTAATATCAATTGTTTTGGATGCTTCTCTAATGATTCTTGATGCTTGTGGATGGTTCTAGATCATGCTCTATCTTTGTTGCACATCTGCATTGATTGGTGTGCTCGTGGTCGGTAATTTTTCTCGTGTGTTTGGGTTTTTATGTTCTTGGTCGACATGGTCATTATAACATATTGTGGATCCTTGGAGATTAAAATTTGAATTTTTGGTGCACTCGAGGATATTGTTTTAAGTCTTTATTATGTTGTGGTAGATGGTGTTTCATTCACATTGAAAATTTACTTATAAATTTGGGTCGACATTGTGTATATGTTTTATATTTTATTTTGGCCAATGAAGTTGTTGATGTAATTCCATGTTGCAGATATATAAGAGTGGTTGTTTGTGCAAAGTTATGCAGCGAAGAAGTGCCAGAGAAAGAGAAATTGTGCAAATAGTGACCTAATCATTTGATTACAGAGCAGAGTGTGAAGAAGTTTAAGTGAAGTGTGAAGGAGTGTTTATGTGCTTAACCGAAACTATAATCATGCTTTTGTAGAAGCTATTTTCTCAATTCATACCCTACGGATCTAATCTGAATTGTTGTAAGACACTGTGTCTTCTTTGGGCAATTAGCCCTCTTGTATTTGAGCAATGAGCTCTAGGCAGTGTGCCTGAATGTATCTGCATTCCCATTATTCTTCATTATACTTTTAATAGGGTATAATATTGTGGACTGAAATTCACCATGGTTTTTCCCTTAACAGGGTTTCCATGTAAAAAATCTTGGTGTTCTCTATGTTTCTGCCGTGCTGATTGTTTGTGGTTTAATTTTCATTCATCAGATCTGAGATTAAGTAAAGTTTGAAAATTTTAAATATTTTGTGACAACTGATTCACCCCCCTCTTAGTTTTTTGTCCTTGTTTTTCCAACACAAGCTACATCAATTTGGCATGGACCTAAGATAGGTCACACATATGTTCACATAACAAAATTAATTTACCATTACACAACTCATTCATTAGGTCGGCCAAGGATAGAACTAATAGAAAAAAAGAGTAAAGCCAATACACCATACGACCATTTGAGTACATGAGATCTTGAATGTACATGCTTCCAAAATCTATAAATCATTCTTCAAAACCACAAACACCAACTGTCAACTGCGGAGGCTTGTAGACAAAAATACCGAAGGATATAAGCATTATACTGATTCAGATACTGGACCAGAATACCAGAAGAAATGTAGACTTGATCTTGCAATTGCAACTCATATATCATGGTGACATCAATGACAACACAAAAAAAAAATTGAGATGCTCTTCTTCATTTTTCCAACAAGATCCATATGTAAATTGTTAAAATTTATCAAAAATCATATAAAAGGTATAACTTAAAGTATAGATAGTTATGGTCTTTATTATTCCTATGCACAATTATCAATTATTAATGGTTAGTATGATACTCACTATGTTTGAGATTCTATCCAAAATCCACCACAAGCTATGTATTTGAATATGATGTAAATTATATCACATGGAATAGTAGAAAAAAAAACTATTGCGGCTCTATTATCTAAAAAGGCTAAGGATAGAAATACTCTCAAATCAACAAAGGAATTAATGTGGCTAAAGTGATAATTGAATGAGCTTTATATGAAAGTACTAAGGAGATTACCACTTTTTTTTTTGATATACAATATTATTTAACATTAGAGAACATAGCACATTGGATTTCATATGCACTTTTATTTAAGGGAATGATCTCAATGGTGATATTACTCTCCAATTCTATTAGATTATTGATTAGATGGTAGTTATATTTTGTTTTATGACCATGGATGTTGGGGTTAATCCCAATAGCCACTAAAGGTTGTGGAGTTTAGGTTCAATGTAAGGAAGCAAGATATATGGAAATATCTTACTACACTAATACAAGGGAGTGATGTGCATAAGACTTAAATATTATCCAAATGTATTATAGAAAGTAGAGAAACCCAATATTGAACAAATAAAAAATTATACAAAGTCACACAATGATTTAATGGGGAAAACATTTTCAGGAGAATAAAATCTAAACTCCAAAACCTACATGATGTGTTATTAACTCTAAAAAAGGAGTACGATACCCTTGCAATGCAAGTATTTACAAGATTATCTCACCAACAATAAACTTGGAATAATTTTGGTAGAATTCCAACAACACTTGTGTACTTGAAAATCCTCATTTAAAATCACTTCCTCAACTACCAATTTATAGACCAATAAACAATATGAAAAATCAAAAATAACTTTTAAAATAATCTTACAAAACCACTAAAATATGGTACTCAACTTGGGCATAATTTGTTGAAATAATGAAAAAGGAACCATTTAATGAGTTGTTATTGATGCCAACATTAATTGTTGATGGTTTTGTCTAATCCGATAAGCAGAATGGAGACATCTTAATCCAGTATTTTGGTCTGGAATTGTTCATGTAATAAGATCAAATTATGAGGTTATAGTATGTTATTATTGGTTATTATATGCATATATGATCAATTTTTCAGTGATTTTGGTTGAACGGGATGAAAGTTACAAGTAACAAAAGTTCGACATATAGTTTTTGGCTTTGTACAGTGTAAATGGGTATGTGTAATCTAGCATGCGTTCCTTCAGTAATTGGATTTAGTCATTAAAATTTTGGGAGATGATTTATAGATTTTAGTACACTATATATTCTAGATGGCGAGTGATTATATGATCTTCGTTGGTGTGTGATCTTGGCTTACCTAATGCTTGAAATAATTTTTGGAGATTAATTAAGTATTGTGGATGTTATGGGGATCTATTTTAGATCCATGACAACCAAAATTAAGTGTTGCATGGTTAATTTGAGCACGAAGAAGGTTTTGAATCAAGTGTGGATTCGACAAGGTAATTTTGAATTAAAATAGGGTTACATATAATTAGACTAACCTAATTGATGTACGCAAATGTAATTGGGTATATATGTGAATCATTTTGAGTTGTAGAAAAATATGGCATGATATGATATGTAATATTATTCAAACATGCGAATTTGTATGTATGTGATTCGAATGATAGCAAAATTGTTGTGAATGTTGATAGATTGCAAGGCAAAGTAAAGTTTTGTATTCAGAGATTCTAAGGAGTTGAATTCAACACAAGGAAGGTGCACTTTATATTAGTTTGCATTTTGGCTATGTAGCCATTTTTGTTTTTGTATCTATCTTTGCCTAAGCCTCATTGGAGAGTGTTTCCTAGTAGTGAGCCTTTATAATATCTTATAATCAGTCATAAGAGACAATCCTCACTATGGATTTTCCCTTTTTGGGTTTTCCACACAAAAATCTTGGTGTTCATGTGTTATTTGATCTTGTGATCTCTTTCATGTTTTCATTCTTTGTTGTAGTTAGATGTACTTTTTTAATTGGATGCTTTATGATCAATTGGTTATATAGAATATTGATTCAACCCCTCTCAATATTTTGTGTGTTCAACAATTGGTATCAGAGTTTGGTTCCTTCTGAGAAGCCTAACAATTTGAGGAAGATCTTGGAGTTTGATCACATGGCTGATAAAAAGTGACCTATTCCTCTAGAATATTTTTTGCAATTGAATACATAGAAGATGATTGCAATTTTGACAAAGAATAAATTAAAATTTTTCTCGAAGATCTTGATAGAGTTGAAGGTGAAAGAAAAATTTTGAGGGAAAACCTAGAGGAAGCAAATGAATGCATCAAAAAGTTGAGAGAACAAATCAATAAATTCAGAGAGAGACATAGAGAAGTCAATGAATAGTTGGAGAAAGAAAATGAAGACATCACTAGAATGAAAGTAAAAGTGAAAGAAAATAAAATAATTAAGGATTGTATAAATACAAAGGTATAAAACAACACTGATGAATGCACAAGACTTGACAAGAAGTAGTAACTCTGAGATCATATCTATAAAAAGAAAGAGCCCATGAGGACAAATTCAAAACAAGTACTACAATACTTGATGAACTAATTACAGGACATAAAAATTCTAAAGACAAGGGTGGTTTGGGACTTGAAGAAGGAGAGATCTCAAAGGAAAATCAAACATGTAACAAGGATAACAATCAATTGAGAAGAATCAAGGAAATGGCAAACAATTCAGAAATCAAAGAAACAATGTTGGAAGACCTTCTATCAGACAACCAAATGCTCAAAGGTACCCATCCTTTACTGGTATTTTCTTTTCATGTAATAAATTTGGACATAAGGCTATAGAATGTAGAAGTAGAATGAATTAGAATGTTGGATCCTTCTCTAGACAATATCTTGCATGCAAGAAATTTGTACATAGAGTTGTTGAGTGCAAAAGTCAAATGATTAATAGATTTAATACTGATAGAATGATTCAATATTTCAATGGTTACTATTATACATGCAATGTATTTGGACATAAGGCTAACTAGTACAAATCAAGATTGAATGGAAGTCAATTTGGTCTGAAAAATGATGTATGCTACAATTGCAACAAACCTAGACACATTTCAAGATTTTGCAGAAGTAAAAATGGTAGGTAGACTAATTCGAGAAAGAGGAATGAACCTTTGAAGAAAATTGATCCTACTAAGGTAAAGAAGAAAATGGGGAAGATTTGGAGAAAGAAAGAGGAACTTGATAACAAAGTGAATTAAATGCATATGTACCTCCCTCTGGTGCAAATAATTCCCTTGGAAATTAAACCTAGGTGTGGATTTAGGGGGAGAAATAACATAAAAATATAACAACCTCTTGGAAATATGAGGTTTCAAGCAATGACACAAAGATATATGGTGTAAGATGACATACTTAAGATTCTAGAAAAGAAACCAGCAAAAAATGTGCAAATCTGAAGAATTGTGGAGCATTTTAGGGTTTATAGTGTATTAGTGAAGTGTTTACCAACTTTATGGAACTTGAAGCAATTAATGCGAAATTAGGGAAAGTTGGAAAGGAATAAAGCGAGTTTCTAAATTGATTTTGATCACATTTATGCATTTGGAGAAAAGAAGAGTGAATTGAAAGAGTGTTGAAGGTGATTCAAAGCAATTTGGTGCAAACCCTAGATATTGTCGTACACATAAAAGGTATTTACAGCTATATGTGCTTTGTGGGTTTGAAGAAGAAGCGATTTTATAAGAATTTGAGATTGAATTGAAGTTCTAATGGCTACATTGATTGTAGTTAACATCACTGAAAGAAATAGACCTAAATTTAAGAGATATTCATGGAAATTCTTTGATAATGACCCTGATGATGCTTTTTCAAAGATTCCTCCTAGGGTTTTACCCATTGAGGACACAAGGGTTTACATACATGAAAAATTGGATGAATATAATCACCCAAAGATTAAATATTTGTGGTCAAACAAGCTAACAGGAGATGAATTCTTAGTGAAACATGAATATGTTAACTTAGTGTGAAAGAAACTAGATATTTGGAACCGGTTTCCCAACTATAGCAGTGAACTGGATGCAAAGTATGTGAGGCTTTCTTTGAGAAAAATGCATGATAAGTTCATGTTGACAAATATGCTTGGTTTGATTTCTAAAGAAGTGACCAAGGATGTAACTATCTAATTATGTGATACTAGACCTGTACTGGTACTAAAGTCTATGAAGAATGAAGTGTTTATGGAGTTAACTGGTACTACTTTTGAAAAAAGTGCATTGACAACTAAACCTATCACTAATCCTATTGTGAAGTATGCTTCAATTATGATAGGTCATAAGATTTATTTCACAAACAGGGATAATTCTATGTTTGCAACTGCTATCTATGTTGCATATGATATGGTGGTGAATGGAAAAGATTATGACTTATGTGAGTTGCTGTGACAACTTTTGGAAAATCTAAAACAAACGAGAGAAAAAAATTACGCATTCAAATTTGGAACTCTAATTATGTTCTTATTGTTTTACTTTTTGAGAGAGCTTCTTGGAAGGAAGGATATTGTATGGGATAGGATCAAACCCATATGACATCATATTTTTAACTACATGCACAATATTGGTGACTACAAGGCTCGAGATAATGCATTGGCTACATTCTTTGCAATATTTCAAAATAATATGCATGATAGAGAAAGGATTCCCTGGAATCTAGTGGAGAAGTATGCAAATAAAATCACTTTCCTTGTATCTACAAATGAATGCATAATTGAGGTTGTTGAAACTAGGACAATATGGATTGAGCCTCTTGGATATGAGTTTACTAAGAAATATGTTGAGGGATATGTTGATTTATTGTTGAAGAGCTATAAGGATCCCTCTCTATAAAGACATGGAATATATAAAGAGAAATCATCTAAGGTGCACTTGGAAACATCAAAACCTGTAAGGAATAAAAGAGTAACAAAGAAAGTAAATCAATTCTTCATGAAACATGGACTTTCAAAAGAAGTAGAGAGATTAAGGGAAAATTCTATAGAAAGGGATGCCAAAGCAGCTGGTGAGTCCTCTGAACCATGAAGATCAAGAAGAAAAGCTTCCACCCCTACCTCTGCATTGCCAAAATCCTCTAGTAATATTATTATTAAAGGAAAGAAGGTAGAGCCTAGTGCCATAGAAGTTGAAGAAGTAATTGCACCCTCCAGACTTAGCACTCGAACTACAAAAAGGAAGAATGTACCTCTGGTAGCACCCCTTGCTACCTTTGGAAGGAGGAAGAAACAAAAGGAATTTAGAGGGAAGAACTTGAGTGTTGTTGACACAATAGGGAGACTCTCCCTTTTCGATTGGATTACAAAACCTCACACACATAACATATGAAGGAAAAAAATACACAACAAGAATAGAGTTTGGAAGAGAAAATCTGCAACTTATATTATCTTCAAATATGCAAAAGATTACAAAATTTTGAAGCTCGTAGACTCCTCTTCAATCCTACATGCAACACCTGCAACAAATATGTCTTCAACAATTTGGCATCATTTTGGCAGCATTTGGGTATACAAACTCAACTTCTCCGAAGCCACCCCCAACTCTATCTCTCTTTTTCTTTATGTATCCCCCCTCTCCCCCTCACCTTTTGTTCAACTTGTCTTATAGAATTCTTCCCCCTCAAGATGTTGTAGTACCACCATAATCATCCAATGATCATCAAGCCATAAAAACTTCCTTCGAATTTTTTCTTCCTCTTTAAGCTGACGTCAAACACTAACCAAAATTACATTGATTCACAATGGAGATGTGAAATCAACATATTATAACACATGTCACCAACTTATTCATCTTTCCTTTGCCATCCATTCAACACACACCATTCTCTATTGCAATATCGCAAGATCGCGGAAGACTAGAACATTAGAACCACAAGTCGAGGTTATGAAGTTTTGGAAACCTCTGACTTACTGACCACAAAGACAACCAAACGAGGTTGAAAACTCAATAGAAGGAATGCCAAGTCAAGGAATTGGGAGGTTAGGAAACTTAATAACTCTGCGACTTGGTTAGGAACTTAAAAGAACCGACAACTAGGTTGCAAGACTTTTAAAATCCGCAACTTCTAAACAACTTTTTAAGGAATCAAGGACAACACGAATTCAAAAAAATATGAAATGAAGACTCGAAAGACCCTTTACAATGTTGCAAATGGAAATTATTATTTTCTATCACCTAGCCCTTATTGAAATCAAACAAAACAAAATAAAATATTTTTGGTGACACAGGATTGCCATCAATGATAAAGGGGGAGATTTTTAAAAGAATGAAGAAGGAACCCTTTAATGAGTTTTCATTGATGCCAACATTAATTGTTGACAGTTTTGTCTAATCCGATAAGTAGAATGGAAACATCTTAATTTGGTATTTTGGTCTGGAATTGTTCATGTAATAAGATCATATTATGAGGTTGCAGTATGTTATTCCTAGCTATTATATGCATCTATGATCAAGTTTTCAGCGATTTTGGTTGAACAATCTGAAAGTTACAAGTAACAGAAGTTTGACATACATTTTTTGGCTTTGTACAGTGTAAATGGGTATGTGTAATCTAGTTCGCATTCCTCTAATAATTGGATCCAGTCTTTACAATTTTGGGAAATGATTTACAAATGTTAGTACACTATATATTCAATATGGTGAGTGATTATATGATCAGATGGATTATTGGTGTGTGATCAGTTGGCTTATTTTAGGATTAGGTCTAATTCTTGGCCGACCTAATGCTTGAAATAAGTTGTGGAGATTAATTAAGTATTGTGTATGTTAAGGGGATCTATTTTAGATCCATGCTGAGCAAAATTAAGTTTGTACTATTTATTTGAGCGCAAAGAAGGTTTTGAATCAAGTATGGGGTCAACAAGGTAATTTTAAATTAAAATAGGGCTACATCTAATTAGGCTAACCTAATTGATGTATGTAGATGTAATTGGGTATGTATGTGAGTCATTTTTGAGTTTTAGAAAAAGATGACATGATATGATATGTAATATTATGCGAACATGCAAATTTGTATGTATGTGATCTGAATGATAGTAGAATTGTTGTGAATGTTGAGCAACTACAAGGAAGAGTAGAGTTTTGTATTCAGAGCTTCAAAGGAACTGAATCCAACACAAGGAAGGTGCACTTTGTATTAGTCCACATTTTGGCTATATAGCCATTTTTTTTATATCTATCTCTAGTTGTGAGCCTTATTGGATAGTGAGTCTTGGTAGTGAGCCTTTGTAATATCTTATAACCAATTATAATATATTGTGAGCTAATCCTCACTTTGGTTTTTCCCTTTTTGGGTTTTCCATGTAAAAATATTTGTTTTTATGTGTTATGTGATCTTGTGATTTCTTTCATGTTTTTGTTCTTTGTTGCAGTTAGATGTATACTTTGTTAATTAGATGGTTTGTGATTAATTGGTTATATAGAATACTGATTCACCCCCCCTCTCAGTATTCTAGTTGTTCAACATAATTTCCAATTCTACCCATGACAATTCCCTACCACTTACTAAAAATATTAAATCAATAGATTTTCTATAACTCCTAGTTTGACCCATGGGTGTTGCCACAATAGTGTGTCCCACTTCTAGGACATCTTGATTTTTTCCTAAAATCACACATTTTTTATAACATTTAATGATTTAAGCTTTGATGGGTTTCATCTAAAGCATTTTAATTAAATGGGTTTATACCAGACCCCATTAGTTCAAACCCCCTTGGATAAAACCACCCTAGTCTTAAATCAAACACTCAACGAAGTCTCCTTTGCACCTATCAAAATATTGATAAAAAAAACTTTTACTTCACCTTTTTGGGGATCAAAGGAATTCATTTAGGAAATATTTTTTTATGTATGTAGCCCTTATTACAAGCTTTCCAAAAAATTAATTATGAATATTTAATTTTATTATTATATTTATTTTCTATTTCTTGTGAAAGTAGGTTTTTCACTGAACATCAAATTTTTTGTTTCACACATGTAGATTTTTTTTTAATTCTAAAAAATATCTATGCACTTGGTATTGATGTCCTTATTTCAACAAAAAAATAAGTTAATTTGGATTATTACAAAAAAAGAATGTGTTATCGAAGTAACCTATGTCTAAATTATAGTTAATCTCACTCCAAAAAGTTATAAAAAAAATAAATTATGTAACAAAAAATTATGAAACAAAATTATGGTCACTGGATATTGGTGTTACAAATCTATGAAATTTACGATTTAATCCTTTCTACAAAAAAATGTATGCTTTATAGAAGTAACGGAACCTTTTTAAAAATACTACAAATTATAAACAATAAGTTGTTAAAAGTTACGTAAAAAAACTCAAAAATTATTTCTTAGAATTTTTTAAAATATATATTTATAATCTATAGACAAAATCTCAAAAATCACTAGTTTACATCATTTTCAAATTATTAAGGGTTTAGCTGCTATAGGTGTTCGAAAGTGAAATTTTGGTGAAAATGTTGATTTCAATGTCCCACTTCAGCCAAAAATTGGGACACACTTTTGTGGACTCATCATGGATGCCCAAATTGTCATTTCATACTATCTTAAAATAGGAACCACATGGAAAATAATAATTATTTCGTAGTGTTGATGAGTATTTTAGCATTGCACAACACAGATAAAACACAAGTGTTTTATCTCTCTTGAAAGGTAACTCTCTTCAGAAAACTTTAGAAGATAACCCCAAGGTTTATGAGGTCAGGTCTTGACAATGCAAAAAACAACTCAATGGTAATGTGTTATGTTGGTAATCACAAAGGGAATTTATGGTAAAACAAGGTTGGAAGCTATAAGGTTCAAAATGAGGGTTTTGTAAAATCTAAAGACAAAGACATACCCTAACCAAACTTTCCAGATATGAAATCTGGAAACAATATTATCATGAAATGCAACAATTTAAGTGATACTTTTATCCTAAAACTAGCACAGATTTAAAGAAATATCAAAATATTCAATGGTTTAGAGAGATTCTAATCTAAAACCTAAGTGCAATCATGCAAATAACTTAGTATATAAGGTGGAAAAATACCCAATAAACCAATATCTGCTTAACCAAGATGAAATCTACAGTATTAATACTAAAATGGTGCTATCTTCAAAGGAATATTAAAAGATTTTCAAACTACAAAACATTTAAACATACACCCATATTTTGGCATCATATGAATAAAAATTAAAGGTTGAACCATTGCATAAAATGTGGCTCAGGTTAACTATGCAAAGTGACTTACAATCAACTAATTACAAATAGTATGAGTAGTAGATTCATCTAACACCTCTAATACTTTGCAATTCGCATGAAAGAATTGCAACTAAATAATTGAAAATAACTTGAAATCACAGGAACCATGCAATGAATGAAACCACAAGGAATAGAGCACTAAATAAATGTCTTCTCCTTATATTAGCTTCATAGAGTTTACAACAATTCTAGATCCAACTCAAAAAATGAGGAGAGACCTCATATTTATAGAGTTTTCCATGAAATTAGGGTTTCAAATCAATGGTTGAGATTACATCACACATGGGCACCCTAATTAGGTTAACCAAAATAGGTCAAAAACATGTGATACTAATGCCCATTTAAATTTAAACATTAAAATATAAAAAACTTGTTTTTTCATTAAAACCCCATTTTAAATTCAAAATAAAGTGTCCTTGGCACTAATTTCAAGGTTTCCTAGGCTATCCTTTGATGCTTGAAGAAGATTGGCACATAATTTTATGTAGATTTGTTTTTATTCCCCCTCTTTATCATTTTTTTGCTTTCTGGAAAATTCTTGGAACTTATGCAAAATATTATTTAAATCCTCTTGGCTAGGAGTTGGAATAAATTTTATTCTCAAAGTGATTGACTCTAATTCAGCCTTGTATTTCTTTAGCACTTTGTCCCATTCCAGTTTTGATTCTTGATACTTATGCATCATACTAATATACATTGCAGCATCCTCCAAATGGTTTTCTATAACATTTCCATCTTCAATGTGGATAAAGTTTTCTTTCCACAACTTCAGCAAATTAATATTCATATACTCTTTGCTCAAGGACTTGTCAGTCATAATTTCTAGAAATAGAACACACCCGGCAAAAATATCCTTCAAATTAGATTGCATTTTTCTAAACTAATCCAATGCTCCATCCATAATTTATCTCTTAAATTTGATAGCTTCTAGGCATTCCCTAGGCTAATTAGCATTTTTTGCAGTGAGAACCTTATCTTCAATCAAAATTTGGTTTGGGACTTCTGTTAACATATTTAATCTAACTATATATTTGTCATCCATATCTTTGCATTCTACAGTGATCTTTTGAGCTCTTTCCATACAAGTACAACACGTCTCATACAACTGAACAATCTCCAAAGCAAGAGATATCCCATTCTCATACACACCTACCACCCAATTTTGTGTAACTTGTGCAAATGATTCCATCTTCTCTAGTTCACTTATTGCATCCTTAGAGAGAGTGATGGGCTATGTGGAGGAACCAACTTCAATTTGTAGAGGTTTCACCAAATGCTTGATGTACTTTTCTAGTTCATTTACCTGTTTCTAATATTTTTTCTTGGCCTTAACTTCCTTTCCTAACCTCTGCAAGATGACATCCATGAATCCCTAGAGTTCTTCAACTTCTTTCTTCTTCATGGAGGGCCCCAAATTACATTTTACTCTTCTGGAGTAATTTCCTCATTTTTCTCCACACCAAGGGTGGCAATGTGCAACACCCTATTATTCAAATCATCCTTAATGATGCGGAAAATTACCTGAGCCTTCTTCTTTTCTTTAGGCTTATTTAAACCATCAAAAATTCATCCCCAAACAGCCTTAGTTACTACGAAATAATTCCTTATCTCAAAATAATTTTCCATTTTCATGAGCCATGCCTCAGTAACATCTCCATTCATGACTCCTTCAAACTTTGGAGAAGTGACCTTTTTCATGTCCCTTAAAATTTCATGGGTTAATTTGTTTCTTTTTTCCATTTCAAATCTTGAATCTAATTAATCTTCCACATGCTCACTTAGGGTGGTATAGTCATTCATGTTCTCATCTTCTCCTTCCTAAGAGGCCTCCTATTCAAGTATTCCCTTGCCCCTAACCTCTTTTTCAAGGTTTCCAATCCTTTCTCTCGCCTCATTTAGCATAGTCAGTATATGATCTAGCTTGGATTTAGAGTTTCCTAAGGGTTGTCCCACTTCCTAGCTTCCTTCAAGGTTAGTTCTAGTATGAACCATGCTTTAAGATATTATTTTACTTGGAACTTTCATTTATAGTATACAATTAGTTCCTCTAATTTTTCATCCAATCATAACATTTAAACATTTCAATATTCATTCAATATTCAACAAAACAAAAGAGAGAAATTTTTGCACAAGTTTTCAATATTTTCTTATATTATAATACTATAGATTTAATACGTGGTTATACATAAGATGACTTATTCATCATGGTCAAGGAGATTATATCCCACATATTCACTTCAGAAACTATTACAATGATTTCAGGAGATGAAGGCATGTGTAGGTGCACTTCCATTCCTTCTTGCCTAACCAAAGGCATGTTAACACTACATTCAATTGGCATGTCTCTTGAGAGAGATAGTTGGTCAAACTCAACTGGGGGTGTATGAGCTATGGAATTGGTTTCATCCTACATCTTCTTCTTCTCCAATTTAATGCAGGATATGGCATTACTAAGAGTCCAAGAATCAACAACCCATATCTCTCCATTATGGTTGTTTCCCTCTATGGATTTTACTAGATCCTCGCGTTCTTTCTTGGATCTTAGGTAATTCTCATTTCCAATCACCTATTTTTTGGATGTCATCTTGAGTCACACCATCCTAGCACAAGAATTCCAAACATTATCTACTGTTAATGTTGGAAAATAGGTTTGCATAGTGATCTCATAGGTCCAAGTGTTGAACCTGGTAGCTTTGAGACCACATGTAACATACTCAATATTTACTCTACAATTTTCACCTAAGATTTAACTTATGAAGTGAATAATTCAATGTTTCCAAAAATAGGGAATATTTTTTTTCTTTTACAATAACATAGTTCACATACTGCATAAGAAATTCATATAGAAAAATTACATAATTGAATAATATAATTAAACTTCAAGTAAATGAAACTCATCCTTTCGAATATAGATTACAAATAGATTTCATGATTATATAAATAATTTCATGACTTACAAGAGAATAAGTTCAAGGTATCCTTATTTGGATCACTTCTTCTATTTCACAAGTCTCGGCATGTCATTTGCAATAGGGAGAGCATCACCCAAGTGCTTTACTTCCAACCATGGACTAGTAGTCCCCCACACAGCTTCCTACTGGAAGTGGTCTTTCCCTTTGATGAAGAGTTTGGTATGGAAACCCCTAGTATTGTCTATCTGAGTATCTAGTGTTGTGTCCTACATAACATGTACAATCATACAACTATAGACATTCTCTAACTATGCATGACTCTACAGACAAGTTATGTAAACCTAGAGCACAGTGAACCGACAAAGTGTAAGCAACGACTTTTACACTTACTTTGGCCAAAGTTTGATAAATATAATCAATCCACTTTTTAAGGAAGTGGTGTCATAAGTTCACCCACCTCTAACTCGACTTGGAAATACTATTGACCTATGGTCAACTCTTCTTTTGGTTTGACCCAAAGGTTAACTAACTTAAACAAAATCTTTTTCAATAGTGATGACTCACTAATGTTTATTATTTGACCAAATAGGTTTGACTCATTTATCTTGAATACCTTGTTACATAATTGTAACAATATGGGTTTGGCAGTTGCCTCTTATTCAAGTATTTACCTAGACACAAGGGAATAATCTATTCTCCTACTTTTAAAGTTTTTGAGTTTTTGAGAACATAAGTCCTCTTCTCAAGATTAAACTACCATGCATAGGTAATAATAAAATCTTGGTATAATATATAAGATGATAACATTCAAAAGATTATAAAGACATATTCACTTCTAATAAGTTTTAAGACCCTCTTATGGAAATGTAATATAAACTTATTTAATAACAATATATATGTATATAAAACATTGTCTCATTGGGATAAATATCACATTCTTGTACTTAGTTTTTCCTCACTCATTTGGCTTAATAAGCTTGTTATTTTGGTTAAACAAACATTTAGAGAGATTCTTCTCTTTTCACTAAAGCTCTCTCACAACTATATATATATATATATATATATCAATTTGATATTAAGTAAATCAAGCATAATTTTAACAATGTATTTTAAAATAAAACTACTTTGATATAACCAACCAATTTCACTAGTTCTCAATAGTTCTTTGCATTTTTAATTGGCATTATGCATAAATAACTAAGCCTTTCATGCATGCATTCATATTCTTTCCAAAACAGCCACACTTTTTACATAGTAATGGAAAAATCAAACTCGGAATAATGAAAGAGCTTTTATCAGAATTTGAAAAAAAAAGAAAGAAAATCATTTAATTCATGCCTAGAATTAAATAGCTTGGCTTGATTCTAGAATTCCTTGATTAATTCTACACTTTAAACCCAAACTTAACTAACCTCCCGCCCTCTCAACTTTAACACTAAATTCTACCTTGCACCTCTTTCTTGCTTCTTTACTATTAGTTTGCAACTATCAAGCAATATAAATTTGATACTAACAAAATAAACTCACTTTATGACATATTAAAATGCAGATTTTAAATGCTCTTCTCACTAAAATTAATTCTTCTCTCAAACTCACATATGTAGCTATTCCGAGATTTTAAAAAATGATGAACAACAAAACAATGAATAGATGATCCCTATTTATGCTTGAACAAGTATTCTAAAGATAGAAAACAATTAACACTCGAAAACTCTGTCAGGCATGAGGATAAGTTCCTCAACAAGGTTGACTATGCAAGATTTAAATTGCCACGACTAGCATTTTGAAATAGTCAAGAAAAACCAATAACTTATATGTTGGAATGTAGCTTCCAGGTATTGTAGATTTCAGTTGAAAATAGACATCAAAACTAAGTCAATTTCCTGATCTTATGGCCACGGCTAGTTGGGTGACTCATTATTTTGTTGATATGTAGTTTATGGTTGTATAAAAAGTCTCACTAAATGACATGTTGGAAGTCGAATACATTCCAAACACTTTTACTTACCTTTTCCCAAGTTGTGGGCTTCCTTCTTTAAAGGAACATATGCATTTTAATCACCAATTTTCCACCTTATGTGGTTGTTCAAACATCTATTAAAAGTACAAACACTCAGCCACTACATGGCTATGATAATGGTTTGATGAATGCATACGGTGGATCATATGTTGGACAACCCCATTACTTATTGTTATAAAAACATTAAGTCTTGCACATGTGTGGCTTTATAGCCACTTAATATGGCTTACCTTAATCACTTTAAATATAATAATATATAATTATATATAGATATATGATAATATATATTTCATTTAAATACCTACATATGCATATACATATATACGTATAAGTATATGTAGATATTATTAGCTACATATATTTATACCTACATACATACATATATATGCTTCATCATATATACATATATATATTCATATATTATTCAATTATACAATACATGTTATATATGCTATTTACAAAGGGTATTATCATTTTAATTTAATTTAATTAAATGGTCAAGGAGGATCAAAGACGAAAAAATCATTACTTCCCTAATGGCTCAAACCTATCAACTTAAGTTCAAGACTTACCCAATTTAATGAAACTCAAACTAACTTGGCGAGGTTCCACTAACCTATGCAAGTGAGTGTGTGTGTCTATTAGATAGAAATACCAATTTTTCTTGTGTGTAGTGTTTTTAATCTACTAAAAATGCAAGAAAAACAAGAAAAAGAATGAAAACAAGAAGAATGTTGGAAATATGTGTCTCAATCCCACAGGCTGAAACCTCTATTGGAGCCAAGTCGGTGTGATATATTCTATGTCTGGCCGACGAGCAGATTTGTAGCCTTATGTTTTGTACAAGTCGTTGTGACCTTGCAGAAGTCTTGCCAAACGGTTATACATTGGAGTCATCGGGATAACCTATGGTGTCTCGGTATGAAGTCTGGGTGATGTGTTAATGTCTTGCCGACAGCGTTTAGTTTGAAGTCATCGGGGAACCTCTCGCCGAAAGGCTTGTTTCGATATGATGTCACATCGAATATCAGAAGTCTCACTGACGGTGTTACACTTGGAGTCTTCGGTGTAACACGGACGCTTCGCTAAGAACTCTTGGCGACAGTAATATGTCTCACCGATGGTATAACTCTTGGTGAACGGTGGTTTCGGGATAACGTGGAAGCCTCGGTAAGAAGTCTTGTCGAAGGCTGATTCTCTTGCCAACAGTGGAACGTTTTGGTGTAACTTGGAGGCATCGATATGACGTCTAGGTGAAAGCGGTAGGTCTTACCGATTGTTTGGGCACCTCGGAATAACATGAAGTATTTGTTGTGATGTCTCAGTGAGAGTGGTAAGTCTTGCCGACCATTCGGTGCTCAATATAACATAAAGACCTCAGAGTAAAGTCTCAGCGATGGACGTTTGTCTTAGCAATAGATGGGTGCCGATGGAAATGCTAATGTTTCAGTATGACTTAGGACCTCAATATGAAGTCCTGGAAAAAGCGATGAGTCTTGCCAACTAGTGGATGCACTCGGATTAACTTGAAGGCTCGGCGTGGGGTCCTGGCGAGAGCGGTATGTCCTGCCGACAGAATTACTCTTCAGTGTGACTTAGGATATCGATATGTGGTCTCACCAAAGAGTGATAGTCTTGCTGAAAGGAAAACTGAAGTCGATGCAACAGGTGAACTCAATATAACCTCTTGTCGATTGTAAGGACTCTTGGCGATATCGAATGCTGACTGTGTTGGCATCGGGGAGACACGGTCAGTGTCTCACTGATATGCCAACACAGCTTGATTTCCTTTTGACCATTTGACTTTCCTATGTGGCATCTCGTGGACCAATCAGAGAAGCTGAATGGGAACCGTTGGAAGACAGTTCGTTGTGGCAGTTCTGAGAGGAAGCTCGATAGACAGGGGCAACATGGTTATACTCAGTGATTGCAGATGATGTCTGGTTAGATGATTCGAAGGATCGATGGATTGTTGTGTGGTTGTATAATCAGAGTGATTTCTATTCTATAAAGATTGTAACTTGAAGGTTCCTATACAAGTTTGATCATTGTGAAAGTTGCTGAAATATGACATCAGAAAGATAAGTCTGATATTTGTATGTAATCTCCATTACTGTAATACAAAGTGATTTCTCTTGGTGTGGTGGGTTTTTCTCCCGTAAGGGTTTTCCCACATATATCTGGTGTTCATATGTGTTTGTCTATTTCTTTGTTTCAGTAATCTCTTTCTAGTGCATCTTAATTGGACTGAAATTGTAAAATTTAAAAAAGGTATCTTTGCATTCTTCCCTGAGGTTTTGACATTAGGAGAGTTCCTTCCGCATCTAGCTTTCCTTACAAACAACACTTGAAAGATTGGGTGATAAGGAGCTCAAACCAGCATATAAAGCCTCTTGTTGTGTAGATGTGACCACGATGTGTGATTAGTTGTGTGCTCACTCAAAATTTCGACAACATAACGACACTGCAATGAAAAATGTGTAAGAGAGATGAAATGGCTAAGTGTTAGGATAAATAGATTGGACGATTTTTGGATGGAGGGCTAGTATTGAGAGTTGAAGATCAATGATGGAGATGAGAGGTGATCTCTCAAGCCAAAATATTGTGTCAAGTGGCACAAGGAGAGGGATTGAGAGGGATATTGTACCCTTGAAGGTACACACCCCATGTGATTGATGTGATGGGTGGGTTGACCCACTTAATCAAGGATTAAGTGTGTGCACATGTTTAGTGGGTAGGTTAGTTGGGGACTAGAATTAGGATTAGTGGTTAATGGAAAGTGATGGAGGATGTGACATTTGAGGCATTAAATAAATAAATAAGATTTATTTATTTAATTTTTATGGGATAGAAGGGGTAAGGTAGGATAGATGTAGATGAACAATTAAATTATTTTCCTTAGGCTAGGATTTAGGAAAATAGAGGAAATAGATTAGGATAAAGGGATAAGGGATAATGAATAATGAATATTAATTAAATAATAGAGTATTATTTAATTAATATAGAGGTTATGAAATTGGCTAAATTAGGGGTAAATTGACCAAATGAAAGTGGTCAATTTTCAGTGTCTACATTTTGAGCCTCTTTGAGATGGTGTTACGAAGTAGCATCATTTCAAAGAAGATTCAAACATAGAACCTACAATAAGATGGTTGGATTAGGGAAGATTCCCCGGTCATTCAAAGGAGTAACTAGGAAGAAAGATGATGAGAGTGAATATGAGGATTAGGGATTGACGATGCCCCCTCGAGAGGACATGTGGGTTCAAAGAATATGGGTGTGCTCTCAAAATGGATGAGATGATGAAAAATGAGGGAGACAATGTGGGATGGGAAGAGGAAGAGATAATGCAAGGAAAAAATGATAAGAAAGCAAGCACAAATGGATTCAAGAATAAATATGGTATTTTCTTGGTAAAACTACAAGCCAAGATGGATTGATGATGGAAAGAGTGTTGTTGATGAGGGAATGATGTATCTAAAACAACACAAGGATAGGAAAGGATGCATCCTGATAATGATGATGATATGAGTGTTGTTGATGAGAGAATGATATATCCCAAAACAACACAAGGATAGGGAGGGATACATCCTAATAATGATGAGAGAGTGTTGTTGATGAGGGAATGATATATCCAAAAACACAAGGATAGGGAAGGATACATCCTAATGATGATGATGAGTGGATAAAGGCTTGAAGCATGGCTAGGAACAAGACCAAGGATGTGATTAGATGATTTGTGCTAGATTGAATGGATGAGGGTTGGATTGAGATGTGAGATGGTGGAAATGAATGAAGATGATGGATGAAAAGATGCTTAGAATAAAAAATCTATATTATCCTAAGAAGATGGAAGAGATGATGATATGATGAGGATGGTGAAAGTGGAGGGATGAAAACAGAGAGGATAAATAGATGAGGGGGAGTGATAAAAGATGAACGGATGAGAAACATATAGGGTGAGTGGATGAGAAGATGGATTAGGAGCATCATATAAAAATTGTTGTGTAGTGAGCACTTAATTTGATATAGCATGGGGCACTATGCACCAAGGTATGAGGAACCTAGGCGACTTTGTATCACATGCATAGGACTGACATAACAAACAAAAGGTTATTCCAACGTCCCAAAGTCATGGGGGATTTGTTAGGGCCAATGTTGGAAAACCACAAACTCTAAGGATGTCTCAAAATAACACAAAACCACAAGGATCTTGGTGGGTACTACATGGGACAACCAAGAAGACAAGATCACACATAAATTCAAGATATGCCCCTATGTCTACTAGTCAAAGTGCACCATGATATGATGGACCATGGCGAACCTGAGTAGGTATAATAGGAAGCTCAAAAGATAAACAAAATGCAAAAGCACCAAAATATCACAATAAATTTCAATATCCTTTTCCATAGGACCAATAGGTGGATGGGATTGGTGTGGTATGATATGAGGAAGGATGCATCTTGCTAATACCAAGGATAAATGGTGTAGATTGTCTCATCAACATGACTACAAATACTGAAAATTGATTGAACCTCATGGGGTTAGTGGATTTTGTTGTTTAGGAACCAACTGGATAGGGACACTCTTGATGACATGACACAAAACCAAGACACATCATATGGAAAAACCTAGGGTCTCGGGGGCTGATTGAAGATTATCCTTGCCTACGTGAAAGCGAAGAGACCTCATAGTTCGATAAAAAGACCAACAACTGATGATGGATAAAAGTGGAAAGAGGATGATGAAGACTCAAGTGGATGGACAAAACCCTCAGGGGCTCATTAATGATGGTCTTGCCTACATGAAAGAACAAAGGCAACATAGTTCAACAAAAGACCATTGATAGACCATGGATAAGGGATGATGAGATGACCATGATAATTAGATGAAATGATGGAACCTATATGATGACACAAGACTGATCTTGTGGATAGGATGGTGATTGTGTGAAGCTCAAGAATTGGAGAGTTATCCAAATCATAAAAAGATGAATGGGGAGGATGATACAATGGATGGATAAGGGATGAAAAGCAATAGGAGATTAGCAAGATTTGTGAAAGAGGTGGGAGTGATGATAGTGTCATACATGGAATTGGATTTCATGGGGAGTAGCCTATAACTAGATACCAATGACAAAGGATTATGAGACGAAATGAAAATAGAGATAAAGGGATGGATAGATAAAGATGGGGATATGGAAAGATGCTAGGATGGATCAATAGAGGGATAAGGATTTGGATATGGAAGAGGTTATTGGATAGATAGATGTGAAGATAAGGATTTGGAAAGAGGAAAAGGATTAGTGAATGGATGGATGGGAAGATGAGGATTGGGAAAGATGGAAGGGATTTTTTTTTGGATGGAGAGATGGTAAGATAAGGATGGGGAGATGGAAGGGATTATCATTTGGATGGATGGCTGAGAAGATAAGGATGGGGAGGTGGAAGGGATTTTGTTTGGATGGATGGATGAGAGGATAAGGATGGGTAGGTGGAAAGGATATTTTTATGGATGAATGGTACGAAATGAAATCTCCAAGGACTATTTCACAATGGAAGTAGATGCCCCACTCTAGATATGTCATGTGTAACTAGGAAAGAGGGATGAAAAATAGGAGAATGGGTAGATAAGGAAAGGAGATGGGTGTGGATAGGATGCATGGGTAAGGAAGGTAGATGGGGAGGATAAGGAATATGATAGTGTGTGGATAGAGGGGATGTATGCCAAGAGATTTCTAAAGCATGTATAAATGTTTTTTCCTTTTCCTTATAAAGATCATGAGGAAGATGGATGGATTGGGATAAATAGGATGTGATTTTTAGGATGGGTAAGATAAGTGGGATGAAGGAGATGAAGGAAGGGGGATTTTAGCATGCAGTTGCCCCCAAGTGTGAAGAAAAATTGGATTAGGGGTTTACACATGATGCATGTTTGCCAAGTTTTCATCATGGTTCTTGTCCAAGGCACCTATTTTCCAAGTTTTCACCACTAGACAAATTTTTTTCTCTTTACCTTTTTTTTGAATTTTTTGGAATTTTGGAAAGTGGGTAGATGGAGATGATTGATAATAGGGATGTGGGTAAATGGATTTGGAATATATGTGATAGGGGATGGATGAAGGACTCAAGCATCAAGTTCCATACGAGGTAATAAAAGCCAGTGTTAAAAATGACTATTGAATGTTGGTACAACCTTACTAGGATTGATGGATTATGAAAGGGAATGGATTAAAGGGATTGGATGGGGGAGATATGTGGGATAATGGATGGTATTTTGAAAAGTGTATGAATGGAATGATGGAGTAGATGTGTGATGGGGGAATGTTTTCAAAACCAATATTGGCACAGTGTAAACCCACAATAGTGGGTTACAATTTTTCGAATGAAGAAAAATTAGAAATGCCCATCAAAAAATTTGAAATGGTTTATCCCTTATAATGAAGGGGGTTCGAATGAACCACCCCCCTTCTAATGAACCCCCTGCTAATGAACCCCCCCTTCGAATGAACCCCCCCCTTCTAATGAACCCCCTCTTGCACCATATAGGAGGGGTTCGAATGAACCCCCTTTTTTCACCTTCCCTCCACCATTTCAAAATTTATGCATTTTTTTTTACTATCGAAGCTTGAGAAGGAGGTGCAAATGGAGTCAACCTGATAAACCAAGCTGGATGATTGTAGTGATCGAAACGTGCTTTCCAAAAACTATAAATTTAATATATTTTGTTTTTATTTTATCTTTTTGTTTTAATGTACATAAGTTTTTCACTGAACATCAAGTTCAGTGAAAAATCATTGTGGAAAATAGTAAATTTGAGGAAAAAAATTTGAAAAATATATAGGAACTAGGTATTGATGTCCTCGTTCCAACAAAAAAAGAAAAATTGAATTTCAATACATAACAAAAAAGTTATGCGAACCGAAGTGCACCTATGTCTAAATTATAAATGTTTTGACTTCAAAACTTAATTAAAAGAAAAATATTCAATAAAAGGCTATGAAACAAAATGAAAGCACTAGATACTTGTGTTACCAACCTAAATTCAAAGGAATCAAAATTTTATCCTTTATAGAAAAAAATTTATGTGAGCTGAAGTACACACCACTTTTTAAAAATGTTGTTTACTATTAAAAAGTAGGTATCAAAGGAGACGCAAAAAAAATACATTTAAAATCTACAGACAAAATCTCACAAATCACTAGTTTACATCATTTCCAAATTCCTAATAGTTTACCTACTATAAGTGTTAGAAAGTGAAGTTTTCTCGTAAAATGTTGATTTCAATGTCAAATTTGGCCAAAAAGTGTAACCCATTATTGTGGGATGACCCCATATATGATGGGGGATGTGGAATGATAGGAGGATTATTGGATGGAGAATGTTGGAATGGTGGAGGAGTTGGGATAGTGAATTTTGGGAGATAAGGACCCAAAATAGATTTAAGAAATGAAGGATGTGAATGATTAGATTTTGGATTAGCAACGTTGGATGTTTCATTTGAAGGCATTGCATCTTTTTTCTTTGGGATCCACATGGTTTTTATTTTTTCTTTAATAGGCTTGTGTAGTCTTTGTGATTGATTTAGATTTTGGATTGGTTTTTTCTTTTCTTCAACATGTCTCTTTAAGAGGACATGGGGGGATTTAGATTCATGTGGATGTTTGGATTTATATATTTTTATTTTGGCATCCATAGTGCTTCCAATAGCAATGTGATGGGTGTGAGGAGATGGATGAGATGGAGGAAACATGAATGGAGTGATAGGGGTAGGATTTTGTGGATGATTTGTGGATGGGGTATGTGTAGTTATGTTCCTTTGTTGATCCTGATTAGGGAATATGAGAGTGGTATTTTTATGATGGGTGATAGGGATATGTGATTGATGGATGAAGGGATAAGTAGGATGAGATGGAGGAGATGATTTTGGGATATAAGGTCCTAAAATGGACTTAGTCAATGGAGTATTTGTGATGGTGGATGGAGGGACATAAGGACCCAAAATAGATTTGGAGGATGAAGGAGAAATGTGGATGGTTGTTTTGAGGTGATATGATGGAGGATGGGGGATGGTGACAAATGGTTTGGTGGAGTGATGGGAAGAGCCTATTGTTCTTTTGGAATAAGCTTTCTGAGGATGTATGAAAGTTTTACCAACATTTTTGGATCATGAGTCTTGAGATATATATACAAGACCTTGTGCACATGGATTTTCTTTGACATGGATGGGATCTAAAATACCTTGCTCATGAAGGCCTAAGCATTTTCCTTGATAATTCATGATCTTGAGCATTAGATGTATGGTAGGATGCTTGTTATTTTAGAAACAAGATGTGATTCCATTATTAGGCGAAGGAGGAAGGGTGGTGTAAATGCTTTTTTCTTCTTCTACAAGAAAACCGCCATGGATGAATGTAAGAGGACCAAGGGGATATGGAGTTGGTGTTGGGATATTTTGGTTAGGTGGTGATAAAGGATCATGAGATGGAGATGATGGGGTGGTGGGATCTTCATTTGGAGGAGGAGATGATAGTAAATCATGGGATGGATTAGGTGTAATGGTAGGATCTTGATTGGTAAGGGAATTAGTGGATGGAACAGAGGTAATATGATATTGATATGGAGTGGATGGGATAGTAGGATCATGATTTGGTTGAGGAGAGGGATCATGAGATAGATTGGATGGGGCACTATGATCTCAAGATGGAGTAGATAGGATGGCAGGATCTTGATGTGGAGGAGGGGATATGTTGGTATGCTTTGGATAAAGCTCTTGGCATGTTTCAACTTGTGTGGGTGGCAAGATGATAGAGGAGAATTGGATGGACTCCTCAGATGGGGGAGATAGAAGGATGGAGGATTCATGAAGTTCGTGGGAGTGGATTTTGGTGATACTAGGAGTAAGAGAAGTCGATTGGATTTGGGTGTCTTTGGTGGGTAGGGTGGCTCTTGGAGTAGAAGGTGGGGATTCAATGGATTTGGTGGGTTTGATGGTTTCAATGATTAGGATGGTGTTAGGAGTGGTAATAGTAATGATAGGTATTGGATGGAGAAGGGCCTCATCACTAGTGACTGTACATGCTTGAGTGGGGTGGCATGGCTCCATGACATCAAGATGTGGAGTTGGGGATGTCTTCTTTGTCATGAGTCCTTGGATGACATCTAGAATGAGATACTTGCATATTTTAGGCTTAGACTGGGTGATGGGAACAGATGAAGGATTATGAATGGGTGGAGGACTAGGATTATGGATTGGTGGATTAGGATTACATGGAGGATTAAGAGTAGGTGGAGGATTATGATTGGTGGGGGGATCAAGATTATATGGAGGATTAGGATATGATGGAGTGAAAGATGGAGTGACATAGGAGGATATGGATGGTGGATTAGGATAGGAGGATACAGATGGTGGATTAGGACAAAAGGACATGGATGGTGGATTATTATAGAAATATGTGGATGGAGGATTGATGTTGGAGAAAGTGGATGGGGAATTAAGGTAGGAAGATTAGGATGGTGGATTAAGGTGGGAAGATTGGAATGGTGGATTAGGATTGGAGGATGTGGATGGTGGATGAGGATCATACATTGGAGGATAATGAGATGGAGGATTTGGACAAGGGGTAAAGGTTATAGTGTTGGTGTGTGAAGATGGAGGGGGAAATATGGATAGAGGAGAATATAGAGCTATGGATATGGAATGAAAGGGATATGTGGTGGATAGATAAGAGAGAGATGTGGATGAAGGGTAGGATGGATATCCCATGTCAAAGGTAGCATAAGGAACACTAGTAGGTGTGGATGAAGGCATGATGGGATAGCTTGGATGAGTAATTGGATTTTGGCTGACACTTGGGGGATGATAACTAGTGATGATAGAATCAAGGAGATCCATTTTATACTCATCTTGGTCAACAAGACTTTCAATGTCATCTTCAATATAATTTTGATCTCCTTTGAATAATATTTTTGGTTGTGATGAAGGAGGATAAAGGTTCATGATATTGGATTGGATGGATATAGATTGAAAAGATGGGGATAGATAATTTAAAGAAAAGGAGAGATGATGAAAAGATAAATAGAATGGATTAGAAGAACATGGAAGAAGGGGTCTTAAGATTTGTTTTGATATCAAAAGATTTTGTATGCAAATGGACTAAAGCTCAAATTGGGATGTAGATTAAGCTCAAATTGGGATTTGATTTAAGCTCATATTAGGATTGGATTTAAGCTCGGATTAGGATGGGATTTAATCTTAGATTAGGATGGGATTTAATCTCATATTAGGATGAGATTTAAGCTCATATTAGGATGATTGGAAGATATGGTGTGAGGGCATCCTAAGTTCAAGGATGCAGCTAAAAAGTTGGGATGATTGTGATGGAGGATAGGTTTAGTTAACTTCTTGCTCACAGAGGATGATGTTGTGGACAATATTGATAGTGATTGATAAGATGAAAGTGATAATTTGGAGATGGATATGAAGAGGAGAAATGATTAGATTACTATTCTAGACTCAAGAAGATACAAGCTAATCATGACATGAAGGATTGACTCTCTATATTTTGTATACGAAGCAGAATTGCCTCTGTAGGTAGTGGAAATGCCTAAATGCAAAAAATGCCTAAGTGTGGAAATGCCTATGTAGGATGACCAGGTCTAGTGTACAAACATAAGATAGTAGGATTTCTCAAGAAGAGCGTGGATTCAGCTAAGTAGGATGACCAGGTGTACAGATGGATAGCTTATATGCATATGAATATAGTGTAAACACCAATCAAGGATGACGACTCTGTGGAAAAAGAAGGCATATTTTCCCAAGAAGAGAGTGGAATCACCCCTGTAAGATGTAGGATCGCCTATCTAAGGTGACGGTATAGATTGGGAGTATGGAAAAGGAAGTGGAATCACCTAAAAATATGGTAGACTCACCTATCCAGGGTGATGATATGGCTAGAGGGATATGGACAAACAAGCGGAATCACCTATCAGATGACTAGGGTGTACGGATGACCTAGGCAGATTCACCCCTAAAGGAAGTAGAATCGCCTATCGAGGGATGACATAGGAAGATGAGAAAAATTTCCTCTATAAGGATCAAAATCACCCAAAGGATAGATAGACTAGACAAGCATATTCGCTTTTATAGGAGGAAAAATCACCTATTAGGGATGACTGACTAGACTGAGAGACTAGACTATGAATCAAAATCACCCATTAGGGGCGGACTCGCCTATCCGTAGTGAAAAATTTCCTCAAGGATCTAGGTCATAGAGAGCCAAGATCAGAGGGCTGCCTTAACTTATCTCACTCTAAAGGACGGGGATCACGAATGAAGAGCACTGTATATTACTCTTGTCACTTTGCAGATTCGAATATCAAGTTTGGGCTAGGCAAGCTAGTTTTTGGAGTTAATACTGCACCTCAAATAGTTCTCTATGTGAGGAAAACAATGCATTTTTGTGATGAAAATGTGGTGGGTTGGCATCTCTCGAGTGTGCTGGTGTCTGTACAGCCATAAAATAGTAAGTACAATAGAAATTTCCTAAAAACGTACTAACAGCCTAGCTAGTTGATCTTGAAGGAAAAAATAGAATAAGTAAGTGCAAGAAATAAAGACAAATATGATAAAAGTAGATAAATAAATGCTAGGGTGACAAAGATAATCTCACACAAGGGCTAGTTTTCCAGCTAGCTCCACATGTACGTTCACCTACACACAAGCAAGAGGGAAAAAAATTGGGGCTATATAGGGGCCTCCCTTAGTCAAACCCCTTTTTTTGGTGTTTCCACCTCCACGGACAGACAAAAAGCAACGAAGTAGAATATGTGATAAAGGAAAGAAAAGGAAGCAAAGAACACTACAAACAATATTATTCTACTCAATCAAATCACAGAGGAGAGGAGTGAAGTGTTACCAACTCCACCCAAAAGCTCACTAGCCAATGGAGGAGAAAGCAAGCTACGAAATTGGAAAAGTCACCACCGTCGCAACCGTGGTGAAGGGAGGTCTCACAAGTCTCCAAGCTCGCAATGTGGAGTTGATGGAGTGATGTTTTTGTTGCAATGTTCATAATGGAAGTGCTAGAATGCTACTTGAGAGTGAAAGAGTGAAGTGAATGCTTAGAGAGTGTTTAAGAGCCTGACATGAAGTGAGAATGAATGAATTTGAAGGAAGAATGATGAAGAATACGCCATTTTTTGGTTGTTTGGATGAAGAGGGATGTTACAATTCAACCCCAATTGGGTGTGTAATGACTTTTCCAACTCTAGTTGCAAGAATCCATCAAGGATGATGGTGTATCGTGCGGATTTCCACTCACCGCGCATGCATCCCCAAAAAATATTCTCTCACTGATGCACAAGACAGATGCGAAGTGGATGCAAGGAAAGTGGGTGATGTGGAATTTCACCTTCAGACTTGATTTTCTAAGGTGAGGGTATGTGAAAGGGGAATTTTCTTAAGGGGTGCAAATTCGCTCCTATAAATTTTTCCCCCACTTTAGCGAGCACGAATATCAGTGAGTGTTCGGTAAAGTATATCAAATTGTTAGTAGGGTTAGAAGTGTACACCTGAACAGTCGAGGAAGCAGACCACGATTTGGCCAACTGGAAAGTGCAAGGCAGGAAAAGGACTCCGCAGGTACTCTCCCTGAGGAGTTTCGAGCAAGAGAACTCCATAGCTCCATAAAACTATGAAGTTGTACAAGGTACACCAAAGGCCCTCAGACCAATGATGGACAAATCCCATAGGATGAAAGTGTCTTACAGTCCTGTAGACCTGCAAGAAAGCAACCTCCAGGTTCTCTCTCATGAAGGAAGCCCAATGAAGTAAGTGCCTTACAGGCCTGCAAACCTATAAGAAGGAAACCCCCAATATCTCTCACATGAAGGAAGCCGAGATGTAATGGGACTCTATAGAGTCAAATTGGAAAGTAGCTTTATAGGCACACCTGCAAAGTGACATGTTAATCCATAGATAAAACATGCCAAAAAACAAAGCATCCATGCAAGAAAACAAGTAGAAAGTCACATAGACCATCAACAAGTTGGAAGCCTTTCAAAGGGGTCCCTCGGGAACCCTTCAAAAGAAGAGGGGTCTACTCAAGGGATGCACTATTTGAAAGTGTACAAGAGACATTTTTTCTCAAATCAATTAATCATCAAGGAATCCTTTCGAAATATGTTCACTTCATCAAGGAATTCAAAAGGAAGAAGATGCCCCCTCATGAGGGGAAGTTCAAGGCTTCTCCCACAAGAAAAAAAATTTCCCACCTCAAAGGAAAGTTCTCAAGTTCTTTCCTTGCGAACCCATGATGAAGGAAACACGTTTCGTTATGGGTCCAAGTCGAGAATGTGATTTTCAAAAAAAGGGTTTGCAAGGACTCTCAAGAAAAGATTTGTTGGCCATGAATGTGGTTTATGATAATTGAAGTATCATGAAAGTGGCTTTGTCACACACATGAGGGACAACTCAAGTAAAGAAGAAAGAAGTAAGAAAAGAGTGAAAGAGAGAAAGCAACATAACAAACAAGAGACATAGGGGTGATCTAATATTTTGGGGTCAGAGCTACTCATAAATATATATAAGTATAATAATAGTATATAAATGAACTATCACCAACCCCTACTATATCAGACCATGTGAAGAATGCATGAGAAAACAAAGTAAAAATAAAAAAATTGGGTCAACATAGAAGGGAAGCCTAAATGCT
Source organism: Sequoia sempervirens (assembly GCA_007258455.2). NCBI lineage: Eukaryota > Viridiplantae > Streptophyta > Pinopsida > Cupressales > Cupressaceae > Sequoia > Sequoia sempervirens. The sequence goes on along the minus strand of VDFB02047230.1, from coordinate 638,953,136 downwards.
CCCAACACTTTTCATCGTCCCCAATTTGCCAAAAATAAAAACACATAATAGAGGAAGAATGATGCTACAAATAGAGAAAGGTTTACAACACAAAAATCACTCTTGTATCCAAGCACCAAAAAGGGTGACAAGGGTCATTCAGGAACACATAGCATGAGCATGGGGTAACACATCACAACACACACACATCTATTCTAAAGATAAAGAAGAGGCCTCCCCGTAACACTCATCGGCCAAGAGGTCATCCGCTTCCCAATCTAGATCACTATAAGGGGAAGGAGGGTGAGCTTGTAGTGGTGGAATATTAAGGGGAGGTGCTTCTGACCCTCCTACAACAAGGGCTAAGGAAGAAGACCCCATGAGGTTTTCTCCACTCAACTCTTGTGGAGCTATGGTCATCAACTTTGCGAAGATCATCGACAAGGCTAGAACATCTAAAGAGTTAAACATGCATTTTCTGGAAGTTCCATGTCTTACCTCAACAGACAGAGAGGATGGAGCCCAAGATTCACTGCTAGGCTCACCGAGTGACTCAGGACCAGTGAAAAACTAAAGAGAAGCTAGGGCTTGTTCTGTCACAAAGATAGAACAAGCTAGTGTAATACCACCCCTTAGAGACGGTGGGATCCTCTTACACCCTCTATTACTAGAAGGTCCAACCTCTACCTTCTGCTTCATCGGAGGATGTGAACTCCCCACAGATGAGGAAAGAGGTGCAGAGGAGGAGGAGAAAAATATGGTGGACACCACTGAGGTATTCAGCATGTCCACAGGTTTAGGGAATGGTGGGATGTCTAGAAGGGACATCAACAGGGGCAGCTCAACCGAGGGAGCAATAAAAACCTACACCTTTTTGGGGTCAGGTGCACTCACACTCATAGCAGGAACCAAAATCGAGACTGAGCTTGATTGAATGGAAGCTGAGGTGAGGAGAGAGGAGGATGCATCAAGAGGCCCTAAAATAGGGGCAGTCAACTCCTCTTCCTTCTGCAAAGTGGGCTACTCAACCGCTAAAGCCTTTCGTCGGTGCTTGTGCTCAAACGCAAGGTAGTTTCTACAACTCTTTGAGCTAGAGGCTGAGAGATGCGAAGGGACAGAAGGCTCCTACTTATCCATAGGGGTTTCCATCACGATCATCTCTGGTAGAGGGATAGACTCCTGAATGGGAGCAGAAGGGAGAGATTGAGAAACAATGGGGAGAGTCAGCTCTAGCGCCTCAGCGGTGGACCTCTTCCCATTCAGTACTTTAGGAGCAAGAGTGGTGGGAGTCCATGGAGGCTAGGACATAGAAGATTCCCCTTGATGACCCTTCCTTCTACCATAATGAATGGGTCTGGGCTCTGTGGGTAAAACAGGAAGCTTGAATGTAGGACGCTTGGGCTTTCGCCAAGCAAGCACCATAGGATTCTCCCACAAGCACGAAATAAAATATAATGGCGCCACAGTAGAGTGAGAGGAAGCATTAGGTTGGATAGTGGAAGAGGAAGAGGAGGAGCCCCAAGAAGGCTTCTCTTCTTCTCTTCTACGGACCTTGGCAACATCACTGTCAACTTTTAGACAAGCCCTATGTGAAACAACATAAGGTGACGGAGGGTATCTCACTCTAGGTGTTAAGCACCCTTTCTTGTACTTCTGATATGTATGGAACAAGAGGCCCTTCCTATGTGAGAGGGGACCAATGGGTGCAGGCCAAAAGTTTTCTAGTGAATAACTATCATGTGCAATTGGCAGTTTATAACCAATGTCATGAATCACGTGTACGAAAACCTCATGAATAAATTTCTAACATTTATGCACAATCGAGGGAACTGTAATCATAGCTACAATCTAGGGGATA
>VDFB02047230.1:638727792-638951199 GCA_007258455.2 Sequoia sempervirens | reverse complement strand
TGTAATCAACACCTTGTAATTTCTCTCCCAAAAATTCCTCCAAAGAGTATAAAATTTTCTCTCAAAAACACATCCGAATTATTTCTCCACAAAAATGCATAAAGGCCCTATCACATCACCTTCTTTTATACATAAATTTTGCATATGGGGTTAAAAGCCACCATAATAAATAAAATAACAATTTAACCCCCCTCCTTTGACTTTTATAATTATAAGCCTTACAAAAAAGACACTAACCCATTTATATAAAACAATAACTTCCCCATTTTAAAAATAAAAACATTAAACAACTCCTTAATAAAACATTTGGAATTTGTTTTTTAATCCCTTGTCTTATTATATTCACGGGCTATTTGAGTTTATGGGGTTGAGTTTAAAAATAAAATAACAATTTAGTGTTATTTTAGGAGGTTTTGTTTATTTTTTATGAGTTAATTTTCGTTGATTTTTAGGAGATTTGGATCCCACCAAATCCGATTGGGATCCCACAAAATTCGATGGATTTTTGTGAGATTAAATAATCCTCCACACCTTATTTTCAAAAATAAAGCATGGTACGCGAATTTTGTGAGATTTTTGTCACATCACGTGCAACTCCCACGTCACCATCTAGTCAATTGCCATGTCACATGCTGACATCATCATTTTGACTAAAACTTTGATTGGCTCTATTTTTCTCATACGGACTCCATTTTCGAAACCGAGGATAGTTTCAGAATCAACATGACAAGCACTAGGACTTGGTGTCATTTTTGCTTGGATGTGAGACAATCAAATTTTCACCTTTTTGAATGCTTGATTCACCTGTTTGATCAAACCTTTGACCAAGCATAACTCTTGCATATGACTTATTGACGTGATTCAGGTTGCATCAAGATCATGTCAGCAAGCTCTAACCAATGATGTCAGTTCTGAGAGATTTTGAGATTGTGATATTTTTGAGATTCTTGGATCCTCCTGGATCATGTAATTCCCCAACATATGTGCCTTATTTTGCTACTTGGTTTTAGATTTATATCTTTGTAGTGTTGAAAACAAGGTGAATTAAAGTTGAAATAATAACTTATGTATGTGTATTCAAATATGAAAATAAGATTAACTAGATCTATTTATGTATATGATTTCACATTCAACATAATAGAAAAATTATAAAACCATAAGATACACCATATTTACATGGAGAAACCCCGTCGGAAAAAACTCCACACAAGAAGAGAGGGCACATAAATTATTAATCTTGAAAGGAGAGATACACAATAATACACTTCACTATTGATCTTTGATCAATCTAGTATCACCTTGTTACTTGCAAGAATTCAATATAAAACTATCGTCCCATGGCTCCAATTTACAAAAAAAATCTAGGAGGGGAAACCACAAATGGTAACCTGCAACAAGAGGAAAGAAACCACTTGCAAAAACCCATGCCTCCCTCTTGGAAAAAAGAAGTAATGATTAAATATTTAATAATATTCACATGGCTCCAACATGGGCACCTAGCCCATAGCCAAACAAATCTTTTCCTTTTTAGATGTTTTGATGACTTCCACTACTCGATGGAACACCAATGAACAACCCTACTTCTTCCAATCTTGGGCAACCCACACATGACTCCACATTCCCAAAGTGAATGCGTAGGAGGGAAAAGTTTTCCATTATGATGTGTAGGTTCATCCACACGTGTCCATCTCTTTGAAGATGCAATTAGAATATGTCATAGAAACAAATATTAATTTTTTGTCCTCTCATGTCCCCTAGAACACTTTCCAAGGAACATGAAGATATATGAATGACATAGGAATACAAGGATAAAATCATCTATCCTAACGTATAGTTTAGTATTGATGATGTTTTTTTTTCGATTAAGTTTTATCTATTATGTATTGTGGATACATATGTTATGATTTGATGTTTAAACCTATAGTTTTGATTTAACTTTCTATTTTACGATGGTCAACATTTTTTTCTGATAGGGAGGAATATTCTCATAATATTTCATTGATGTTAGCATGACATCATGCTAACATCAATGATATGAATGCCCCAAGGGCCCCCTCCAAGCCCCCTTTGGCCCTAAAAGCGACATTGTTTTCTTTTGGCCATAACTTGGGTGTACATTATCAAAATTGGGTGAGAAAGAAATAATCAGAAAGTTGGTTCTACGTACTTTCTAGTGGTGTGAGTCTCATCACCATATTTTGTTGATGGTCCATTTTACAACCTGTCAAAGTTAAAGTGTTGTTTTCACTCTTGATCTCACAACTTTGACCAATTTCTTCATTTTTTGCAATTTCAATGGCATTGGAAAGGTATTTCAGAGCTCTTCATAGCTATCCATGCACTTTTTCCATATCTCTCTCTAGGTACATTTTATTTAGATTTTTACGTTTTAATATTTTGGTGAACTTGGACATGTTTTAGCTCCTAGAAACTTTCAATTTGTGTGGGATGACTTTTTTTAGGCTGTTCTACATGTATTTCTAGCTTTCTTCCCTATTTGGGCATTTTGATCATGTTTTACATGCAATCTCTCTTTTGTAGACACACTGAGATAAATTGCCACTATTGTACATGCTTTTTGGGGATTTTGGACATCTTGTTGTGCTTGTTATAGTCACACTATGATATAAAGTGTCATGGGGTTGTGTCAGCCTTTTTATTTTTCCATCACACCTTTGTCAAAAGAGTGAACTACTTCCATGACAACATCAAATCCTAGTGATTCTTGCTTAATGCATGTGTGATTTAGTTTGTACACCATTTTATTTGTTAGTACTTTCATGTGCATGTTCAATTGTACTTGGCTCTCCTTCATGAACTTCTTGGTGACACATATTTTCAATGGAGCTTTCTTGGCTCTCCGTTGTCTCTATTATGGGGGGTTTATACTATTGGTGTTAATGCTTCCTTGGTTCATTTTGGAGTGAGGTACACATTCATTTTTTATTCCTATGTACTAGGTGGAAGCAGTGGTTGTTTACCCATAAATTTTAGTTAGATGGACCATTTACCATATGGGAACTCTTGGATTCCTATTTCTAGAGGTGACCTTTAACTTTCACTTGATCAGTATTCTTCAAACTATTGGTACTTGTATTTTGGACTTGCATTTGACATGTTGAGTAGTGACATTGGGTTCACTCGTGTAGATTCATGTACCACCTATATCCTCAATTGTTAGATGGTTTCCTTTATTTTCCATTTGATTCAAGTAGTGTTTTTGGGGGAACTCATGCAAATTATTGTCTTCTTGATCTTGATCATAATCTATTTCAGAGAAGGTTCTTCATTTCAGCACTATAGTAGTCATCATTCGATAGTTGTCTACAACTTCTTCATGCTTCATCAATGTTCTTCATGTTCCGATTCCTATTGGGATATTGTTTTGGATGATTATTAGTCCTTCATTCACATTTCCCTCTTTTGGAGAGGATTTTTTCCCATGAGGTTTTGTCCTTTTCTCTAGTTGTGAGAGATTAGATTGTTTGTACATGGGTAACTCATCAAGCCTTGTTTGTTAGGACCAATTATGTATTCTTTTATTTTTATGTATTTTATTTTTAGATTTTTTAGCTACTCCCTAAGTTTTCACTTAAGGGGAGGTGTTAGAATAATCATGCATTAGCTAGTAACTAATTAATCTTTAATTTATTATTAGGCTAATTTCATTTCATGCACTTAAGGTAAACTTAGAAGTGTTTTTTTTCTATTAACTAGAGAGAGCTACTATTAGATCATTTTGTCTCATCACATAGGATGATGAAACTTGTAATGATCTAATCCCTTTATCATTTAGGGTTTACTCTTGTAAAGCAATCTCCTTCATTATAACTCTATGGAATCTAGTCATTCTGTAACTTCTTTCTCATTGATTAAATAATAAAATTTTGTTTGAAACTCTCATGCATGGAAGGTGTTCTTGTTTTTTGTTTGATCTTACATCTTGTGCTTTTCACAATTCTAACATTTCTCTATATGTGGATATGTGATTATAAAACCTAGCTCAACATTGTAGGTTTTTATGAGATTATTTATGTTTATCTATGATTAACATTCATCATTTTTATATTATATTTCTTATTGGCTTATATCATTTTGTATGTTTTTATGCTGTAATTTAATTATCATGCATTGTATAAATGTGCTTGATGATTTAACTAAGTGTGTCCTTGTGATGGTTAATTGGAGGCTATTTGACTTATGCATTTCCCCATCTCACGTGATTCAACACGTGATTCGAGATATGAGATGAGTCTTTGTTCAACTTTGTGAAACAAAGATTTGAATTAGTGTTGATTTTGAATCCTTGTGTTGTGATTAAACTTGTAAACCATGTGGTTACTTTGCATATGTTTAGTTCACTCTTTTGGTACTTGCATTTATTAGTTTTAAAATAATTAGTTAGATTTTTTATGGGATAGCTATGATACTTATGCTGAAAGAGTCTATTTTTATGCCTTACTAAAGGGTCCTATGATTTTTTATTGCATATTGAAAAGATATTTAAAGAATTTAATAGATTTATTTAAATATTATGCATTCGGTTATTTCAAGTGAAAGTACATTTTGAACATAATATCTTTAAATTTTATTAGTGAAAATGTATTTATTAATTTTTAATTTGAAAATAAAATAAATTAAGTAAAATATCTAATTTCAAATGGCTAGTTTGAAATAGCTAGCTGTGTGTGAATGGGAGGAAAAATAGCAAAAGTGTTTAGGAATTTTGAAGACTAAAGGTAAAGCAAATGTCCTTATGAAAATTACTATTTCACTTTTGCATCTTTCTTTGTCTATTTACCTCCTCGATTTTGAGTTCTATGCTTTTGGAAAATGATTGCTTCGAGGATTGTTGGGTTTTCTTGTGGATTGGGAAACTTGCTTGGATCTTATAGTGGCTTGGAAAAAGGATTTATTTGGTGTTGTGTGCAAGAAAAGGAATATGTTTATATTGGGGTTTGCTAAAATAAGGTATATTTCTCTTATAATTTTATGCACCCAAATGGTTTTCTCACTCATTTGGTCATACACACATTGGGTGGTTGCATAGGGCATTCATTTTATAGGATTTATTTTGAGAATTAATCCATATAATAACTTTTTGAGTGAATTATATTTGTATATTTTTAATTTTTAAAACTATAATAGTGTGAAATATTGGTGATATTTTCTTCAAATCTTATGTGATGTGAAAAGTATGAATTTATGCACTATATGCTCATAAGGGTATTCTTATTTTCTTGAAATTTATATTTAAAAATTGAATTATTTTCAAGTATACACTAATGGTGGATTTGGGTTCATGCTTAGTGCTTGTCATTTTGAAAATGCTAAAATTTGATTTTAAACCATCTTTTTTTTGTGGGATATGAAGTCTCATCATATAAATATGATTACATACCCCATGGATATAAGTGTCAAGGTGTTTGGCCTTGTTTTTTTTCCTTCATCTTTTGATCATTATTGGTATGTGGATAGTATGAATATGAATAGGTTAGGAAGTGGAGTGTCCTCTCTTTGTCCATTTAGCATATATAACCTTGGGATGAGGACCCAAGGGAGTATTAAAAAGTAAGAGAATTAATTTAATGGGATACAAATATTTATAAAATTAATTTAAATGAATTTAATCCAATTTTCAAAGGTGTGGAATGATTGTATATATCTTCATCACAATCTATTTTGGTTGTTGAAAGCTAGTGAATGTCTCCTATAGTAGATATGAGGGTACACTACTCAACACTCCATTATTCTAGTCTCAGTAGCTCTCCCTTTTTTCCATTAATTTTTAAAATTTAATTTATGAGTATATCCCATGCTTGTAAATTGATATAGTGTTGGTAGAACCATCATGCTTAATTTCATATTGTATTTTTATGATATGTGTTTTGGTTGGTGTCTGTGATTGATTGCAAGTGTGGTGTGAGCTTTATTGAACTACCTAGTTAGTAGCCTCCTAGTACATAAGGGGTGTCCCTAAGGGTTCCACATGGATGGTTGGTGTTAAGAATCATTAGGCTAGAAGGACTCTTGGAAATTATCATAGAAGGCTGTGTTAAGATCTTCTAATATCCTATTACTTATATTTTTCCATTTTGGTTAGTTGGAAATCTTGTATAATTGGGTCTTGTAATCCTTGTTATAAAATGATTAATTATAATATCTAAAAAATATTATTTATTCTTTGATCTATTCATTATTTGCATGTGATCCATTTTATTGTGATGTGTTGATATTATTATTTATGTTTATTTTAGATGTCGTCTTCTTAAGGATTTTACATATTTGATAGGTGCTAGAATGATTAGATTAGTGGATCTACTTTAGCTTTCATGTTGAAATATAACTTACAAGCTATACATGTATTCTTTTTGGATGCTATGTGTAGATAGTGAAACATAGAAAAATTGGTGTAGGGGGTTTAAACACATAGGGTCTTATACTAAATTTGGAATGTTTCACCAAACTTACTATAAATAGAAAGGAAAAAATGGGGTGAATGAACCTACCTATTCTTCTATTTCATTTAGGAAATGAGATCAACAAGTTAAAACCCACTTTCAACCCTTAGGTGAGTGAATACTCTGTGGAATCTTGTAATTTCCTTTATGTGTGTGTGGACTAAACAACACTTTTGGGAGATGAAAATAAAATAGAAAATCAATTCAAAACTGAAATATAAGACCAAATTTGAGTAGATTAAACATAGAGCTAATAGACAATTTATTTCATGCAAATCGAATGAGAGGAGGACACTTAAAACTGATCTCAAAAACAGTCGCGCAGTGTCCTATTATGCCGCAAATTGTCCTGATAACTTTTTGATAGAAATGAATGAATAGGGGTTTTGAGAGAAAGATTAAAAATACCAAATGAATTCATTCATGACATGTAAAGATTGGATCTGATAGATTAAACATAATACTATCAGAAACTATTTATTTCATGTAGATCAAATAAAGGGAAAATCTTGTACACTTGTTATAAAATGATGTTTCTAGAAGTTGTTTGGCGACTCATTCACCCAATGGAAAATGCTCGTACTTTTGGGGATTTTTAAAATTAATTTATGGTTCCTCTTCCCCTATGTCTGCACTTCCATACTCTCCTAGTTTCATAGTCGGATAGTTGGAAATAAATATGGGATCTAAGTTTTTGTGAGATGACAACAAATGCAACTTTGCAAATTTGCACTTTTGAGATCTTCAATTTTTCTTCAACTTGAAAATCTAAAATACACAAAGAGAGGAGAAAAATATTTATTGTTAGGTGAATGGGGGTTTTCCTTGGTTAAACCCCATTTTGTTAATCAAACCTTTAAATGAATAAAAACATGCATGATGCAAGAAGACTTTGATATGACAATTGGATCTTGATTGCTGCAATAAAACTCTAATAAATATTCTCTTGAATGCCTATAATTTCTCTTGAAGTTCTCTCTTATATCTTGAAAAATGCTAGGTGAAACATAGTGAAATGACCTTATATTTATAGATATGTATCCTCAATTTCCTGAAATTCAAATATCACAAGCCAACATTGAAATATACATTTGAAAACATTAAAATACTACCAAAAAAGTAATTTTAATGTAGGTCCTAGGTCTAAGGGAGGATCCATTTTCCCATGGGTGAATGGGTCCTAGGTCCCTATTTAAGGGTGATCCCACAATATTGGTTTACAATTTCTGGGAGATCCTAATTTTTGCTGAAATAAAATATTTTTAGAAAATATAATTATTTAAGCCTTGAAAAGTTCCATTTAAAGGATTCCAATTGAAGAGGCTTTGATCGAATCACCTTAGATCAAACCCCCTTGGATAGAACCCCACTCGTTTTAAACCATACCTATTATGAAGTCTCTTTTACACCTATCAAAATGCTGATAAAAAACCACTTTTGATTTACCTTTTGGGGGATCAAATGAATTCATTTAAAATATATTTTTTGTATGTAGTCCTTATTATAATCTTCCCAAAAAGTATAATTTTAAATAAATTTAATTTTATTATTATATTTATTTTCTATTTCTTGTGAATGTAGGTTTTTCATTGAAAATCAAGCTCTTTGTTCTGCACATGTGGAAAAATAGTAGACTATCAAAAAAATATATGAAAAATATTAGTGCACTAGATATTGAAGTCCTTGATCCGACAAAAAAAAAGAATTTCTATACATACAAAAGAAGTTATGTTTTATACAGTTTGCCTATGTCTGAATTGTAATTGGTTTGACTTCAAAACTTGATTAAGATGGAAATATTCAATAAAACACTATGAAACCAAATGAAAGTGCGAAATATCGTAGTTACAAATCTAAATTAAAAAAAAAAGAATTTTATCCTTCATGGAAAAAAGTTATGTTGTATACAGTGAGCATCACTCCTTAAAAATGGTGTTTACTAAAAAAAATAGTTTTCGAAGGAGATGGAAAAAGAAGTGCAATCTGATTCCAAATTTTTTGAAAAAAAAAAATTTAGAATCTACAAAAAAATGTCACAAATCATTAGTTTGCATCATCTTCAAATTCCTCACGGTTTAGCCGCTATAGGTGCTGAAAGTGAAGATTTAGTTAAAAAAAATAGTTCAGTGTCTAGTTTGGCCAACAATTGTAAACCAGTATTGTGGGATCACCCTAAACCTAGGAAACACATTTCTCAATGAGAAGTGTTATGTTTAGGCATTGATGAATGTCAGGTTTCCTCTTTGGAAAACGTAATTAATAGGATTGGAAAGTGAATTAATCCAATTAAGATAAAATTAAGCTCAATTAGTTAAATGAGCCCTAAATAAGTGTGAAAGTGTAAAGGATACACTTTACAACAAAAAAATAAGGCACAATTAAGTCCAAATTAATTAGGAGGGCCCAAACAAGTGAGAAAATGTAAAATGGATACATTTTTCATCACTACATATAGTATTAATGTTAATGTGTTTTTAATTCAAACTTGTGGTCGATGAACTTTGTAATTATCTTCATTTCTTATCACAATTGATGTATATTGTTAATGTTTCGGGTAATTGCATGATTTTGGATATGTAAACAAATATTTTTGCACCCTAATGGCTTTGTAGCACTTCTAAGGTTTTTTACCTAAAAGGAGAAAGATGGGCCAAAATGCAATGTAAACACTCAAAATCAATGCAAGAATGGATGAAGTATGCCTAGATATGATGTCTAAATGCAATAAAATGATAAAAGAGATGACTTATTAATACAATACCTAAGAAATGCAAGTTGTTTGAAAATACATTGTGATATGCAAAAAAATAGAATGAATGCAATAAAGAACAAGATAAGGGTGCTAAACTGAAATTGTGCAACTAGAAACTGATGAAGGAGAGAATGAAGATTGTAGATTCCTCAAAAATTCTAGAAAATATGATCGCCAAGCTCGGTGACTTAGTCCCAGATTAGGGAAACTGCCCAGAAATTTGTTTCTACCAAAAGGGTATCCATAACTACTAAAAATTATGAAAAACTAGTGTAGTGGGACTAAGTCGCCACTATTGAAAACTTAGTCCACTTAGGATTTTTTGCAAATCCGAAAGTTGAAACGGAAGCCCACAGTCTGCACTTTGTTTTTTGACGGAAACTCAGATCTGAATCTACAAAAATACCTGCAAAATAGAGTATAAATTGATTTCTAATGGGGGGTTTTCCTTGGTCAAACCCCAGTTGATACTTAAACCTTGAAAGAGATAAAGTCTACATAAAACCCTAGCCCTAAGTGTGTCTAAGACTAGGAAGTGTGAAAATAAGATGCAACCCTATTCTAATGTGCAAGAATAAGATGCATAAATGGATTTAGAACAACACAAGACTCATCCTAAGATACAATAAATCACATTAGAAATGAATCTTAATGACATGCAAACCTTCCTTCAGCTGAAGATAGAGAGAAAATGGAAGATGGAATCACTTTGAAAATAAGTCCTTAGGATTGATTTGATGGCTAGTTGCATCTCCTCAACCTAGATTTCTCCATGATCAACCTTTTGCAATATAAGATCTTGGAAAAAAAGTGAGCTTGAAGACTTGCAAAAAACCTAGCTTGCTGCCCTAAAGCTTCAACTTTGTTGTAGATAGATTAATGAATCTTCTTGTGAAAGATATTTGACTCTTGACTCTTAAATTTGCTTGTTGAAAATGAATTAATGTTGTGAAAAATGACCTAAAAACATGTATTTATAGGAATTAACACCAAATTATTCATTATTTTAACTTCATAGGCTGACATCCATCAGGATTTTGAATTAAGTAGGTGATTTTCCTGCTCAAAAATGAAAAATACCTCAAAAGGGACTAAGTCGCCACCTTGGGTGACTTAGTCCCACCAGGAATTTTTGAGGTGGGTTTCATGAAATTTGAGTGGTTTGAATGTTTCTTGTCAGGATTTGTATGATTTTTGAGTGGAATAGGTCTTAAATTCCAAAATAATGAGCATTAGGGGCCTATAAATGCAATTTTAAAGAGGTGATTTATGCAAGGGTGTCTAAAATAGGACTAAATTAGACCACAGATTGTACTATCTACAAAGGAGTACAATTTTGTGTCCATAGTTATCCCCCACTTTAGCGTCCATATGACTCTGCATGCATATGTAAGCTAAAGGACTCTAAACAATGCACTTTACTATAAAAGGATATTCATTCAAAAGACATGATAATGAAGCCCCCCAGTGTAGTTATCTGCAAAACCAAAACATTAGGAACCACATCCTACAACACAAATTCATTAGTTATCCAAAAATCATTTTATCTAACTTCTAAAAATAAAATTCGAGGGTAGATGTATGCCCCCCTTGATTTTGCTTGCTTTACGAAGGTGGAATCAAGGTAGCAAACTAGCCATATCGAATAAGGATTATCATATCGTAGGACATTTCCAATTACCATGCCACATAATGATAGACAATAGATGATGTCAGGTGTGGAATCATGATTCCAACGCATCAAACGACATTGAAAACATAGTTCCCTAGCACATGTTATGGTGTTTTTAATAAAAAGTACTTCATTAACTCTTAGGAAAAACCCTAATTTTATGCATTACAGTAAAAGGAATGAAAAGAGTTAAAAGAGGTGAAAGTGAAGTATTTTTCCACTTACTATTTCATTTTACCTTCTTGTAGCGTGAGAGTGACGAGTGAGACAAAAAGATGATGAGCAGACGAGATTATAGGCCTGCATGATTAGACGTTCTACAGGACTAGGTGGCACATGACGAGCATCATCACGAGGTAAGTCGATTCTGCTACCTGTGTTATGTGTTTATGTAATTATTTAATGATTTTTATGCATATCTAGGTTAATTTAGGATCTTGGAAGAAAATTTCACAAAGTGTCCCCTTTTTTCGCAGTGTCGCATTTGTTCGCAAAGTGTCCCTTTTGTTCGCAAAGTGTCCCTTTTGTTCACAAAGTGTCCCGTTTCTTCACGAAGTGTCCCAAAAGGGTTCTAAAGTGTCTAGGGCCTTTAGAAAAGCACACTAGATGAACTTTTGTACACTTGCATGATGATTAAAGTAAAATTAAATATATTGGATGATTTTTAGAGAATATTTTTGTGATTTTTGATACGTACCCACCCATTCGTGACGACGACTAGGGAGTAGATAGTTGAGATTTTTGAGATATTTAGACCCATCACTATCACTAGATGAGACATAGAACCTTCAGGCCATAGGAATCTATGGGGCGTACCTCATGCCTCCCATGAGGTACCGTGATGCCATGTTGATGGCTCTCTGTAAGCGCTAGGACGTGAATACATGCACATTCCACCTGCCTATAGGAGAGATGATGATCACCCTAGAGGACACACACTGTATTCTCCATGTTTTGATTTGGGGAGAGTGGGTACTTCTCGAGAGAGAGACCACACATCTTCTACAAGCAGAAGGTAGATATGTAGTATTGTTTGGGTGGTCCAATACATGATTATCGGGTGAGGGAAGATAGACTTGACAATGCTACTATATTCACGAGCACCAATGATTAGACGGATTATGATGCATACTATAGCACTACTTCTCATCCCTGATGGGTGGGAAGCACACCTTGAGGGAGGACTAGTCCATTTGATTCAAGGGATGGTAGAGCATCACACAGTATATGCCTAGGGTCGATGTATCTTGGCACATTTGTATTATGATCTTGGTTGATTTGTATTTTGGGAGGTAGATAGCATGGTGCACTACACGCTTCTATAGGTTTGGTTCCTGAAGCATATTACATGTACCAAATTAGTTGGTTTCCCATGTGCTACTGTAGTAGGGTATCCTCAAGCTTTGGGCTATCCTCTACAGTGATTATAGAAGTATGGGGATTTGCATTTTTGGAGGGTGTGATTTGACCGACTGGAGGAGGATGAGATCCTATGGAGACCTTATCGACTAATGCTAGAGTGGCCAGATCACACTAGATAGTAGAGGAGACTGTAGTTAGATAGATTTTTGGTTGGTCGACATGATCATGTAGTATGTCCTTTTTACTACAATTGAGTCATGCAACAATTTGGATAGGTTCAGATACCACCCTAGACATGATCCTTTTTAAGAAGGTCAGTGTGGAGTGCCCGAAGACTAGGTGATACAATGCAGCTCACTCTAGACCATGTTACCGAGAGTGAATTTGAATTCTTAGATCACGACTAGCCTCCAGTCTCCAATGTAGATGATGTCAGTGCCAAAGGGGATTATGAGGAGTGTTGGATGGTGACATGAATAAAACCAGTATATCTGATGGATGAGTCAGTAGGAGATGTAGGTCCACTGCCAAATGAGGGAGATGATAGAGAGGATAGGGTTGAGGAGACATGCTATAGGGATGTAGACATATTCACTGATTTCATTGATGATGAGTATGATGAGGATGCAGATCTAGATTATGATGGCCAGGAGGGAGAGGGGGAGGATGAGGATGAGGAGGATGAGGAGGATGATGATGAGGAGGAGCCACCCCTAAGTGAGAGTGATGAGGCAACAACTAAGGATCAACATGAGTGGGGAGATCCTTTTCCCATCCCTATGACGAGATCGTGAGCAACAATTGCAACAAGAACCAGTACCCATAGTCATGGAGAGGCTATCACATCTTCCATGCCCCTTGCATAGGATGATGTAGAGATTGCTCATCCTATCAGAGATACAGGTCATGATATTTGGTTTTATGCATGTACTTTAATGTTTATGCTCTTATATATACATATACATACATATATATCATGATCATGTGTACTAATTGTGTATTGTTTCTACCTTGCAGGAGTGGCAAGAGATTGGCGGGAGCTCTAGCATTAGGCGGTTGCAGAGATAGTGCCACCATCCATCAATGAGGAGGAGATGGACTTAGATTATGTGCCCCCACCCATTGTGGAGGAGGATCTAGAGTCACTTAGACCATTCATGAGGTTACAAGAAACATATGAGAGTGTGAGGAGAGGAATCCACTAAGCTGAGACTATTGGATAGTCATCCCAGACTCCAGCAGAGGTTGAGAGAATACAAGCAGAGGTATACAACTATAGGCGAAGAGGGAGCACATAGCAGGGGAGCATCAGGTGGCCCTTGGATGGATATAGGGCTTCGATTTTGTACTTAGGTTTGGTGGATTTTGGTCATGATCGCATACAACTCTCTCCTGACGTCTTGCTACCAAATCACGAGCACTAGATCCTGAGGGGTCTAGCTCCCACAAACCTCAATGATATTGTATATTATGATGATATGTACATAAAAATTTGGATATATTAATATGAGAATTTGATGTTTTATGATTTGTCTTAATGTGTTTTAATGTTAAATGGAAATGTGATTAATTAAATAACCTTTAAATAAGATTACTTAATTAATGTCTTCATGATTTAACATAGTTTTATGTGATCTAATTAAAACTTATTACAGTTTCTTTTTAGATACAACAT
Organism: Sequoia sempervirens; assembly: GCA_007258455.2. Lineage (NCBI taxonomy): Eukaryota > Viridiplantae > Streptophyta > Pinopsida > Cupressales > Cupressaceae > Sequoia > Sequoia sempervirens. The sequence goes on along the minus strand of VDFB02047230.1, from coordinate 638,937,277 downwards.
GATGATTAAGTAAGTTATGCTAAATTAAATGTATTAATGATCGAACTTATCATAATGTACACAAGATGAATGTCAATAGTATGAAACCTAAAGTAATTATAAAAATAAATAAAATAATCACTTTAGTGCTCAAGACATACACATATTTTATTTGTCAAGAACGAAGCAATGCAATAGCATATAAGATATGACCCAATAGCTTTAACAACACTGTGTTATCATTCATAATATTCAAAGGGGTTAGACATAATATCGACGTAAATGCATGGCATTGATGGGTTCCTTAAGGGTTGTGCCATCTAGTTCTATTAACATGTATGCACCAGACCCAAATTTTTTGTCAATGATGTATGGTCCTAACCAGTTAGAACTGAATTTGTCTCTTTCATTTGGGTCAACATTGACGTTACACTGATTAGCAACTAGAAATAAGTCACCCTTTTGGAATGATTGAGGGATAACATTAAGATTATAATGATGATGTTTACTTTTACAATAAGCTCAAAGATGTTGAAGAGCGCTAATACATTGTTCATCAAGCATCTCAAGCTGGTGTAATCTTTGTTTTTGATAGTGTGTATCATCAACAAGTCCTTGAAGAGAAATTCTTAGTGTGGGAATTTCTAACTCCAAGGGCATTATTGCTTCACTACCACAGACCAAATTACAAGCTGTGGTCCCTATGGAAGATCGAATACTCATGTGATAAGCCGAAAGCGCATAGTGTAATTGTGTGTGCCAATCCCTATGATTTTTATTAACATTTTTTTTCAAAATTTGTTCAAGGACTTTATTAGTTGATTCAACTTGATTGTTAAAGTGTGGGTAATAAGGTGCTGAAAAATGATGTTGGATATTAAAGGTCTCCAAAAATTTCTTCACATCATTATTCTTAAATGGTGTACCATTATCAAAGACTAATGCAGAAGGGAGACCAAAGCAAGCAATAAGGTGTTCTAGGATGAAACAACATATTACTTCAGTTGTTGTAGATCAAAGAGGAATGACCTGTACCCATTTTGTGAAATAATCAGTTGCAGTGATGATAAAGGTATGTCTAGTGGAAGAAGGGGGTGAAAGTTTTCCTATAATTTCCAATCCCCAAACCACAAAGGGCCATATCAGAAGTTGAGTTTGAATTTCATTAGTAGGAGCATGATGCAAATTGCTATGTTCTTGGCATTTATGACATTTTTGAACATAATCAAAGCAATCACATTCAATGTTGTGCCAGTAATACCCAATACTGATAAGGTTTTGAACAAAAGCTTTGCCTCTGAAATTTCCACCACAAGCACCTTCATGGGCTTGGTGAAGTGCTAGAGGTATCTCAGATTTTTTTAAGCATCTAAGTAAGATACCATTAAATGGCCTTCGATACAACACATCAATGAGGATGTTATATTTAGATGCAAGCTTTCATAAATGAGCACAAATGTTTTTGGTTGTTGGCTTGGAAAAGGGACCACTTTTCAAATAGTTGAATATGGTATCATAACATTCATTCAAGTTTTCCGCATTTGTCATTAAAACCTCTTCCATTTTTGCATCGATCGAAGGTTCCATGATAGGGTGAATAGTGAATGTGAAATTTTTTGAAGGATATTGAGGGGATATAAGAGAGGCCACACTTTCCATTGCATCTGCAAGCTGATTATCTTTTCATGGGATGTTATCAATGGTAAATGTCTGAAACTTCTCTAACAAGTGCATGATAAGATCTTTGTATTTGGATAATTTGTCATGCTTGGCTTGATATGTTCCATTTATTTGTTTAATGAATAATTGTGAGTCACCAAAGATCTTAATATCTTTGATGCCCATGATTAAAGCAACATGCAACCCCACAATTAGTTCCTCATACTTAGTTGTGTTATTTGTACATAGGAAATTTAATCGATACGACAAGGGAATATGATTTCCTATAGGTGGGATCAATATGACCCCAACACAAAAGCTTTTTCTACACTTAGATCCATCAAAATATAATTCCCATGTTTTAGCTTCTATTGTCAACACACTATCATTAGGAAAAGAGTCATTGCTAGGTAATGCTAGAGGAGAAGAAGCGTCAGCTAAGTGGTTGGTCAAGGCTTGGCCTTTGATTGCTTTTTTTGGAAACAAACTTAAGGTCAAACTTGGTCAACAACATTACCCATTTAGCTAGACGTCCCAATAAGTCTATTTTATTAAAAAGATGTTTGAGAGGATCAAATTTTTTCATGACCTATATTTCAACATTTAGTAAATAATGTCGCAACATAATAGTAGTGAATACAAGAGCCAAACATTATTTTTCAATTCGTGTGTACTATGTTTCATAATCGATTAAAGTTCAACTAATATAATAAATAGGATGTTCTTTTCCATTGTCATCTTGTTGAGCCAACAAGGCTACAAGAGCATGGGCTGATGCGGTGATGTAAAGGATGAACGGTTTGTTTGGCATAGCAAGTTGTAAAATGGGTGGAGTTGCAAGGTATTCCTTCAAACTTTCAAAGACCTGTTTACATTCCTCATTCCAATAAAAATTCACATCCTTCTTGAGGAGATGTGTGAAAGGTAATGTTCTATTAGCTAAGGAGGTGACAAAATGACAAATGGCTTGAATTCTTCCTTGTAACGTGCACAATTGAGAAATGTTCCTAGGAGGTGGCATGTTTATGATAGCATCAATTTTATTTATGTCAACCTTAATGCCTTTGTGAGATATGATAAACCCTAAAATTTTTCCACTATCTACTCCAAAGAAACACTTTTTTGGATTTAAGCACATGTTGTATTTACACATTCGTTTAAAGATTTGTCGAAGGACATTCACATTGTCTTGTTTTGTTAAGGATTTGGCAAGGATGTCATCAACATAATCTTCCAAGATTTTATGTATGTAATCATGAAATATCAATGTCATTGCTCTTTGATAAGTGGTTCCTGCATTCTTTAATCCAAAAGGCATCATAACCCAACAAAATGTCCCCCAAATAGTTGTGAATGTTGTCTTGTATTGATCTTGTGGGTTAATGAAGATTTGATTATAACCAAAAAATCCATCCATGAATGATAACAAAGCATGTCCAATAGTTAATCCATGATCATGTCAATATTAGGAAGGGGAAAATCATCTTTTAAAGAGGCTTTATTCAAGTCACAAAAATCTGTACATGTCCTAATATGATTATTAGGTTTAGCAACTGTGACAATGTTTGAGATCAAAGGAGAATAATCAATCGGTCGAATGAAACCTGCATCAAGGAGTTTTTCAAGTTCTCCTTTAACATGCAAGGCTATCTTAGGATTCTTTTTTCATATCTTTTGTTGAACAGGCTTAGCATTTTCAGCAAGAACAATGTTATGTGTGACTATCTTTAGGTCTATTCTTGGCATATCGGAATATTTCCAAGCAAAAAATTTGAGGAAAATTATGAAGCAAGGTTGTAGTATCCTCTTGTTCTTCATCATCAAGGAATTTCCCAATCTCAATGAGTTTTTTCTTTATCATCTATGTCCATTGGTATATCAATTGTATCCCATAAGGGGAGTGTATTGGACTTAGGAAATTCAGGATCATATGGTTCCATGCTTGTATGTGGCTTCTTGCTTGTGTCATTTTGCTTGGTGTTAATCATAGCACAGGTAACCCATTTCATGGGAGGAGTAGAGGATGACGTGTCATAAACTCCTAATAGTTGTTTCAAATCTTCATCACATTCAACATACTCCCATGATGGTGGTAAATCCATATCTAGGAATTTAGGATGTTTTAGTGTGAGATTGATTCTTGGTTTACATGTGATGGTCTTGATATTGAGCGATGGGCATTGAGTTGCTTTTGTTATCTTAGAAAAGGAATATCCCAAACTAGTCTTTGTCTCTTGTGTGTTAGGTTCTATAGGGACATGAATTCCTTGTTCATGTTCTCCACATCCTTTACCATTGTATCCCAGTTGTTTCATAAGTTCATAACCTCGTCCATAAAGTCTTTCCATTTCCTTCAAATTGGGTGGTTGTTGATAATCTATCTTATCAAAATGTGTTGTGTAGGTTGTATTTTCATCCAAAGTAGATGAGGTAGATGCAGGGGAGGAATATTTTGAATTATGAGTTGACATAACTGTTGGTTGTTCTTGTTTTTCATCCTCTTTTTGTGTGATTATATATTCGCCCATAAATAAAGGTGTGAATTCTAATGTACCCCAATCATCATCTAGAAATTTAAACACAGGTTCTTCTTCTTGTTTGCTAGTCTCAAGGGGTTCTATATGAGATGTTGGAATTAATGTGTTGAGATGACTTGTTCCTTTTTCAAGTTGTAAGAAAATTTTAGGTTGGGGGTCTATTTCAACTTGATAAACTTTGTTATTATAGATATATATTTAATTATTCGATGAAGGGTCGAAGTTATCACATGCATCTCATGAATCCATGGCCTTCCCAAAAGAAGATTGTATGCAAGATCATAGGGCATGCAATGAATAAGAGTTTGCAAGGTAGCCATTCTAACTGTGATAGGTAAAGTGATTACATCGAGTGGTTTCTTTGTAATATTGTCAAATCCTCTAATAGATAAGAAATCAGGTTTTATTTGTGATTTATCGACATGTAATCGATCTAGGAGCTTTACACTGCACACATTAAGGGAAACACCATTGTCAACAAGGGTTCTTTTGATGCCTATTCTATTGTATTGAGAAATTATCATAAAGGCCTCATTTTTCTTCCTTAATTCTAATGGAGGGAGCTCATGTTATGAAAGGTAATGTATACATTAACTACATTCATTTCTTGTATTAGAGCTGCCACATCATTTACGTTTGTACCAGCAGGAACCACTATTTGTTGCAATTATGTTTGGAGCATAGAATGATAGTTTGGTGAATTTTGAAGGTCCCAAAGGGATATCTTGGTCGGAGTGCTCTTAAGTTGCTCAACGGGATCATACTCCCTTAATCGAGGGGCACTAAGTAGTATAGAATTGGGAAAAGGTAAGGAGGTTGGGGTTGATTGAGGTGGCTATGGGTTATTTCTAGTGTAATGTGTGTGAGAAACAACATCATGGTTAGGTGGGTAAAGGGTGAACTCGGGTTTAGGTGGAGGTGGAGGTTTATGTGAAGGCGGGTAAAGGAAAAGTTGAGGTTGAATTATATTAACATATTTTATTTTAGGTTGCTCACAACAAACCTTAGTGGATGGATTTTGTGAGATGAAGTCCTCAAGGGCTTCATCTAACATATCAAAGTCATCACTACTAAAAGGTTTGGAAGATAAGTTATCATTGGTTGGTTTGAGTTTGTCATCATAAGCCTTAGTGGAAGAACTTAGAGAGAGAAAACCTTGTAGAGATTCATCTAACTTATCCAAGTCATCACTACTAAAAGGTTTGGATGATATAGTTTTTATAAAGTGAAGCATAGTTTTTATTGGTTCATTTGATGTTTTGAGGTTTTTGTTTGCATTTTTTGATGAATTTGATCTAAATGAACTAGGAACTAATGCTGAAAATGAACATTGTAAAAATCTAATGCTATCCATTGCCATTAAAGGAAATGATTCTAATGCTAATGATTTGAATGCAACAGAAAATAACTAAAAAAAATAGAAAAGTAACTGAAACAAACAGTAATTGCAGAAACTAGAAACAAAATGTTGAAAACACTAATGTAAAATGTGTACTGGGACTAAGTCACCCAAGGTGGTGAATTAGTCCTAGTAGGGGATTTTTTGAATTTTTTCTGAATTTTCTGATGGATATTGATGTGTTTTGTACAATACCATTCAAATCTAAAGGTCAAATGTAGAATTTCACTATTTGGCAAATAAATGAAATGCAATAATGCAAGCTTAAATGAGATTTTCACTAATACAATGTTTAAGACCCTAGAATGAAAAATAATAAAAAACCTAATGCAATGTTGATGCAAGTTAACCCTAGGATGCACTTGAAATCAGAAGAATTTTTTTTCTAAAATCGGGTTCACCAAAATGTAGCCAAAGATTTTGGCACCCTAATGGCTTTCTAGTACTTCTAGGGTTTTTCACCTAAAAGGAGAAAGATGGGCCAAAATGCAATGTAAACACTCAAAATCAATGTAAGAATGGATGTAGTATGCCTAGATATGATGTCTAAATGCAATAAGATGATAAAAGAGATGACTTATTAATGCAATACCTAAGAAATGCAAGTTGTTTGAAAACACATTGTGATATGTAGAAAGATAGAATGAATGTAATACAAAACAAGATAAAGGTGCTAAACTAAAATTGTGCACCTAGAGACTGATGAAGGATAGAGTGAAGATTGCGAATACCTCAAAAATTCTAGAAAATCTTAGTTTAAAGACAACTAGGACGCTTACGCCAAGCTGGGTCACTTAGTCCCAGATTAGGGAAACTACCTAGAAATCTGTTTATGCCAAAAGGGTATCCAAAACTACTAAAAAATCTAAAAAAGCAATGCAGTGGAACTAAGTTGCCACTATTGGCAACTTATCCACTTAAGATTTTATGCAAATATGAAAGTGGAAGCAAAAGCCCACAGTTTGCACTCTATTTTCTGACAGAAACTCAGATTTGAATCTGCAAAAATACTTGCAAAACAGAGTATAAATTGATTTCTAATGGGGGGTTTGCCTTGGTCAAACCCCTAGTTGATATTTAAACCTTGAAAGAGATAAAATATGCATAAAACCCTATCCGTAAGTGTGTCTAAGACTGGGAAGTCTGAAAATAAGATGCAACCCTATTCTAATGTGTAAGAATAAGATGAATAAATGGATTTAGAACAATGCAAGACTCATCCTAAGAGACATTAAATCACATTATAAATGAATCTTAATGACATGCAAACCTTCCTTAGGTCGAAGATAGAGAGAAAATGGAAGATGGAATCACTTTGAAAACAACTCCTTAGGATTGATTTGATGGCTAGTTGCATCTCCTCAACCTAGATTTCTCCATGATTCTCCATAGGAATCCATGATCAACCTTTTTCAATGTAAGATCTTGGAAAAAAAGTGAGCTTGAAGACTTAAAAAAACCCTAGCTTTCTGCCCTAAATCTTCAACTTTGTTGTAGACAGATTAATGAATCTTGACTCTTAAATTTGCTTGTTGAAAATGACTTAATGTTCTGAAAAATAACCTAAAAACATGTATTTATAGGAATTAACACCAAATTATTCATTATTTTAACTTCACGAGCCGACATCCATCGGGATTTTGAATTAAGTTGATGGTTTTCCCGCTTAAAAGTGAAAAATACCTCAGAAGGGACTAAGTCGCCAAGGGTGGCAACTTAGTCCCACTAGGGATTTTTGAGGTGGGTTTCATGAAATTTGAGTGGTTTGAATGTTGCTTGTTGGGATTTGTATGATTTTTGAGTGGAATAGGCCTTAAAGTCCAAAATAATGAGCATTAGGGGCCTATAAATGCAATTTTTAAGGTGTGATTGATGTAAGGGTGTCTAAAATAGGACTAAATTAGACCAGATTATACTATCTACAAAGGAGTACAATTTCTATGTCCACAGGATAAAATTGAACTTATGATTTACAAGAATTTTAATGTGGAAAATTAACATTAGGCATAATTGATATGGTTGGTTCCACCCATTTATAAACAAACCTTTTAACATAAAAATTGCACCTTTGGCAATGTAGGTTTTCAGTGGCTTTTTGAGACCTAGCTCTTCACTTGTATTGAGATTTGTGCTCTTGACTCATTTCTTGGAAGGTGGAAACTTAGTCTTGAGTGAGTTATGGTTTTAGTCTTGTTGGGGATATTTTGGTTTTCCTTGGAACAAATTTCTATGTTTTTTGAAAACATTTTTATCTAACTTACACCTTGTGCAATTTACTTGGAATCACTTATCTAGAATAGGGTTAGTTTGACTAGCATCATGGGTGATTTGCATAGGACTCAAAGTGATTTAACTAGAAATAGGGGAAATTTGGAGACAATGAGAACTTCTCAATATTTTTCAATAAATTTACCTAAAATTGAGTTTCTCTCTAGGATATCCCTTTCTTTCCTATCACCCAAGTTTGGATGGTACTTTGATATTTTTTCATCTTATTGAGTTCAAATTCATGTCTGGTGTATGAATGACTAGCCTAGTGTATGTCTAGGTGAGATATTGGATCTCCCATTCATCCTCCCTATCATGTGAGTGAATCAAATGTTAGAATATCATTTCCAGTATGTGTGGATGTTTAGTTATGTATAATTAGGGTTTGAGGGTAGAAACATTGTATATCTCTTATCATATTATTCTATTTTTGAGTATGGATGATTGAGTCTTAGTTTTGATCATCTTGAAGCTAGATGAAACTCTATTTCCTTGCAAAAAATTAATGATGATCTGTCATATGAGTAATTAAGAATTCCACTTGTGTAGTCATGTGTGTGAATTGACTATGTTATGTGCATGTTCTCATGTTGAGTAATGACATTCATATAGTGTGAGTTTGAATGTGTCACAATTGCAATGTAAAAAAAATGTTCATATGTTCATCTACCATTAATGTCTTGAGCACAATATTGGGGTATTATAACACACTTCTTTCATAAGTGTGATGATATTATATTTATTACTTTATTCTCCCTTTATAATGAAATATCAAATGATCTTAAACGAATTCATATTGAATTCCTTAAAGTAAGATTACATAGCAATACAATATGAAAAAAATGTATAAAGTTTTCTTATGATAGGAATAAAATGGGGAGTCACAAAAATATGAATTTAAATTTAAAATTTTAGGGTTCAAATGTACAAATGAAGGATTTATCCAACACCCATGGGATTGACTTGGGATAATGAAACTATAATTTTGATATAGGGAATGCATATTTAGACATACAAATACAATAAATATAAAGTGTGTGGGGAAATGTGCAGGAATGGATGGGATAATGTTAAATGCATAAGCATGTGTGTAAATCAAGATAGGTGAAAGATCAAGGAATGAGTTCAACTTTGAAAAATATTGCATCATTTCTCATGTAAATGTGTTAATCCATTATCTCAAAATGAGCCTAAAACTAAATATAAATTGACATAAGTATGAAAATTTCACCACTACATTTCCCTTGCACCTTGAGGTGCATTTGAATCATGACACAAACATGAATCTTAATATAAATAAACACTCTCAAATATGCACGTAAAGTAAACATTTAGACATAAAAGGATACTAAGATTGACATAATTAACCCCTCTAGATTGTATCATGTGTGTTCCATGGGTACTTTTAAAATAGAGAAAATACGTGCATGCAAGTAAAAATGATCATAATTATAAACTAAATTTTACTATTAATGATAATAGGAAGGAGAAGTTGTGGTTATACAAAAAATTGTCTACATGGAAAGTGGTATGGTTATCTCCACTCTATGTACTGGTAATAAGATGACATGACATATCAATCACTATAATGGTGTGTGGTGATGATCTGTTTGACATGTTGAAGAGTCCTTGTGTAGGAATTTCTAACTATTTACAATCTCAACATAGGAGTTTTAGTAATGGCATGTGCCCCCTTTCAATTGGGTGCATCCATCAAATACAAGTAGTTGGAGGAGAGAGAAAAATAGAACATGACATGCAAATGTAAGCTAAGAATATAAACATGTAAATCATGTAAAGTAAATTAATATCATGGATACATTATTTGATAATAAAATAAGATATCTTGAATGCAATTGAGGTAAACACAAGAATTGGAGATAAGAATATGCACATGTGTATGTTTTCCCCAAGTAATAGGAAAGTGAAAATTGTGATGTGACCCTCAATGGAGAAAATAATCCATAGACATGTATAACACTAGGCTAATTAGATACCCCCAAGTTGGCATCCAAGAACATGCACACATATTGGTTAGGTATGTGGTAAGTACCTAGTAGTAATGTGGATTTATAATCAATAATGTGGATATGGATATGGTGCTCCCAAGTGTAACTCTTAGAACATCTTTAGGTCACGTAGAAACATAATATGATAGGGAAAAATAATGCTTCCCAACATGCTAAGATAAATTTTAGAACATGGCTAGGTCATGCATTATACAACATTATAAAATGTGATCATTAGAGTATATATCAAAGTAATTTTTTCCAAATGAAAAATATAATGTATCAAGGTTAAAATAGTGTAAAGGGTATAAGATAAATCATAAGCAATGCATATTTTCCCACGTGATAAGGAAAGATGGCCCTCCATGCCTTAATAATGCCATAGTAATTACAAATAGGTTATTATCAATAAATAAGCATGTAGGCATAAATATGAGTAAGATATAATCATAAAAGTTGTAGACACGTAAAATATACTGATTGGCATCGTGCATCTGATCCTAACTTACTAACATTGTTTCTTCTCGAATCATCGATCGGTCTAACCATTTAATCAAATTCCCCCTATCTGATTAAATTCATCAATATTCGTCTCTTAATTAAATAAATCATTTTGTCTAATTAAGTCATTTTTTCTTGTTAATTAAATCAATCCATCTGATCTAATTATCCTTATTTAATTAAATAATCAATTTATTTGATTAAATCTCTAAAGTCTATCCATTAAATTAAATAAATTAAAACCTTATTTGATTTAATCTAACACCATCCCTTTTAATTAAATAAATCAAAAACTTTATTTAATTAGTCTCTTATCATATTCCCCTCTTATTTGATTTAAATAAATCCATAAATCTAAGTCAAATAAGTCACATCATCTAATCTCTCTTGTTAAATTAATTAACCCTTGATTAATTTAATCTCATTTCATGTCACATCCTCTAAATAATGCAAGTTGCACATGAAAATAGATTTAATTCATTTATTAAATCTCTATTTTCCTCACAAGGCATCTTTTGGAACATTCTTTCAATTTGAATTCAAAAATTCCAAGTCAACATGTACATCCAAACAGGGATTTAAGATCTCTTACATGTCCTTTGCCTTGAGCCAAGTGGCATTTATTGCATTTTCTCTTCCCTCTTGCATGTCATTTCAACAAATTTGAATTTCAAATATTGGCATTTATTGGCACAAACCCCAAATCTTGCACATCCATCATCCATTCATAGCTTGACAAGTGGCATCATATCATTGGATGAATGTTAGTCCTACATTGCTCAAATTTGGACATTCATCCATCTTGAAATCCTATAAATAAAGAGCTCATATCCTCATTTATCCATCCACAATCCAAGCAAAGTTACCATGCTCAAATATTTCTTGAGTTTCCATCCATCATTGAGATCTTAGCTAGGCTTTTTGCAGATTTGGCTTGGAGTTTTCATCAATATTCATCAAAGTGGGTCACTCTTCATCATCAATCAAGAAAGCTTGCATAGGAGTTGGGAAAGGGCCAAATTTCCACATCAAATTGGCACCAACTCCCTCAAGAGATCAAGAATTTACATTGCTTTCATAGGATTTAATCTCTTTTGTTGGTTTCTCATTTGTATTGCTTTCATTTTCCTATTTAGAGCATTGATAAATGGATTTCTTGAGGAACTTAGATTCTAGCTTGTAATTCCTTGTCTAACTTGTTTATTCATGTTGCTTTGCAGGTATTAAGATCTTGGTTCACACATTTGGTGCTAGAAGGAGGGCTGGATATCACTTTTTCTAACATTTTTGTGAAAATTCTGTGTTTTTCTTAACACACAGGAAATTCCAACACAGGCTCATCAGCGTCGCTGTTTTGGCACTGCGAGCTCATCAGCATGTCCCTGTTTTAGCACCGTGGGCTCGCCAACGTTGCTATATGGCACCGCTTGAAACACAAACTGCATCGTTGGGCTCATCCCTCCAAAATTTTGAATTTTAAACTGTGCTACTGGACTCGCCGACCTACAGACAAATTTCAAAAAATATCAAACAGTGACACTGGACACGAACTGTGATGCTAGGTGAGATCGCGACGCAATTGAGCTCTCTGTCCCGACACATAACGCCACTGACTGGTAAGCGGTGCTGTGAGGGCACCGTTGGGAGAACAAAGTGCAACGCCTTCACAAGTTGTGACGCCTTCACGAACTGTGACGTTGGGAGACAGAAAAAGGGAAAATTTAAATTTTAGCACGTGCCTTTAATTTATGATTGCTTCTTCCTCTGTTTTTTGCTTTTTTAACTTCTGTGTTTTTTCCAGAATCTGACTATTTTTCTCTTTGTAGGTTGGAAATCGAAATCAAAGGAAAGAAGGAGCATGATGATGACATTTCGTTCAATCAAAGTGTTTGTTTAACACTCCTTTAGGAATTTGTCAACTTTTTTCTTTCTTAGGACACTAATTTTCGTTTGGGCTTAAAAAAATAACATTTTCCATTTTTTGCAAAGGGTTAAAACGAATCCTAGGATCACAACTTACTAGATTTTGTTTATGGGATTAAAAAATTGAACAAATGTCTTTCACTTGTGATTTGGTGCTATAAAATGAACTCACATTTTGCTTTGTGGATCTAAAAAGAACAAGTGTAGCTTTTTTTTTCGTGAAGTCTTACTTAGGCTAAAACCATTGAAAAAGGATGTATGCGCTTATCTCACGCTTTATAGCGATCTTGAGAATCAAAAGGCCTTTTTCATGCCTTTGGGTTAAGACAAAGTAATCACCTCCACACTTCGATTTGGGCTTAAAATTGAACAAAATCTTGTGCGAGTGTGAGTGGGGGCTTTGTTGCGTATATTCTCTCTCCTTGTTGCCAACAAGGATTGATCGAGTTATGAATATTGTTCTTCATTCGCTTTTGTTTATCCTAGAGAGCCTACCTTGGGGAAAAAGTACTCACCCAAGGGAACGACTCAACCGGTAACACTCTAAAGCCAAGAGTATTTCTAGTTAGGATATAAATGTGGATATTGGAAGAAACTTCAATATCACACGGTTGACTCCTACAAGATGGATCCGAAAGGGGACTCTTGCCACGTTGGGTCAACTCCTATGAACGGAAAGTCCTTATTAAAACCCATGTGTTAGAATTTTCCAAAATCCTTTAATCTATTTGCTGGTGCAAGAACGATCATTTTGAAGCCACCCCACACTTTTACGGTCTTCTAGTAGAAATGGAAAACATGCCATGGGAGTTTCATGGGTGTTGATGCTTGGCTGCCCCGTATAAGTGAGTGCCGTGGAGGGGAGCTAGTGGGGTCAAGCATCTAACCATTCGCTAGAGATAAGCGTAGCTAGACTTGTCCAAGTGGGAATCCAACAAATATTGTCTTACACATCCATAGGATTGTACTTATTCTTGGGTTACAAAATGCATTGCTTGAGCAAAAACATCATGAAAACAAACACTTAACAACACCCAAATTTCAAACCCTTTTGAGGAAAAATACAATTGACTCAATCCATATGTTATTGCTTTCCCTTGGGATTCACATCCTTAGAGGTTTCTAAACATTGTATTATATCTCAATTTGTCTTCTTAAGTAAACAATAGGAGACCCTTGCCTTAAGTTTATTAAATCTCCACATAATATATCTTGTGGGGTTTGAAGAAATTAAGACATTGGACATCTTAGTTTGAAAACCTAATTGAAGAAAGTGTTTTTGGTAAAATAAAGACATTAAGCAAAGCTAAGCAAAAATAACTTTCATATGTGTTGGAGACTCATAACCCCAAAGCAAAAAATCATTGATTGAAAATACAAAAATGTGTGTTCACATTAAATCATTTCTTGGTTACAAAGGTCATTAGGAAGCATTTGCATACTCTTCAATACCTAGGTCTAGGCAAACAAGGTATATCTTTTTTTAGGTTCATCTTAGGATCAAAACATATCAAAATCCTTTTTCATCCATCCTTCAAAACATCAAAACAAACATCATCTCATCATCACCTTTTGGAGAATCTTGAAATCATCCTAAATACTAGGCTTCATGGAAAAATCAAAAGCATCAAAATCATTGAGACTAAATCCTTGAAAACATTTATCAAAGCACCTTTGGCTAGGCATGTGTAGATGCATCCTTTTGCATATACTTAGTCAAAGTTATCAAAATCATCTTGTCTAGCTTAGTGTGTGTAGATGAATCCTTCTTCATATGCTTAGTGAAACAATCATCTTGTTTGAATAGGTGTGGGTAGATGCATCCTTCTGCTCACGCATATTCAAATTATCATCCTTTGAACAAAGCTATCCCTTAGATCATCATCCAACATCTTAGGGTTTTTTGGTTCAAAATCCAAACCAAAATCAAAATCAAAATCAAGGACAAAATCTCAAATCAAAAATCAAAATCCACAAGTCCTAAAAGCCTAGTATCTCATTCAAGATTTATCAAAAGCCAAAACATCCATATCATCCATCCCTAACATCATTAACACATCATCATCTTTGATCCTCAAAGCATCCTAAAAACTTTCTACTTTGGAGCATAAAATAGAGATCAATTCAAAGAATCAAGAGATTCATCTCCCATATTCTCAAAGATTGATCCTTGTTTTATGGTTCTAACTAGATCTCAATACAAGAAGAGTATGGAAGCCAACAAAGAAACACCCGCTTCAAGCAATCTTAGCCAAACAAACGCGAAAATGAATCTAGCTGAATCAAACAATCCATTGACCCTCTCATCATCACAAAATCCGCAAGAATAAAATCAAGGAGAGGATCTTACCTTTGGAATGTCTAGCGAAGAAATGACTGAAATGCTCCAAAATCTGGAGAATCATAAAATCATCAACATCATGATGAGACTTAACCCTTCGTTATACATGCTTGAACTAGCAAAACAAGGGGCCAAGTTACCTTCATATTTTGATGTAAGTACCATAGTGGAGACATCATTTCCTCCAATCTCATCCACCATCCCCATTTCATCTACACCTCCATCCCAAAACATCATGCAAAACATTCCACAAATCACAACATCGTTTGCTCCAACCCAACCCAATGTTAATAAGGGAAGTGCATTTCTCAATGCACTTCAAACACACCCCCTTGTTAATAATCAAAACGTGGACACAAACACCACATTGGAACAAAACATACCCGAAAACCCATTTCACAAAAATGTTCCTCTCACATTCCATCATGATCCATCATCATCATTTTTTCACACAACTCAAACACCTCTTCTCACAAATTCACAAGAAGAGGGAGATATGTTCGGACCAGGGGGCATATTCGACACCACAACATTCTCACAAGGACTCGCACCCCTTACATTTCCACCTCTTCCACCATTGCCATTGTCATCCACATCACTCCTTGGTTTAGGGCTTCCCCCTCTACGAAGTATCAATCAAAATAATATCCCAACCATCAATCAAAGCATTGTACCAAATGCTTAAAATTTGTCGTTGATATCGTAACAACAAATGATAAATACACAAGTAATGGCAACAACATTAAATATCCCTTTAGCATCACAAATCATGGTCTCTCAAGGACCAATCACATCAATAGCACCATCCATCACGCAAAACACCAACACCACCTTCACAAACACCATTCCAAATCCACCACCACCTCCACCACCACCAAATTTCACCACATCAAACCAATACGACGCAACATTGCAAGTTGCTTTCCAAAGAGGATACCAAAAACTTCAAAAACAAAAAGTCGAACAACTAGCCCCTCAACAAGCTGCCCAAATCGCTTAAGCTGCCCAAGCTGCACAAACTGCATTGAAAGTGCAACAAGCCCAAGATTTACTGCAACAACAACAAGAAGCCACACAAGCATTGCAAGAACAAAGGGCCACTCAAGCACAACTTCTATTGCAACAACAAACAACACAAGTACAAGTATCACAAGCGCAAGCTCAAGCTCAAGTGCAAGCTCAATATCAGGCACAACAAGCCCAATATCAAGCACAAGCACAACTTCTTGCACAAGCAGTGCAAGTGCAAGCATATTAGCAAGCATTAAAGTAGTACCAAGAGCAACAAGAAGCAATAGAATTGGCAGCCCAACAACAAGCACAACAATAAGCATTGTTGGAACAACAACAAGCGCAACATCAAGCACAAATCTTAGCACAACAACAACAAGATCAACAACAGGCATTATTCATACAAAAGAAAGTAGAAGCCTACTTTGCTCGACAAAACATACATATACCATTGAACAACATGTCAAACAACACACCAAACAACCCACCCATCCAAACCATGATTGCAACACCCCAAACCACCTTCATCCCACCCCCTGATCCGCAAAATGATGTCACGACATAAATCAGGTTGCTCTTGTAGCAAGTGCTTGATCTTCAATTAGGGCGAACAACCAAAAAACCAAGTAATTTGAGTCCCTATCCATTTGATAGGAGCCTAGAAATGAAACCATTCCCTAAGGGATTCGAGATTCCAAAATTTGACAAATATCGAGGGATGGGAAACCTTGAAGATAACATCAGGGAATTCTAGGTTCATTACATGGAGGTTGCATATGATGATACTTATCTAATGTGACTATTCTCTAGGAGCTTGGCAGGCCCCGCTATAGAATGGTTCTCTTGCTTACCTTCAGGCATTAGAACATTCCAAGAAATTAGAGACGCATTCATTAGAAACTACACATGTAACATATCAATGGATGTTAGTCTTGAAGAACTATATGCTCTAAAACAAGGAAAGAATGAATCTTTCATTTCATTCCTTCAACAATGGCGATCCAAGGCCAATCGAAGCAAGTGGACCATGCCAGAAGAACAAAAAGTCTGCACCATCATAGCCAACCTTGAAAGCCGCTTGGAATTTCATCTCAAGGTTCAGGGCATCACCACTTATGATCAATTGATCTCCAAGGTGCTTAGCTTCGAAAGAGCCCTTGTGACTCAACCTGCGGAATCAACATCATACCATGAAAAACAAAACAACCACCCACCATCCAATTACAATGACAAACCTCGCATGTGGGCAAGGAATAAATTTTTTACTAATGATGGTGTCGTCGACGCCAAGGTGGTCATTAGTGGTCCATGCCAACATACACCCGCACAACAAATCCAAACACATCATCAAAACACTCATCACACCACATACCAACCCAACAACAATCCAACCATCAATAATCTCAATGACCAAAGGGGACCACCTCAACGCAAAACTTATCTCAAATGAAAATACGCCATTTTGGGGGAACCACTTGAGGACATAATGAAAAAGTTGATCAACGAAAAACTCATCAAGCCTCGTACATTTGAAAATTACCAAGAACCGAATGTGAAACCTCCTTGGTATAACAAGAATCAACTTTGTGAATTTCACAAAATCAAAGGCCACACCACTAACAATTGCATGAGACTCAAAAACATCATCCAATATCTCATTGATAAGAAAATCATAAACATGGAACAACCTACAGGAAATCAGGATCTTAAGATATATACAAATCCAATGCTGAATCATGGTAACAAAGGGAATAAAAATGACAAAGGGAATGGTAATGTAAACCATGTGTATGAATCCGTCATTTCCTCATTAAATGAAGACTGCATGGTCATCACCATCAAGGGCGCCCATGCCAAAGATTGTGGAGTCACCACAAGAGGCGACAAAGTCACCATTGCAGGATCATCCCAACCAAATAGAGTCTCTACATCTAGATCCGTTCCTAATGGCTACAATGTCCTAGATCAACTCAAGAGAACTCCAACACACATCTCCATCATGGAGTTAAAAATATCATTAGCCCATAAGACGATCCTTGAGGAAGCATTAGCCTCATCCACTGTCCTTGCATATCTCGATGCGAACAAATTCCAAGCTATGGTCAAAAATATCATAACGCCTAATCTCCTTACATTCTTTGACCAAGATTTCCCTGCCCAACCATCCCACAACCATGCACTTCACTTGCAAGCCATTGTGAACAAAAGAAAAATCAAAAGGGTCTTGGTGGATGGAGGTGCAGGTTTAAACATCTGTTCTCTCAGCCTCATGAAGCAGTTGAAAATATCAGAAGATTCCATCGACAAAGGAAAGGGCATCACGATAAGAGCATATGATGACCAAGAAAGAGTGTCTCAGGGCACGATTAAACTCCCTATTCAAGTAGGGACGACTCTCATGGAAACCACTTGTTAGGTCTTGGACCTTGACTTACCATATAATATCCTCTTGGGATGCCTGTGGATCCATGCGATGAAAGCCGTAGCATCAACCTTCCACCAATGTGTGAAATTTACACATAATGGACAAGAGGTTACCGTCCATGGAGATCCCGAACCATTATCATATTGCAAAAATATTGAGGCAAAGTATTACAAAATCCCCCAAGTACCAAAAAATGATGAGGGCCCATCCACACCATATATCGAACCCGCCACTCTCGCATCCACTTCTGCGACAGAGACACCCACCATTCCCACCATCCCCACCATCTCTGACATCAAGCTCATCATCCAGGAGGACGGTTGTGGAAGCTATAAGCTCCCTAACAATGCTTTTGTGATAGGAGAGTTACCACAATCTCCTAGATCACAAGGACGCCCACAAGAAAATCAAGCCTCCACATCACAAATGCATCCTAAAAACTATCTCGAATTCACAAGCTGGGGAGACCTTGGCTGGGAGGTTATTGAAGTAGATCCATCTCACATGTTGTATCAAGATGAAAGACTGACACCTAAATTACCAATGGATGAGACAAGCAAGGGCCTACAAATGATGCTCACAATGGGCTATGACAAAAATCAAAGATTGGGACAAAACGACAATGGCCTCATAATACCTATCATGCCAGAGACGTGACCCATAAAAAATCTTGGCCTTGGATGTACCCCTCCGAGAATAACCATATGTGGCTGAAGTCCTTTGGTTAGAAGGGTTAATATTTCTCTTCAACTAATGCTAACACAAGTACACTCACCAATATCCATAGATAGGGACATACATAACTTTATAATTGAGCCCTATATTAGTAGTGATGACAAGGATACCATGACCACTCTACCTAGGCTATTCAAAGATACAACCTTGTGTATGATTAGCATGTCTCCTTTGAAACAAACCATCAAAATCATGAGATCTGTTTAGTATATCCCCAACTGATCGACTATGACCAACGAGGACCATCAGTTCTCGATACATTCAAAAATGATGAGGCGCTCTCAGAATTCATTGGATTGAGGGATAACATTCTAGAAGGGGATCACAAGGTAGGGTTCATAATGGAGTTGGACACACATGCCTATTATGGGGAAACGATTGAATCCTTCAGTCGCAAAAGTGAGAAACTAAGAATCATATCCAAGTCCTTGAGTGAAAACCACATTGTGGCACTCTCTGACAAGACAAAAGTAAAAAGAAAGGACGTATCCAATGGTGAAAACCTCTCTGAGGCACCCGAGGATGAAGGATTCAATCTTCCTCTAAGAGCTATTCATCAAGAGAAATCAACAGTCTTCGCCGAAAAATGCAATCCTATCAACCTAGGAACAAAGGAGGCCTCACATATCACATTCTATGTGGAATCACTATTATCAGAAGAGCAAGAACTCCTAGCAACATTCCTAAAGGAAAGACAAATCAACTTCGCATGGAGTTATACTGACATGCTAGGGCTTGATCTAGAGGTTGTGGTTCATTAGTTAGCAGTGTATCTAGAAGCTAAGCCGGTCAAACAAAAGCTTCAAAAAATGCATCCTCAAATAGCCTTATTGGTCAAAATGGAGCTCAAAAAGTTGTTAGATGCAGGATTTATCTGACCCATTGATTATCCAGAATGGGTATCAAATTTGGTACCTGTTTCAAAACTTGACGGAGCCATCATAATCTATATAGATTTTAGAGATTTGAACAAGGCATGTCCCAAGGATGATTTCCCGCTTCCCAACATCAACATGATAGTAGACATGACAGTAGGACATGAGATGTTATCACCAATGGATGAGTTTTCAGGATACAACCAGATCATGATAGCAAAAGAAGATCAACATAAGATGGCTTTCACTTATCTATGGGGGACATATTGTTGGAACATGATGCCATTCGGCCTAAAGAACACAAGAGCAACCTATCAAAGGGCCATGACATTAATATTCCATGACATGATTCACAAAATAGTCGAGGACTATGTCGACGACATCCTAGCAAAATCCTGAAAAAAGACAAGATCATATAGCAACTGTAGGTGCCATCTTTGACAGAATAGAGGAATACAAAGTCAGATTAAATCCCAAGAAGTGCGTCTTTGGCGTACAATCAAGTAAACTACTAGGATACATAGTCTCCATGAGGGGTATCGAGGTGGATCCAAAAAAAGTAAAAGCAATCCTCGAGATGGAAGCACCAAAGACATTAAAACAACTAAGAGGCCTCCAAGGCCGACTTCAATCCATCCGATGATTCATAGCACAACTGGAAGACAAGAATAATCCATATTCTCATCTACTCCACAAGGGGGTAGCATAAAAATGGGATACAAAGTGTGAAGATGCATTTAACAAAATCAAGGAATACCTATTGACACCACTAGTGTTAATGCCACCTATCCTGATAAAGCCATTGATCTTATATGTGTCAGCAACAGTAGCAGCCCTTGGAGCTCTTCTTGCTCAACATGATGAAAATAGAATGGAGGGGGCTATCTACTATATCAGCAGAACAATGGTCGGTCACGAACTAAATTACTCATTTATCAAGAAAGCTTGCATCGCAGTAGTGTTTGCATCCCAAAAATTTAGACATTATATGCTGGCACACAAGATAAAGCTCATCGCGAAAATTGATCCTCTCAAGTATCTCTTATCCAAGGCAATACTCATAGGAAAAATGGAAAAATGGGTGATGATACTGTCAGAGTATGACATCGAGTATCTAGAGAGGAAAGCAATCAAGGGACAGGTTATTGTGGATCAACTAGAAGAAGCACCTATTTACTCTAAGAATCCTCTTGTCTCAGAATTCCTAGATGAATCCATTTTTAACCTCAACGTAACTGACCATTGAAAACTATACTTTGATGGTTCATACACACAACATGGATCAGGAGTTGGTGTCTTCTTCATCACCCCACAAGGGGATTGCATACCAAAGTCATACAAATTGGCATTTCCTTACACCAACAACATAGCGGAATACGAGGCTTTGACTATAGGTCTCAGGATAGCAGTGCAATGGAACATCATCACTCTCAAGGTGTATGGAGACTCTCAGTTGATCATAAATCAAGTCAATAATGAATATTAGACTAAGGATGACAAGCTAACTCCATACAAGAAATTGGTGGAGACTCTCAAGGAATCTTCATTGACATAACATTTGAGTAGATTCCTAGAACCAACAACAAAGCAACAGATGCCATGGCTACAATTGGGTCCCTATTAGACATCCTTCACAACGTGCCGAAATATGAATTTCTGATCAAGCAGCTTCTCATCCCCACATTCGAGGTACCAAAATCAGAATATGTGTGTGAAATCATTGGTCCTGGCGATCCTTGGTATCATGACATCTATACATATCTTCGCATAGGAGTCATACCCGCTGACCTACCATCGAGCCTAAAATGAACCTTTATTAAAAAGGCATCCAAATTTGTGATCCTAGGTGATACCCTCTACCGTAGAAGCATAGAAGGTACCTTACTGCACTGTCTAAATGCTGAGAAGGCATTGACTACTCTAACCGAAGTTCATAATGGTATTTGTGGCTCACACTCGAGTGGAATGATCATCGCTAAGAAACTGTTGAGGATGGGGTATTACTGGCCCACAATGGAAAGAGAAGCACATGATCATGCTAAGAGGTGTCTACAATGTCAACAGCATGGGGACCTCAGCCATGCTCTCAGCTCAAGAGCTTCACCCGATTATCACACCATGGCCCTTTTTGCAGTGGGGAATCGATCTCATTGGGAAAATCACACCCACCTCATCCAATGGCCATAAATTCATCATAACTGCAACTGAGTACTTCACTAAGTGGGTGGAGGCCATACCCATGACGTATGTAACTGGGAAGCAAATTTCAAAGTTCATTCTGAGTTATCTCATATGCTGTTATGGTGTCCCCCAAGCCATTATCTCAGATAATGGGACACCATTCAAGAACCAGGAGGTTCACGACTTGTGCGAGAAATTCAAAATCTAGCATTGCTTCTCCACCCCATACTATCCCCAAGGCAATGGCCAAGCAGAAGCCACAAATAAAACCATCCTAAAAATCCTCAAGAAAATAGTCAATGACGTAGGTTGTGACTGGCATCTGCAACTTAATCCCACCCTTTGGGCTTATTGAACTAGCATCCGCACACCCACTGGCGCCATCCCCTTCTCCTTAGTCTACAAATCAGAAGCTGTACTCCCTATCGAGATCGAGCTCCCATCCCTTAGAATATCATTGCAAAACCTCATCACTGATGAGGACTATCGTGTGTCAAGATTGAATGAGCTGGAGCTATTGGATGAGAGATGCATAGATGCTCTGAATCATCTGCAAGTCTATCAAAATAGACTCAAACGAAGCTACAACAAAAAAATCAGAAGCAGGACATTCCAAGTCAGAGAACTGGTCTTAAAAGAAAATCAGAAGAATGTCCCAAACCCAAGCAGCAAAGGCAAGTTCGAACCTAATTGGTTAGGACCTTTCATCGTCACAACAAGCTACAAATCAGGGGCATATCAGTTATCAACACCCGAAGGGAAACCTCTGTAGGAGCCAATGAATAACTCCCATCTCAACAAGTTTTATGCTTAAATCTTCCAAGTTATAGAACCAAAAAATCCAAAAAATCAAAAAATTCTTGAAAAAATGGCTACTTTGGTGAAAACCTGGCAACAAGTGTCTTGGTGACAACAAAAAAGCAAAAAATCCAAAAAAAATTAAAAAAAAGGATTTAAAAAAAAAAATCGTCCTCTAGTGAAAACCACATCGATGGCACTTTGGGCAAGTACCTTGGTGAAAACTTGGCAAATAGGTACCTTACGTAAATAAGCACTTTCCATCAACCAGGAGCTTTATGGCTTGATCTGCATCATCCATCCATTTCGCTTCCATCATCCATCGCATTCAGGTCTCCATCCATCACACATCCACTCGCATCAGCACCATAGCTTGGTCCTATGTTCATATCATG
Source organism: Sequoia sempervirens (assembly GCA_007258455.2). Taxonomy (NCBI): domain Eukaryota; kingdom Viridiplantae; phylum Streptophyta; class Pinopsida; order Cupressales; family Cupressaceae; genus Sequoia; species Sequoia sempervirens. Next base: position 638,914,241 of record VDFB02047230.1, on the reverse strand, counting down.
ATCCCTCCTAGTACTACTTGGCCCATCCTCAAGGTCAGTCTGTCCTACCTTTATCAGAGTAGTATACTACATCACGCTGGGGGCATGTTCTCATCAGATCGGATTCGTGTATGATCTTAAAGTTCTCAAATCAGAAAATCCAAAAACATCAGAAAATTAGAAAATCCAAAAACATCAAAATCTCAAAAATAGGGTCATTATGTCGAACTATGTCATCTCTGAGCTTGAACGTAGGCAAGGTTGATCTTTGATCATCCCCCGAGACATTTAGGTCAGTCCTATAGTAGTCCGTCATAATAAACTGACATCTCATCATGTATATCATCATTTGTAAATTGGTAAATCGTTAGTCAAACTACGTGGTCTCTACATATATAACGTAGGCAAGGCTAATCTGTTGATTAGCCCTCGAGACCCCTAGGATAGGTCTTTAGGTTAGTTTCTTGGTCAAAATCCCAGAAAATCCCAAAAACATTGGAAAATTGAAAAATCAAAACATTTGCAAAATCTCAAAAAATACAAAAACAGCCTCAAAACATTGCAAAAACATCAAAAACATCCAAATATTTGAAAAAAATCCATCCGTCTCATCTCGCTTACACCTGCAATAAACACCATCCATAATAAACTGATCATCATCCCCAATCTTTGGTAGGACAACCAGAAACAAGTCTAGTAGATTAAAAGTAAAACTCCAAACTTTGAGTCTTAAGACTAAGCTGGTACGTAAGCAAGCTGGTTATCTCTTCGTATTGGTAACTCATCATCTAAATTGGTCCCATATCAGTCATCCCTTAGAACACTTTGGATAAACGAAATGATGTGCCACCATCCACTAACATGTCCTAGGATGAATCCTTTCTACAATGGGCATTATCTTTTGGCAATAAGTTTTGGTTATCATCCTTAGAAAACACATCCTCTTTCCATTAGCGGTATTGAAGAGCATCAGTTTGTTTGTTTACTTGGTCTTTATCTTTTGACTTATCTTATTTTGTGCTCATTCCAAGGATGTCTCGATGATATCCCAAAATAGAGGGATTTAGAGAAATAAGAATGAGGCAACGATCATTATCTTTTGTCTGCTGTGCTTGTTGGACATTCTTGTAAAATAACCTTGGTGAATACTTGCTTTGTTAGGTATGTATGGAAGAGGTCAAGGACAACTTGTTGACTATTGCATGGATAGGTTTACCTTTTCGTGTTTTGGTTTGAGGCATCTGAAACTTTTGAAATACATCCTAGCAAGGTTTCCGTATGTCAGGTGTGAACAAGAATACTCCTATTTGTTTGTCAGGTCAAAGTCCATCACACTAGGTACCATACCATCCTGGTTCCTTATACCTTGATGCATCGTATCACGTGTGTTATCAAACATAAGGAAATCAGCCCTTTGAAAATCCCAATTCCTCGGCAAGTCATCATCATCATCATCATCATTATCATCATCTGCATTTGCATCATTTTGTGTCTTGTTGAAACGACTTCTTCTTTTTAACCGTGCTAACAAGGTACTATGATAGTTGATCATCATCGCTATCATCGCCATTGATCCTGCATCCAAAAATCATTAGCATATCACATAAATGTGTCATATAGGAAACATACACATTGCATTGTAATCATAATATAGATAGGTTATCATAAATATTCTTCATAAATAGGTGCATACATGTCATCGCATTCCACCCATTACATTGTATCTCATGGTATTATATCGATCATTACATAAAAATTCATTTGCATTTCACAACCATTTCATATTACCATCTAAATCATCACATAGCATCTACATAAGCATTCCATAATCATTTTTGCATAATCATAAGCAATAAGGTATATAAGTATTTAATTCATTAAGGCATACATATTCTCATAACATCATAACATCACATTACATTACACATCAGCATATCACTTTGTATAAACATATCATTGCATCAAATACATCACCATTTTTTATGTTTAGAATAATAACATTTTGCATATCAGAAAACCATCTCATTATGCATTAACTCCATTTCAATTTGTAGCATATTATGACCATCGCATTTACATTATCATATCCGACCATCACATTATCATAAATAGATCATCAAATTTGCATATCATAGGTTAGCATAATATAGTTCTGTTAATCATAACGCATACATCATTAAAAATAAATGCATCCATAAAACATCACTATAAAGCATATAGAAATAAACCATTCATGCATAAAGGAGAACACAGTACATCACATCAAAATTGGCTCATATATATCATATCATCATATCACTGTCATAGTACAAAGAATAAAATCGGATCACTGTACACATATGTCAATCGGTACAAAATGCCTATCGGGCTATAAAAAATGAGCCCATAAGGTACAAAAAGTGTGCATCATCTGGATCACGCTCGATCTCCGTGAATGCTGCCCTCGCCCCTATTACCGTGACCCTCTGATGGTCTCTAGTTGGCCCGCTCTGAGTACTCTGGGACCCAATCTCCTCTAGGTATGGTGTCATGGTAAGCCCGATGTTAGCACTCTATCTCTTGGATAGCATCCCTGTAAACACAAGAATTGGAGATAAGAACATGCACATGTGTATGTTTTCCCCAAGTAATAGGAAAGTGAAAATTATGATGTGACCCTCAATGGAGAAAATAATCCATAGACATGTATAACACTAGGCTAATTAGATACCCCCAAGTTGGCATCCAAGAAAATGCACACATATTGGTTAGGTATGTGGTAAGTACCTAGTAGTAATGTGGATTTATAATCAATAATGTGGATATGGATATGGTGCTCCCAAGTGTAACTCTTAGAACATCTTTAGGTCACATAGAAACATAATATGATAGGGAAAAATAATGCTTCCCAACATGCTAAGATAACTTTTAGAACATGGCTAGGTCATGCATTATACAACGTTATAAAATGTGATCATTAGAGTATATATCAAAGTATTTTTTTTCCAAATGAAAAATATAATGTATCAAGGTTAAAATAGTGTAAAGGGTATAAGATAAATCATAAGCAATGCATATTTTCCCACGTGATAAGGAAAGATGGCCCTCCATGCCTTAATAATGTCATAGTAATTACAAATAGGTTATTATCAATAAATAAGCATGTAGGCATGAATATGAGTAAGATATAATCATAAAAGTTAAACTAAGGATGATTGCTACTAATATGGGAAATATGATAAGATAGATATATAAGAATGATAAGAAAGTTTAATCTCATGGGAGGATAATATTTCAAAATGAAAAAAATCATAAGGAAAAGACAAGACACAACTCACAAGTGGAAACCTAAAAATCATGATCAACATGGAAACACATTAAGGATTATAGAAATATGATGCAAACATTTATATTATCGATAAAATGTGATAAGCATAATCTAATATGATAAACATGATAATCATGCCAAACATGGAATCAAAAGATGTAAATATGGAGAGTAAATCAAAATCATGATACGAGTAATCATAGCTTGGAAAGAACATCTTATTCATGGAAAGCAAGAGTCACAAGTATATAATAAGTCATTTTTCATCATAAAATCATATAACCCAAAATCAAGTTATAGAACATAATAAGATATAGGATTCAAATAAGGTATGTGATCAAGCATGAAAATGTAACATAATAAAAATGTAGAAAGATTCCCCCCAAGTGGGGGAACAAAGCTTGATCTATAATATAGAATGTGATGTAAAAATAGGAGATGCAAAAAACATGTTATCAAAGGGGCCAAAGTGTAAGGACCCACAAGGTAAATGGTTGAATATGTAAGGGGATCACAATAGACATGGCATAAGCAAAATCACTGAGTATAAATGATGTACATAATACATGTTTAAATTTACTTGAATCAATATACTTCACTAATAGTGTCTTTGTGTCATCCACATGAAAACTAGGAACATGAAAAAATAAATATAAGAAATGAAAACAAAAAGCATAAAAAATGTGGTATGCAAGAATTATTGATAAAGATATCTAAGAAATGATTTCATCTCCCATATCATGTGGTTTTTCTTTTATTTCCTATATAACCTCAATATAGGGTGTGCTATAGTAGACAAGAGTAATATCTTGATGTACATGATTTGTTTTCATATGGTTTACCTTATCAAATGAGCGAGTTGTGGGCTCATTGAGTATGTTCAATTCTTATCTTCCCTCTATCTATATGTTCTTGAATTTTATGTTTGAATGCAATACCTTTATGCTTAGAATATCCAAATGTGTGATTAAAAATATGTTTAGTATATGCATAATGCACATGGATAGCATGATGAAAAGATAAATCACAAGAAGGAATCACCATGTCCATAATATCCTCATGGGAACTAGGTCTAGAAAAGTAAGTAACGAAAGAATTTGTCAAGTTCATGAAAAAAGTGCAAAGAAAATAAGACAAATCAAACAATTATATAGCTTTACCGCTTAAATAAAGTCTAGAATCACTAATAAATAAGTTATCATTTAAAACACATAATTAGTAAGAAATAATTATTTAACATGTAACATAGTATCTCTACAACCATCATAATCATCACATACAATCTATTCACTAAGACTCACAATATCATCATGAAGGGGTAAAAAGGTGTAACATCATAACTAAAATTCACTATAATAGATAAAGATATGTCACTATATGACATCATCATGACCTTTTTGAGTAAAACAAGCATGGAGTGTAGAAGATTGATCATCATGCATCACATCTACATTTTTAGATGAATTTTGTGTCATGCAATTTTTTTTCTCAACTTTAAAGAAATCGTTACCAAGGATTGAATTTAATAGTTTTAATTTTTTATTATAAAATATAATTGAATATTTTAAATATATTATAGGTATAATGGATAAAAATGCATATCATGTGTACTTTAATAATCAATTTTAGATCATTTTGTGTGGATGTATTGAATATTCAATTTAAAGCATGATTTGGATTTATTTGACACCTCTTTGGCCCAAATTCTTAGATAACCATCAAAAGATAAACCTATCCCACTCTTAAACATTGTTTAACTCTTAGATTAGATATTTTATATCTTCGTTCATATTTACAATTTACAAGATTGACCCAAGTCAAGATATGAACCTAAAAAAAATAAATTTATATTCAAATATTGGGGCCAAACCAACCCTTCCAATTAGTTTTTATGTGCTAATTCTTAGACTAAAACTTTCAAATTGTGACTCTAGGCCAAGAATAAAAAGAAACCACCCCTTACCTTATTTACATCTATTTATCTAGAATTATCACTTTCCATCTAGAATCTATTGATCTTCTCAAATTTAGTAGCATTATCGAAATGAAGTATTTTGGTTTGTGATGGTTCTAACATTGGCAACAATTCCCTCTAAGTTGGATGCCATTAGAGATGATTAAGGGTATCAATGATATATTTCTATAATGTTATTCAATTCATTAATATTTCTCTCAATTTGTTCTTCAATTTTGAAGGAGGGTTTGGTGGGGGGGTGTTGGGTTTTGACATTCCTCCATAATTTAAAACCTATTTACAATTCAAAACATAAAAAATTGCACTTTTTAACTAATTCCCACAATTTCAAAATGAAAACCTAAATCATAATAGAAGCTGAATAAATTTAGATAAAAATCAAAAAAATAGAAAAAAATTAAAAAAATGAAAGAAAACAAACTTACCTCTAGACTATGGCCAATGCAAGCTCACAAACAATATACTAAAAAATGGATATTAGTTTTACAACTTAGATATCTATTTCTCTTTGTTGTTCTCCTCTGTCGGGGGTTGTTTTAGTAGTGAGGACTATTTTTTTTACTTGTTAACATTTACAAAATAAATATCCATTTAGAAATTGATATCTTTTTGATCTTTTCTTAATGGATTCCCATTATTGAGAAATGAATATCCATTATTTAGAAATGAATATCTGTTATTTTTAAATGGATATCCATTTTTCTTTGGTTTTTAACAACACAAAACTCACTTTTCACCCAACCTAAAGAAAAATTTATATAATCATTTTCAGATTTTGGCTAAGTAAAAATGTGTTTTTTACCCCTATTACCATTGCTTGGCCCATCATGATCCTAGAATCACTCATTAATTGATAATATGATTATTTCTCTTATGATAAATAACATCCCTTATGTATAAATAGGGTCTAACAAAACTTAGATCACTCATATCTAATGGGATAACAACGAAAAAAACCTCATCTATGAACATTGAGTGAAGAAAAAACCATACGTTGCTCCTTATTGCAGTCGTCATGAGGTATATGAATATGCAAATGATTAACAACATCCGATCCGAACTCACTAACCATCATACTAGAAACTAGATTTATTTGAGAACATGATTCAAACATGACATTAATTTTCTTACCTTTCACTTACACTTTAATTTAGAAAAGTTATGTGAACTCTTCAATTTCATGTGCAAGTTATCACCAACAATTTACACTTTCTTATTGAGTTTGGTACATGATGATAAATCATGCACATCTAAAGTACACTCAATCTCTAACAAATTATATGACATACTGACTTGTTTGTCCTTTTTCTCATTAGAAGGTGTCAATTCCAAGTTTATTTTTCATGACTTCTCTTTCAAATTCCCATATCTATAACAATGCAAGCAATGGTACTCCCCTTTTTATTTTCCCTTCAATAGTAGAAGTAGCGTTTCTTCCCCTTATCTTTACTAGTTTCCATATATTTATCACCACCAAAAAATTGCTCATCACTTTGTGTGTTCTTGTTAAAAGAGTTCCCCTTCTCATCTAGCTCAAGGTAGTGCACATGGACACAAATTAGGGCTTGGCCATGAGGAATTTCCTCTTCAAGTGTCCAACATAGCCATCTACCATACTTCATGAGAACTTCTCAATCCATTACATCCTTTAACTCATTTGGAATACCCTCTTTCTAAAATCACTCAGGTAAGCTTGCAAGATCTATCCCTACCTTTATCTCAAGTAATGCCTCTGCATTACCCACTCCTCTTCATGACATATATGATAGAATTGCTTACATAAAAGAGTCTTGAAGTCTTCCTACTTCAAAATCAATGCCACTTTTTGAATCTCTAAGGAGTTATCATAACTCTCATACCAAGTAAGATCATGCCTAGAAAGATTTAAGCTTGTAAACAAAATTTATTGGTGAGAAGATAATTGATGAAGACTAAAGTATACCTCTATTCGAGACACCTATTTGATGTAGATCCTTTGTTGTCTAGAGGACAAAGCTATCTTGAGAAGGACAATTATGTAGATTATGTACAAGAAAACAAGAGATTAGTCAACCAACACAATCGAGGATTTCTTAGAGACTTTAAAATCACAAGTCCTATGAGACAACATCAAGAGATTGTTTCACATGAACTAAAAAATGGAGTGGTTCAAAGACATATGAACTTGTTGGGAGTCTTCAAAATAAAAAATAAAAAATCTTAGTAAGGTTACAAACTCCAATGAGCTTGATGTCATGGGGCTCCCAAATATTCTTAACCTAGTTGATTAAAGACTACTCTGAGAAGATACAACAAAACATTATACACAATTAAGTTAAAATTTTCATACCACTAACAAATAAAATCTATAAAATCTATAAAAAGATAAACATCCATAAAGAATTTAATATCATTACCTTATTGTATACATTATATAAAAATATATGTGCTCTCTTTAATTCCATCTCCACTATCACTTGCAATTAAAATTGAAAATAAGGCAAGAGTCATTCTAATAAAGTCAAAATTAATGGAAAAAACTCCTAAATGTGCTCTCTTTAATTCCATCTCCACTATCACTTGCAGTTAAAATTGAAAATAAGGCAAGAGTCATTCTAATAAAGTAAAAAATAATGGAAAAAACTCCTAAATGTGCTCTCTTTAATTCCATCTCCACTATCACTTGCAGTTAAAATTGAAAATAAGGCAAGAGTCATTCTAATAAAGTCAAAATTAATGGAAAAAACTCCTAAATGTGCTCTCTTTAATTCCATTTCCACTATCACTTGCAGTTAAAATTGAAAATAAGGCAAGAGCCATTCTAATAAAGTCAAAAATAATGGAAAAAACTCCTAAATGTGCTCTCTTTAATTCCATCTCCACTATCACTTGCATTAAAATTGAAAATAAGGCAAGAGTCATTCTAATAAAGTCAAAATTAATGGAAAAAACTCCTAAATGTGCTCTCTTTAATTCCATCTCCACTATCACTTGCAGTTAAAATTGAAAATAAGGCAAGAGTCATTCTAATAAAGTCAAAATTAATGGAAAAAACTCCTAAATCAAAATTGAAAGCAACACAAGAATCATTTTAATAAAATCAAATTAATGGAAAATCTTATGAATGATCTTTGAAAACAATATGAAAAAATGACTAAAACCAAATAATGAAACTAAAAAAGTCAAATATCCTTACCAAACATTGTATAAACATTATACATTATATAAACATTATATAAAAATATATATTATATAAACATTATACATTATATAAAAATATATAAAAATATAAACATTATATAAACATTATACATTATATAAAAATATATGTGCTCTCTTTAATTCCATCTCCACTATCACTTGCACTTAAAATTGAAAACAAGGCAAGAGTCATTCTAATAAAGTCAAAATTAATGGAAAAAACTCCTAAATCAAAATTGAAAGCAACACAAGAATCATTTTAATAAAATCAAATTAATGAAAAATCTTCTGAATCATCTTTGAAAACAATATGAAAAAATGACTAAAACCAAATAATGAAACTAAAAAAGTCAAATATCCTTACCAAACATTATATAAACATTATACATTATATAAACATTATATAAAAATATATATTATATAAACATTATACATTATATAAAAATATATAAAAATATAAACATTATATAAACATTATACATTATATAAAAATATATGTGCTCTCTTTAATTCCATCTCCACTATCACTTGCGCTTAAAATTGAAAACAAGGCAAGAGTCATTCTAATAATAAAGTCAAAATTAATGGAAAAAACTCCTAAATCAAAATTGAAAGCAACACAAGAATCATTTTAATAAAATCAAATTAAAGGAAAATCCTCTGAATCATCTTTGAAAGCAATATGAAAAAATGACTAAAACCAAATAATAAAACTAAAAAAAGTCAAATATCCTTACCAAACCCAAACCATTAAATAAGAACTATTTTCCAATTACAAACTTTTTTGAGAGCTCTTGTTAGCATAGTTTAATAGTTCAAATTAGTGGAGAATAAGAATACATTCTAATAATTTTTGACTCAACTATCAATGCATTTTAGGAAAATAGAAAGTTTGTGGGGGACAAAACAGTTCACAAAAATTACAGTGTTAGAAAACTTTCCTAAATTCTTATGACGCAATTACTTTTGCTACTATATTTGTCTGCAACCCATAACCGCTACATTAACATGCATAATACGTCATCTACATATAATGTGTAATGGTGGGGCCAATTCTTTCTATCATTGAATCACGATCTAGTATGCAGAAAAGTCCCTTAAAATTGTCTGCTACCTTAATCATTCCAAGGAAAGATGGTGCTTCTAGTTATGGTCCTCACCCATGCTGAGGCGTTCTTTCCATTGGAGTTGAGGTAGAAGCTAGACTCGATCTTTTACCTCTTTCACTGCGACTGTTGTCAGCAAATTTTATGCTCATGTTGTCCATTCCTAGTTGCTTTTCAGTTTCAGACCATTCTGATCCATAATACTTCTCCTCAGTAGCATTCTCAGACTTGGTAGGTGGAAAAAACATTCCTCCCCACTGTGGAAAATACAATCCCAACAGAGGCAATGTGCAGGCAATGATCATGACACCCATCAAGCTGATTCCAGTCTCGTTGGAATAGTTGGAGTTAAGGAAGAACAGAAGCTGTGTTACCATTGATCCCACATTGCCCCCTGCTCCTGTCAATCCAGACACTATCCCCAATGACCTGCAGTTATGTATACAACATGCACAATATTTGTATTAGCTACCAGCAACAACACCCTTAGATGCAATAGTCAGGCAGAAAAGAGAGACAGAATGTTAATGTGTTCCATTTTCAACTGACTAATATACATGGAGGCAGATGTATTCAAGCTTGGGCCTGTGAAATCAAGTTCTTTTACATTTGAAAAAACCTTTTCCCTCAGATCAGATACACCTGAAATTTGTATATCTTGAAATTGCTTCTATAATTAAAACAAATCCTCACATCTGCATGTTTCTTTTTGCCTTTAGAATATATATTTTCTATGGCTTGTATCATTAATGAAAACTCTGGGCAAAACCTATGATTTATTTGGTTCTATGTGTCATTGTAAGCTAATGAAAAAATAGAACCTTAATAAATCAGTTCAGTGGCAATGGAAATACAGAATTCAAACCTTCTAGATACAAAAGGAACTATTCCAAAGGTCAGACCGCATGATGCTTGCACAAACATGGAGAAGATCAGCATGACTGTAATAGAGAGGCTCAGTGAATTTGCCTTTCCTAACCAAACACAGAAAACACCACCCAGAGTCTGAACAATCCAGAGAGTCCATATTCGTCCTCTCATGCCATACCTACGTGCCACAATGTCAGACAGTAATCCCCCAAATGGACGGGTTACTAAGTTGGCAAGCCCAAATGTAGATGCAATTATGCCTGCAGTGTGAAGATTTAAATCAAATCTATCAAAGAAATACTGTGCAATGACATTGTCTATGGTAAGTTCTACTCCAAAACAGTATCCATAGGTAAGAGCCAAGATCCAAACTCTGTAGTTCTTGATGGCTTGCCAGACAACCTGCACAATATTGTAGATTTAAGAAACTGTATTAATATTATTCATGTAAATTATGTAAAATATTTTAAAACAAAGACATCCGCAGAAAAACAATTTCCAAAACTCTTATAGTCAAGTTTACTCTGTCTTTTCTTGTGTTATGATTTAGCTATACAAACCAAACACAAACCAGAAAATCAGAAAACCCATATCTTTACAAACTGTGCTTGAGTTATGCCCCCACCTTCTATAGTTGTCTAATTGCTTATAACCATTTACTATTAATTGTTAATAGTTATCAGTTGGGAAGTTTCCTTTTATGGTTGTACTTCTTCAGAGCAAAATCAGACAAATTACGCTTTTCATAAAATCCATGCATCAATCAATTTTTCGAGTTCCAGCCTTTTCTTTCATTCTTCTGTTTTCTGCCTTTTACTTTGTACTCTTACACTTTCTAAAACTAGGAACCGAAGAGAGGATAGAACATACACAATTTAAGAATCCAAAGCAATAGAATATTTTTTTTGTCACATATTCATCCAAAATCTAAAGCAAATACAGAACTAGCTTTTTTTGAAATCTTTATCTCTGCTCGTAACTATCCAGTATCCATGCATCTAATTGCAATATCATCTTGAAAGTGCTTAACAGATAGATTGATTACCTTTGACAATTCGTCTTTTGTTTTATCCCCCTGTTTATGAAGGGCTGCATAGTTACCATCTGGCAGATCTTGTCCGAAGATGAGGACGATGAGTCCCACGAGAACAAGCGTCACTCCAGGTATGAAGAAAGTAATACGCCATGCTGTGAAGCTGGTGGAACCTATGGATTTGTGAATCAAGTCATAAACCAGAGGCATCACCAGCTGTGTTGCTCCTCCTCCCATATTTCCCCACCCTGCTGCATTTGCGTTTGCAAGGCCCACAATCTTAGTGTTGAACATTGAGCTCATCCAGAATTGGCTTGACACAAAAGTTCCCAAGGAGAAGCCTATGAAGAAACGGATGAGTAAGAAGCCCTGCGCAGAGGAAATTGTAGCGGCGGCAAAAACAGCAGGGGCAGAGAGCATCAGGAGAAATGCACAGCCATAACGAGGGCCCACTATGTCACATAAAGCTCCCATCACAAGCCTTGAGAATATGGAGCCAGAGACTGCTGCTATGCCTGCATTGCCTATGTCCCTCTTGGTGAGATTGAGATTGTCTCTGATGACAGGTATCAGAGGGGGAGCAGTGAATGTTGAAAGAAAGCAAGCAAAGTAGGAGATCCAGGATAAGTGGAAGGCTCTCATATGGGGTTGAGCTATTGTAGTACGTTTGAGTTTCTTAGCCTTGTGTTCTGAATCTACTGGGAGATCAAAAACTGGAGTTGGACGTGAAGTAGTGTTATGTACTGATTCCTTCACACCCTCTGGATCCATAACCTCAGGCTTGTTGCTTGAACCCATATCTCTGTTTCCAAGATTTGGTTTAAGCACTTCCCCTGTTTTGCAGCTACCTCTGCTTAACTGGGAAAACCTCTAAACAAAAAAAGTCCCCTTTAAAGAGTGTAATTTCAACAATAAATGACCCCACCAAAAGTATAAACCCATCAATAAATGACCTCATTCAAAAGTATATTTTTCAACAATCAAAAGTATAATATTCAACAATAAATGATCTCAACCCAAAGTATAACCTTCAACATTAAATGACTCCTATCAAAGATAAAATCAACAATCAACGATCAGTCTTATCATATAGGTTAATCTCAACCTATGTGTTTTAAACAAAGATCAAATAAACAACCCAACCTAGTAGGTTAGTCTCAACCTAGGGTTTCAATCAAAGTAAAGTAATGATCAAGTGATCATACAAGTATAGGTTTATCAAATGGTTTGCACGATGCCACTTTCTATTGACGACGATATATCTATCATTCCATTATTACCATGGTATTGCTAACCTCACTATTCACAAAGGTTTATCTAGCATTATAAGCTAACAAAGTCAAGTTATTTCAAGAAATCATTATGTTCCACATTTCACATTTTATTCTACATATGTATTGTATAGACTAACTATGTGTAGTTTGATTAGATACTCCATCATCTAATTTCTCATATAGGGCATATAAAAGTATTAACCCAATAGAAAGCTTCTACCCAAAGAAAGATACAACCAAGTACATGCAAGCATAAACAAGCATCACAACATATATAAAGACAATCTTTCCAAACATAATAACATGAGGTAGAAATCAACATGCCTATATATGCAAAGCTCCAATTGAATGAACCGGTTTCCTAGCTTAGCCTCCTCCAAAATCAGCTTGCAACTTAACAACTATCTCTTCCTCTCTCCCAAAAATATCCCACAAAATCTCTCACAAAATGTCACAAAACCTCTCACAAACTTAGAAGAATAGAGTAACAACTCAAAAATTAATAGCAAGAATGCAAATATGCGTCCTATTGAGGTAGAAGTCACCTTTATTTATACACAAAAGTGAGTAGTTGGAGGCTAGAAAGTAGTTCTTCCATTTGCCACATCTCAAACAAATGGTTCGACTTAGGCATGCATATGGTGGTAGATTTACAAACTAAGACTCAACAAATTGCACAACCAGTCGTTTCTTTCAAGGACAACAAGAATATCATTCAGAAATGCAAGGTAATTATTCTCACAGGGCGACTCTCTTTATGCTAGCTTCTATTTGACTAATTCTCTCATTTATATTTGGCCTCCATCGATGGACAAAGTTCTTAGAAAAGATTTCTAAAGGAATGCAATTATTCATAATTTGGCACCACATAAACTCATGCATGTTATTTTGGTGTTTCGGTTCAAAGACCAAGTCAAAGCTTTTTAATGCGTTTCAGATTGCCTTCAATACTTTGACTATGTCTTGAAAATCATTTCCACGTGCTTTTCATAGTGCTGCATGTATTTTACACAACATAAATTGTTTACTTAAACATTGCTTAAGGTTATGTGTGGCCTTTAGTTTATGCACAACCTTAATATTTTATCCTCTTGATATCATGCGTTTAATACAAAGTGCATTCTATGTAGTTATTTAACACCTATGCACTATAATAATAATCAACGCTATTATGTACATATAATAAATAATATATATACAACGTACATCATTTATATATAATTCTCATAAATGTAACATTTGATAATCGAATGTATATACTCATATTATCATTTTCCGCAAAACAATATCGCATGTGTATACACACACACACAGACATATATATATATAAATTTAAATGTATCCGTATGGATGTTTCCATCACATTGATACATATGTGTCTATTAATATGCATATATATATATATATATATGTATATGTATACATTATATATATACCATTACTTCCATAATCAAGCACATATATATACTTTAATACACAACTAAGTACATTACTCATTATTGATTTCATCGACAAATACATACAAGCATATATCAAAATAATTATACATATATAAATACGTATGTGCATTAATATATATATGTATATATACATATATTTACATTAACGTAATTATATAGTACATATATTACTGATATATAACATGATTTCAATATACACGTTAAGGCATTTCTTCACATACTTATCAATTGATGTATATATACTTCAACTAATGTATAATCATCAACACACAAGAAAGAACTTTCACTCAACATAAAGACTCAATCAAATACCCTCAATCAAACATTCATAGAACAAGATCATAACCCAATACAAAACATGCAAAGATTAGAACCTCCAACCAATCCAAAACATACTCAAACCCTATCAAAAGGCTACTTACCATTTCCCAGGCTATTGACTCAACTTGACTATACTAGAAGTGATTTTGTGAAAGCTCATTTAGGCTCATTAAGGGTTATCAGACCAAATTCTTCTCCTGAGTGATACTTCCGCTCCCTTCTGGAAGCTCGAACCTATTCTTGCATTCAACTTAGCACATTGCCACAATAGTTATCCGTTCACATGAATTTCATAAACTATTTGCATTATCAAAGCATTTAGAATATTCACATTGCAATACACATTCTTTCATTTTATTTCATCAATATAAAAATAATTACTTCTTTAAAAGCAATAATATCTTAATACCTATTTTAGTATTCCATTAATCTATCAAATATTTTAAAGTCACAATTTAACATTTATCATCATATTTACTTATGAATATAAACGTAACTTAGTAATTATGAAACGAGGTGTAACACCAATCTTAGTTTCTAAGGATACCAAGAGGGAATTTAATGCTTTGAGTGTGATTTCAGGAAAGGATTACGGTGTCCATACTTCATTTATGATTTGTAGGTGTCCTTTCTACTGATTTTCCATACTTAGATCACATCTTTTATAGGTTATCTCATCCTTCTACACACATATTCATAAGTCATCAATGTGAAGGCATGATGGAGGTTAGATGAGTGTTGGACACTCTTCTTGAGCATGATTTTTGAGTTTATCTCTTATATATAGGGTACCCTTGTGCTCATTGTAAATGGTTCTTCCTTAGATTCCCTACCAGACACTACAGTTCTATGCACTCTACAACAATAAATAGGGTTATTCCTTTGTATTAATGAGAACCACCATTTTACCTCTTCTCTATTTTCGATATGTTGTGTATATCTCTTACCTTCATTTTTTAATGCTATTTTACCATTTTCTATGTCTATATGTTGTGTTAATGATTGCGAATCTTTCGTTTCCTTCTAGCATCTTATCAAACCTTAACCTCCATATACACCCTTGGAAACTGGTTGAATAAAGAACTATGCAAGTCACTTGGTCATTTTGATTGATGTATTGTGTTATTTTAAGTAGGAAGAAACATTTTTAATCTTCGTGTATCACCTCCCTTTCTCTTTTCATGCAATTATTTCTCTCCCTTTTCTTACGTGAGCTTGTAGATAGGGTTAGTGATAGAATTTTATATGTTGGGTTGGAGCAGCATATCTACACCTAGTTTAGAAAATGAAGTCGACCTTCTCTAGATATTTAACCTCAATTGTAGAGTCCCACACCTTGAGGTTATTTCCATTTTGTCATCAGAATGTTGAGCCTATGTTCAGTAGGGTGTAATTTCATGTGACAACAAGACCCAAAAATCACCTGAAATTTCTAATCTTTGATTTTAGCATAAGATAGGTGATCTTAAGGTTTTGACATCTTCTAGATGTAATGGTAATGTGAATTTTGCACCAAGATGCACTTGTTTGATAGCTCTTGGTTGAAACTCTCCAAAAAAGGAAACAAATATAGATTTAGAGCTCTAATACCATGAAAGAGTTGTTGATCAACCCCATAATAGCTCAAGGATCACTTGCAACCAAAATAACCTTTTAAAAGGTAGAGAATCAATAGATTTATATGAAATTTAAGAATTAGTTAGATGTGAAATGAATA
Organism: Sequoia sempervirens; assembly: GCA_007258455.2. Taxonomy (NCBI): domain Eukaryota; kingdom Viridiplantae; phylum Streptophyta; class Pinopsida; order Cupressales; family Cupressaceae; genus Sequoia; species Sequoia sempervirens. Next base: position 638,898,019 of record VDFB02047230.1, on the reverse strand, counting down.
ATGCTATAATGTATAATGAGAAATACTTTGTCTAAAGACAAGGATGAAACCCTAGATGAAACCCCAAGATAAAGTATGATTATGCATGTGCTTTAATCCTATGACACGAGACACAAAAAATAAATTACCTAAGTAAGATTAAGTATGCTAGTGTGAATAAAACTTGACAAGAAACTAGTTAAGTAATATACTATGTTGGCACTGACACTTCAAAGTCAATCCCTAGAAAATATTGGCTTTACAATCATGATAAATATTCAGACAATAAAATTTAAACACGAAAATTAGGATGATTTGATGTAGAATCAAATTCCTTTTGGGCACTCTAATTAAATTTTTTCTAGCATGTGTAATGATCTGTAAACTAGGACTTTAAAGTTTTCCAAAACTTAATCCAATTATAGATTTAATTCCCAATCCAACAGTAATGCATGATTATGTATCTTAACCGTTGAAATTATGAAACTGAGTAATCCTTTGAAATACTTTAAATCAATTATCTGTAATAACATTCATGAGAGAGCATAATACCGAAATAAATGAGAGAACACGAAAGAGATGGAAGAGAGACAAAAAACTTGATAACGGAGTTCACTCAATTTGAGCTACGTCTCCGGTTCCGCTTCTCAATGTTGGACCACTTTATTGATATCACCAAGCTTCAATAGCCTTCTTACAATATCCAAGCTTTAATCACTCACAATCTTTCTTTGTAATTTTACAATTTTTGGTGTAATCAACACCTTGTAATTTCTCTCCCAAAAATTCCTCCAAAGAGTATAAAATTTTCTCTCAAAAACACATCCGAATTATTTCTCCACAAAAATGCATAAAGGCCCTATCACATCACCTTCTTTTATACATAAATTTTGCATATGGGGTTAAAAGCCACCATAATAAATAAAATAACAATTTAACCCCCCTCCTTTGACTTTTATAATTATAAGCCTTACAAAAAAGACACTAACCCATTTATATAAAACAATAACTTCCCCATTTTAAAAATAAAAACATTAAACAACTCCTTAATAAAACATTTGGATTTTTTTTTTTAATCCCTTGTCTTATTATATTCAGAGGCTATTTGAGTTTATGGGGTTGAGTTTAAAAATAAAATAACAATTTAGTGTTATTTTAGGAGGTTTTGTTTATTTTTTATGAGTTAATTTTCGTTGATTTTTAGGAGATTTGGATCCCACCAAATCCGATTGGGATCCCACAAAATTCGATGGATTTTTGTGAGATTAAATAATCCTCCACACCTTATTTTCAAAAATAAAGCATGGTACGCGAATTTTGTGAGATTTTTGTCACATCACGTGCAACTCCCACGTCACCATCTAGTCAATTGCCATGTCACATGCTGACATCATCATTTTGACTAAAACTTTGATTGGCTCTATTTTTCTCATACGGACTCCATTTTCGAAACCGAGGATAGTTTCAGAATCAACACGACAAGCACTAGGACTTGGTGTCATTTTTGCTTGGATGTGAGACAATCAAATTTTCACCTTTTTGAATGCTTGATCCACCTGTTTGATCAAACCTTTGACCAAGCATAACTCTTGCATATGACCTATTGACGTGATTCAGGTTGCATCAAGATCATGTCAGCAAGCTCTAACCAATGATGTCAGTTCTGAGAGATTTTGAGATTGTGATATTTTTTAGATTCTTGGATCCTCCTGGATCATGTAATTCCCCAACATATGTGCCTTATTTTGCTACTTGGTTTTAGATTTATATCTTTGTAGTGTTGAAAACAAGGTGAATTAAAGTTGAAATAATAACTTATGTATGTGTATTCAAATATGAAAATAAGATTAACTAGATCTATTTATGTATATGATTTCACATTCAACATAATAGAAAAATTATAAAACCATAAGATACACCATATTTACATGGAGAAACCCCGTCGGAAAAAACTCCACACAAGAAGAGAGGGCACATAAATTATTAATCTTGAAAGGAGAGATACACAATAATACACTTCACTATTGATCTTTGATCAATCTAGTATCACCTTGTTACTTGCAAGAATTCAATATAAAACTATCGTCCCATGGCTCCAATTTACAAAAAAATTCTGGGAGGGGAAACCACAAATGGTAACCTGCAACAAGAGGAAAGAAACCACTTGCAAAAACCCATGCCTCCCTCTTGGAAAAAAGAAGTAATGATTAAATATTTAATAATATTCACATGGCTCCAACATGGGCACCTAGCCCATAGCCAAACAAATCTTTTCCTTTTTAGATGTTTTGATGACTTCCACTACTCGATGGAACACCAATGAACAACCCTACTTCTTCCAATCTTGGGCAACCCACACATGACTCTTCACATTCCCAAAGTGAATGCGTAGGAGGGAAAAGTTTTCCATTATGATGTGTAGGTTCATCCACATGTGTCCATCTCTTTGAAGATGCAATTAGAATATGTCATAGAAACAAATATTAATTTTTTGTCCTCTCATGTCCCCTAGAACACTTTCCAAGGAACATGAAGATATATGAATGACATAGGAATACAAGGATAAAATCATCTATCCTAACGTATAGTTTAGTATTGATGATGTTTTTTTTTCGATTAAGTTTTATCTATTATGTATTGTGGATACATATGTTATGATTTGATGTTTAAACCTATAGTTTTGATTTAACTTTCTATTTTACGATGGTCAACATTTTTTTCTGATAGGGAGGAATATTCTCATAATATTTCATTGATGTTAGCATGACATCATGCTAACATCAATGATATGAATGCCCCAAGGGCCCCCTCCAAGCCCCCTTTGGCCCTAAAAGCGACATTGTTTTCTTTTGGCCATAACTTGGGTGTACATTATCAAAATTGGGTGAGAAAGAAATAATCAGAAAGTTGGTTCTACGTACTTTCTAGTGGTGTGAGTCTCATCACCATATTTTGTTGATGGTCCATTTTACAACCTGTCAAAGTTAAAGTGTTGTTTTCACTCTTGATCTCACAACTTTGAGCAATTTCTTCATTTTTTGCAATTTCAATGGCATTGGAAAGGTATTTCAGAGCTCTTCATAGCTATCCATGCACTTTTTCCATATCTCTCTCTAGGTACATTTTATTTAGATTTTTACGTTTTAATATTTTGGTGAACTTGGACATGTTTTAGCTCCTAGAAACTTTCAATTTGTGTGGGATGACTTTTTTTAGGCTGTTCTACATGTATTTCTAGCTTTCTTCCCTATTTGGGCATTTTGATCATGTTTTACATGCAATCTCTCTTTTGTAGACACACTGAGATAAATTGCCACTATTGTACATGCTTTTTGGGGATTTTGGACATCTTGTTGTGCTTGTTATAGTCACACTATGATATAAAGTGTCATGGGGTTGTGTCAGCCTTTTTATTTTTCCATCACACCTTTGTCAAAAGAGTGAACTACTTCCATGACAACATCAAATCCTAGTGATTCTTGCTTAATGCATGTGTGATTTAGTTTGTACACCATTTTATTTGTTAGTACTTTCATGTGCATGTTCAATTGTACTTGGCTCTCCTTCATGAACTTCTTGGTGACACATATTTTCAATGGAGCTTTCTTGGCTCTCCGTTGTCTCTATTATGGGGGGTTTATACTATTGGTGTTAATGCTTCCTTGGTTCATTTTGGAGTGAGGTACACATTCATTTTTTATTCCTATGTACTAGGTGGAAGCAGTGGTTGTTTACCCATAAATTTTAGTTAGATGGACCATTTACCATATGGGAACTCTTGGATTCCTATTTCTAGAGGTGACCTTTAACTTTCACTTGATCAGTATTCTTCAAACTATTGGTACTTGTATTTTGGACTTGCATTTGACATGTTGAGTAGTGACATTGGGTTCACTCGTGTAGATTCATGTACCACCTATATCCTCAATTGTTAGATGGTTTCCTTTATTTTCCATTTGATTCAAGTAGTGTTTTTGGGGGAACTCATGCAAATTATTGTCTTCTTGATCTTGATCATAATCTATTTCAGAGAAGGTTCTTCATTTCAGCACTATAGTAGTCATCATTCGATAGTTGTCTACAACTTCTTCATGCTTCATCAATGTTCTTCATGTTCCGATTCCTATTGGGATATTGTTTTGGATGATTATTAGTCCTTCATTCACATTTCCCTCTTTTGGAGAGGATTTTTTCCCATGAGGTTTTGTCCTTTTCTCTAGTTGTGAGAGATTAGATTGTTTGTACATGGGTAACTCATCAAGCCTTGTTTGTTAGGACCAATTATGTATTCTTTTATTTTTATGTATTTTATTTTTAGATTTTTTAGCTACTCCCTAAGTTTTCACTTAAGGGGAGGTGTTAGAATAATCATGCATTAGCTAGTAACTAATTAATCTTTAATTTATTATTAGGCTAATTTCATTTCATGCACTTAAGGTAAACTTAGAAGTGTTTTTTTTCTATTAACTAGAGAGAGCTACTATTAGATCATTTTGTCTCATCACATAGGATGATGAAACTTGTAATGATCTAATCCCTTTATCATTTAGGGTTTACTCTTGTAAAGCAATCTCCTTCATTATAACTCTATGGAATCTAGTCATTCTGTAACTTCTTTCTCATTGATTAAATAATAAAATTTTGTTTGAAACTCTCATGCATGGAAGGTGTTCTTGTTTTTTGTTTGATCTTACATCTTGTGCTTTTCACAATTCTAACATTTCTCTATATGTGGATATGTGATTATAAAACCTAGCTCAACATTGTAGGTTTTTATGAGATTATTTATGTTTATCTATGATTAACATTCATCATTTTTATATTATATTTCTTATTGGCTTATATCATTTTGTATGTTTTTATGCTGTAATTTAATTATCATGCATTGTATAAATGTGCTTGATGATTTAACTAAGTGTGTCCTTGTGATGGTTAATTGGAGGCTATTTGACTTATGCATTTCCCCATCTCACGTGATTCAACACGTGATTCGAGATATGAGATGAGTCTTTGTTCAACTTTGTGAAACAAAGATTTGAATTAGTGTTGATTTTGAATCCTTGTGTTGTGATTAAACTTGTAAACCATGTGGTTACTTTGCATATGTTTAGTTCACTCTTTTGGTACTTGCATTTATTAGTTTTAAAATAATTAGTTAGATTTTTTATGGGATAGCTATGATACTTATGCTGAAAGAGTTTATTTTTATGCCTTACTAAAGGGTCCTATGATTTTTTATTGCATATTGAAAAGATATTTAAAGAATTTAATAGATTTATTTAAATATTATGCATTCGGTTATTTCAAGTGAAAGTACATTTTGAACATAATATCTTTAAATTTTATTAGTGAAAATGTATTTATTAATTTTTAATTTGAAAATAAAATAAATTAAGTAAAATATCTAATTTCAAATGGCTAGTTTGAAATAGCTAGCTGTGTGTGAATGGGAGGAAAAATAGCAAAAGTGTTTAGGAATTTTGAAGACTAAAGGTAAAGCAAATGTCCTTATGAAAATTACTATTTCACTTTTGCATCTTTCTTTGTCTATTTACCTCCTCGATTTTGAGTTCTATGCTTTTGGAAAATGATTGCTTCGAGGATTGTTGGGTTTTCTTGTGGATTGGGAAACTTGCTTGGATCTTATAGTGGCTTGGAAAAAGGATTTATTTGGTGTTGTGTGCAAGAAAAGGAATATGTTTATATTGGGGTTTGCTAAAATAAGGTATATTTCTCTTATAATTTTATGCACCCAAATGGTTTTCTCACTCATTTGGTCATACACACATTGGGTGGTTGCATAGGGCATTCATTTTATAGGATTTATTTTGAGAATTAATCCATATAATAACTTTTTGAGTGAATTATATTTGTATATTTTTAATTTTTAAAACTATAATAGTGTGAAATATTGGTGATATTTTCTTCAAATCTTATGTGATGTGAAAAGTATGAATTTATGCACTATATGCTCATAAGGGTATTCTTATTTTCTTGAAATTTATATTTAAAAATTGAATTATTTTCAAGTATACACTAATGGTGGATTTGGGTTCATGCTTAGTGCTTGTCATTTTGAAAATGCTAAAATTTGATTTTAAACCATCTTTTTTTTGTGGGATATGAAGTCTCATCATATAAATATGATTACATACCCCATGGATATAAGTGTCAAGGTGTTTGGCCTTGTTTTTTTTCCTTCATCTTTTGATCATTATTGGTATGTGGATAGTATGAATATGAATAGGTTAGGAAGTGGAGTGTCCTCTCTTTGTCCATTTAGCATATATAACCTTGGGATGAGGACCCAAGGGAGTATTAAAAAGTAAGAGAATTAATTTAATGGGATACAAATATTTATAAAATTAATTTAAATGAATTTAATCCAATTTTCAAAGGTGTGGAATGATTGTATATATCTTCATCACAATCTATTTTGGTTGTTGAAAGCTAGTGAATGTCTCCTATAGTAGATATGAGGGTACACTACTCAACACTCCATTATTCTAGTCTCAGTAGCTCTCCCTTTTTTCCATTAATTTTTAAAATTTAATTTATGAGTATATCCCATGCTTGTAAATTGATATAGTGTTGGTAGAACCATCATGCTTAATTTCATATTGTATTTTTATGATATGTGTTTTAGTTGGTGTCTGTGATTGATTGCAAGTGTGGTGTGAGCTTTATTGAACTACCTAGTTAGTAGCCTCCTAGTACATAAGGGGTGTCCCTAAGGGTTCCACATGGATGGTTGGTGTTAAGAATCATTAGGCTAGAAGGACTCTTGGAAATTATCATAGAAGGCTGTGTTAAGATCTTCTAATATCCTATTACTTATATTTTTCCATTTTGGTTAGTTGGAAATCTTGTATAATTGGGTCTTGTAATCCTTGTTATAAAATGATTAATTATAATATCTAAAAAATATTATTTATTCTTTGATCTATTCATTATTTGCATGTGATCCATTTTATTGTGATGTGTTGATATTATTATTTATGTTTATTTTAGATGTCGTCTTCTTAAGGATTTTACATATTTGATAGGTGCTAGAATGATTAGATTAGTGGATCTACTTTAGCTTTCATGTTGAAATATAACTTACAAGCTATACATGTATTCTTTTTGGATGCTATGTGTAGATAGTGAAACATAGAAAAATTGGTGTAGGGGGTTTAAACACATAGGGTCTTATACTAAATTTGGAATGTTTCACCAAACTTACTATAAATAGAAAGGAAAAAATGGGGTGAATGAACCTACCTATTCTTCTATTTCATTTAGGAAATGAGATCAACAAGTTAAAACCCACTTTCAACCCTTAGGTGAGTGAATACTCTGTGGAATCTTGTAATTTCCTTTATGTGTGTGTGGACTAAACAACACTTTTGGGAGATGAAAATAAAATAGAAAATCAATTCAAAACTGAAATATAAGACCAAATTTGAGTAGATTAAACATAGAGCTAATAGACAATTTATTTCTTGCAAATCGAATGAGAGGAGGACACTTAAAACTGATCTCAAAAACAGTCGCGCAGTGTCCTATTATGCCGCAAATTGTCCTGATAACTTTTTGATAGAAATGAATGAATAGGGGTTTTGAGAGAAAGATTAAAAATACCAAATGAATTCATTCATGACATGTAAAGATTGGATCTGATAGATTAAACATAATACTATCAGAAACTATTTATTTCATGTAGATCAAATAAAGGGAAAATCTTGTACACTTGTTATAAAATGATGTTTCTAGAAGTTGTTTGGCGACTCATTCACCCAATGGAAAATGCTCGTACTTTTGGGGATTTTTAAAATTAATTTATGGTTCCTCTTCCCCTATGTCTGCACTTCCATACTCTCCTAGTTTCATAGTCGGATAGTTGGAAATAAATATGGGATCTAAGTTTTTGTGAGATGACAACAAATGCAACTTTGCAAATTTGCACTTTTGAGATCTTCAATTTTTCTTCAACTTGAAAATCTAAAATACACAAAGAGAGGAGAAAAATATTTATTGTTAGGTGAATGGGGGTTTTCCTTGGTTAAACCCCATTTTGTTAATCAAACCTTTAAATGAATAAAAACATGCATGATGCAAGAAGACTTTGATATGACAATTGGATCTTGATTGCTGCAATAAAACTCTAATAAATATTATCTTGAATGCCTATAATTTCTCTTGAAGTTCTCTCTTATATCTTGAAAAATGCTAGGTGAAACATAGTGAAATGACCTTATATTTATAGATATGTATCCTCAATTTCCTGAAATTCAAATATCACAAGCCAACATTGAAATATACATTTGAAAACATTAAAATACTACCAAAAAAGTAATTTTAATGTAGGTCCTAGGTCTAAGGGAGGATCCATTTTCCCATGGGTGAATGGGTCCTAGGTCCCTATTTAAGGGTGATCCCACAATATTGGTTTACAATTTTTGGGAGATCCTAATTTTTGCTGAAATAAAATATTTTTAGAAAATATAATTATTTAAGCCTTGAAAAGTTCCATTTAAAGGATTCCAATTGAAGAGGCTTTGATCGAATCACCTTAGATCAAACCCCCTTGGATAGAACCCCACTGGTTTTAAACCATACCTATTATGAAGTCTCTTTTACACCTATCAAAATGCTGATAAAAAACCACTTTTGATTTACCTTTTGGGGGATCAAATGAATTCATTTAAAATATATTTTTTGTATGTAGTCCTTATTATAATCTTCCCAAAAAGTATAATTTTAAATAAATTTAATTTTATTATTATATTTATTTTCTATTTCTTGTGAATGTAGGTTTTTCATTGAAAATCAAGCTCTTTGTTCTGCACATGTGGAAAAATAGTAGACTATCAAAAAAATATATGAAAAATATTAGTGCACTAGATATTGAAGTCCTTGATCCGACAAAAAAAAAGAATTTCTATACATACAAAAGAAGTTATGTTTTATACAGTTTGCCTATGTCTGAATTGTAATTGGTTTGACTTCAAAACTTGATTAAGATGGAAATATTCAATAAAACACTATGAAACCAAATGAAAGTGCGAAATATCATAGTTACAAATCTAAATTAAAAAAAAAGAATTTTATCCTTCATGGAAAAAAGTTATGTTGTATACAGTGAACATCACTCCTTAAAAATGGCGTTTACTAAAAAAAATAGTTTTCGAAGGAGATGGAAAAAGAAGTGCAATCTGATTCCAAATTTTTTGAAAAAAAAAAATTTAGAATCTACAAAAAAATGTCACAAATCATTAGTTTGCATCATCTTCAAATTCCTCACGGTTTAGCTGCTATAGGTGCTGAAAGTGAAGATTTAGTTAAAAAAAATAGTTCAGTGTCTAGTTTGGCCAACAATTGTAAACCAGTATTGTGGGATCACCCTAAACCTAGGAAACACATTTCTCAATGAGAAGTGTTATGTTTAGGCATTGATGAATGTCAGGTTTCCTCTTTGGAAAACGTAATTAATAGGATTGGAAAGTGAATTAATCCAATTAAGATAAAATTAAGCTCAATTAGTTAAATGAGCCCTAAATAAGTGTGAAAGTGTAAAGGATACACTTTACAACAAAAAAATAAGGCACAATTAAGTCCAAATTAATTAGGAGGGCCCAAACAAGTGAGAAAATGTAAAATGGATACATTTTTCATCACTACATATAGTATTAATGTTAATGTGTTTTTAATTCAAACTTGTGGTCGATGAACTTTGTAATTATCTTCATTTCTTATCACAATTGATGTATATTGTTAATGTTTCGGGTAATTGCATGATTTTGGATATGTAAACAAATATTTTTGCACCCTAATGGCTTTGTAGCACTTCTAAGGTTTTTTACCTAAAAGGAGAAAGATGGGCCAAAATGCAATGTAAACACTCAAAATCAATGCAAGAATGGATGAAGTATGCCTAGATATGATGTCTAAATGCAATAAAATGATAAAAGAGATGACTTATTAATACAATACCTAAGAAATGCAAGTTGTTTGAAAATACATTGTGATATGCAAAAAAATAGAATGAATGCAATAAAGAACAAGATAAGGGTGCTAAACTGAAATCGTGCAACTAGAAACTGATGAAGGAGAGAATGAAGATTGTAGATTCCTCAAAAATTCTAGAAAATATGATCGCCAAGCTCGGTGACTTAGTCCCAGATTAGGGAAACTACCCAGAAATTTGTTTCTACCAAAAGGGTATCCATAACTACTAAAAATTATGAAAAACTAGTGTAGTGGGACTAAGTCGCCACTATTGAAAACTTAGTCCACTTAGGATTTTTTGCAAATCCGAAAGTTGAAACGGAAGCCCACAGTCTGCACTTTGTTTTTTGATGGAAACTCAGATCTGAATCTACAAAAATACCTACAAAATAGAGTATAAATTGATTTCTAATGGGGGGTTTTCCTTGGTCAAACCCCAGTTGATACTTAAACCTTGAAAGAGATAAAGTCTACATAAAACCCTAGCCCTAAGTGTGTCTAAGACTAGGAAGTGTGAAAATAAGATGCAACCCTATTCTAATGTGCAAGAATAAGATGCATAAATGGATTTAGAACAACACAAGACTCATCCTAAGATACAATAAATCACATTAGAAATGAATCTTAATGACATGCAAACCTTCCTTCAGCTGAAGATAGAGAGAAAATGGAAGATGGAATCACTTTGAAAATAAGTCCTTAGGATTGATTTGATGGCTAGTTGCATCTCCTCAACCTAGATTTCTCCATGATCAACCTTTTGCAATATAAGATCTTGGAAAAAAAGTGAGCTTGAAGACTTGCAAAAAACCTAGCTTGCTGCCCTAAAGCTTCAACTTTGTTGTAGATAGATTAATGAATCTTCTTGTGAAAGATATTTGACTCTTGACTCTTAAATTTGCTTGTTGAAAATGAATTAATGTTGTGAAAAATGACCTAAAAACATGTATTTATAGGAATTAACACCAAATTATTCATTATTTTAACTTCATAGGCTGACATCCATCAGGATTTTGAATTAAGTAGGTGATTTTCCTGCTCAAAAATGAAAAATACCTCAAAAGGGACTAAGTCGCCACCTTGGGTGACTTAGTCCCACCAGGAATTTTTGAGGTGGGTTTCATGAAATTTGAGTGGTTTGAATGTTTCTTGTCAGGATTTGTATGATTTTTGAGTGGAATAGGTCTTAAATTCCAAAATAATGAGCATTAGGGGCCTATAAATGCAATTTTAAAGAGGTGATTTATGCAAGGGTGTCTAAAATAGGACTAAATTAGACCACAGATTGTACTATCTACAAAGGAGTACAATTTTGTGTCCAGTTATTTTGTCCATATGACTCCAGCTAGTCTATGCACTTTACCATTCAAAAGACACAGTGTAGTTATCTGCAAAACCAAAACGCTTCACAAATTCATTAGCAAACTCGAGGGTAGATGTAATGCTTTACGAATGGAATCAAGGTACTAGCCATATCATCATAAGGATAGACATAATGATCAGGTGTCAGGTGTGGAATCATGATCCAACGACATTGAAAACATAGTTCCCTAGCACATGTTATGGTGTTTTTAATAAAAAGTACTTCATTAACTCTTAGGAAAAACCCTAATTTTATGCATTACAGTAAAAGGAATGAAAAGAGTTAAAAGAGGTGAAAGTGAAGTATTTTTCCACTTACTATTTCATTTTACCTTCTTGTAGCGTGAGAGTGACGAGTGAGACAAAAAGATGATGAGCAGACGAGATTATAGGCCTGCATGATTAGACGTTCTACAGGACTAGGTGGCACATGACGAGCATCATCACGAGGTAAGTCGATTCTGCTACCTGTGTTATGTGTTTATGTAATTATTTAATGATTTTTATGCATATCTAGGTTAATTTAGGATCTTGGAAGAAAATTTCACAAAGTGTCCCCTTTTTTCGCAGTGTCCCATTTGTTCGCAAAGTGTCCCTTTTGTTCGCAAAGTGTCCCTTTTGTTCACAAAGTGTCCCGTTTCTTCACGAAGTGTCCCAAAAGGGTTCTAAAGTGTCTAGGGCCTTTAGAAAAGCACACTAGATGAACTTTTGTACACTTGCATGATGATTAAAGTAAAATTAAATATATTGGATGATTTTTAGAGAATATTTTTGTGATTTTTGATACGTACCCACCCATTCGTGACGACGACTAGGGAGTAGATAGTTGAGATTTTTGAGATATTTAGACCCATCACTATCACTAGATGAGACATAGAACCTTCAGGCCATAGGAATCTATGGGGCGTACCTCATGCCTCCCATGAGGTACCGTGATGCCATGTTGATGGCTCTCTGTAAGCGCTAGGACGTGAATACATGCACATTCCACCTGCCTATAGGAGAGATGATGATCACCCTAGAGGACACACACTGTATTCTCCATGTTTTGATTTGGGGAGAGTGGGTACTTCTCGAGAGAGAGACCACACATCTTCTACAAGCAGAAGGTAGATATGTAGTATTGTTTGGGTGGTCCAATACATGATTATCGGGTGAGGGAAGATAGACTTGACAATGCTACTATATTCACGAGCACCAATGATTAGACGGATTATGATGCATACTATAGCACTACTTCTCATCCCTGATGGGTGGGAAGCACACCTTGAGGGAGGACTAGTCCATTTGATTCAAGGGATGGTAGAGCATCACACAGTATATGCCTAGGGTCGATGTATCTTGGCACATTTGTATTATGATCTTGGTTGATTTGTATTTTGGGAGGTAGATAGCATGGTGCACTACACGCTTCTATAGGTTTGGTTCCTGAAGCATATTACATGTACCAAATTAGTTGGTTTCCCATGTGCTACTGTAGTAGGGTATCCTCAAGCTTTGGGCTATCCTCTACAGTGATTATAGAAGTATGGGGATTTGCATTTTTGGAGGGTGTGATTTGACCGACTGGAGGAGGATGAGATCCTATGGAGACCTTATCGACTAATGCTAGAGTGGCCAGATCACACTAGATAGTAGAGGAGACTGTAGTTAGATAGATTTTTGGTTGGTCGACATGATCATGTAGTATGTCCTTTTTACTACAATTGAGTCATGCAACAATTTGGATAGGTTCAGATACCACCCTAGACATGATCCTTTTTAAGAAGGTCAGTGTGGAGTGCCCGAAGACTAGGTGATACAATGCAGCTCACTCTAGACCATGTTACCGAGAGTGAATTTGAATTCTTAGATCACGACTAGCCTCCAGTCTCCAATGTAGATGATGTCAGTGCCAAAGGGGATTATGAGGAGTGTTGAATGGTGACATGAATAAAACTAGTATATCTGATGGATGAGTCAGTAGGAGATGTAGGTCCACTGCCAAATGAGGGAGATGATAGAGAGGATAGGGTTGAAGAGACATGCTATAGGGATGTAGACATATTCACTGATTTCATTGATGATGAGTATGATGAGGATGCAGATCTAGATTATGATGGCCAGGAGGGAGATGGGGAAGATGAGGATGAGGAGGATGAGGAGGATGATGATGAGGAGGAGCCACCCCTAAGTGAGAGTGATGAGGCAACAACTAAGGATCAACATGAGTGGGGAGATCCTTTTCCCATCCCTATGACGAGATCGTGAGCAACAATTGCAACAAGAACCAGTACCCATAGTCATGGACAGGCTATCACATCTTCCATGCCCCTTGCATAGGATGATGTAGAGATTGCTCATCCTATCAGAGATACAGGTCATGATATTTGGTTTTATGCATGTACTTTAATGTTTATGCTCTTATATATACATATACATACATATATATCATGATCATGTGTACTAATTGTGTATTGTTTCTACCTTGCAGGAGTGGCAAGAGATTGGCGGGAGCTCTAGCATTAGGCGGTTGCAGAGATAGTGCCACCATCCATCAATGAGGAGGAGATGGACTTAGATTATGTGCCCCCACCCATTGTGGAGGAGGATCTAGAGTCACTTAGACCATTCATGAGGTTACAAGAAACATATGAGAGTGTGAGGAGAGGAATCCACTAAGCTGAGACTATTGGATAGTCATCCCAGACTCCAGCAGAGGTTGAGAGAATACAAGCAGAGGTATACAACTATAGGCGAAGAGGGAGCACATAGCAGGGGAGCATCAGGTGGCCCTTGGATGGATATAGGGCTTCGATTTTGTACTTAGGTTTGGTGGATTTTGGTCATGATCGCATACAACTCTCTCCTGACGTCTTGCTACCAAATCACGAGCACTAGATCCTGAGGGGTCTAGCTCCCACAAACCTCAATGATATTGTATATTATGATGATATGTACATAAAAATTTGGATATATTAATATGAGAATTTGATGTTTTATGATTTGTCTTAATGTGTTTTAATGTTAAATGGAAATGTGATTAATTAAATAACCTTTAAATAAGATTACTTAATTAATGTCTTCATGATTTAACATAGTTTTATGTGATCTAATTAAAACTTATTACAGTTTCTTTTTAGATACAACATGATGATTAAGTAAGTTATGCTAAATTAAATGTATTAATGATCGAACTTATCATAATGTACACAAGATGAATGTCAATAGTATGAAACCTAAAGTAATTATAAAAATAAATAAAATAATCACTTTAGTGCTCAAGACATACACATATTTTATTTGTCAAGAACGAAGCAATGCAATAGCATATAAGATATGACCCAATAGCTTTAACAACACTGTGTTATCATTCATAATATTCAAAGGGGTTAGACATAATATCGACGTAAATGCATGGCATTGATGGGTTCCTTAAGGGTTGTGCCATCTAGTTCTATTAACATGTATGCACCAGACCCAAATTTTTTGTCAATGATGTATGGTCCTAACCAGTTAGAACTGAATTTGTCTCTTTCATTTGGGTCAACATTGACGTTACACTGATTAGCAACTAGAAATAAGTCACCCTTTTGGAATGATTGAGGGATAACATTAAGATTATAATGATGATGTTTACTTTTACAATAAGCTCGAAGATGTTGAAGAGCGCTAATACATTGTTCATCAAGCATCTCAAGCTGGTGTAATCTTTGTTTTTGATAGTGTGTATCATCAACAAGTCCTTGAAGAGAAATTCTTAGTGTGGGAATTTCTAACTCCAAGGGCATTATTGCTTCACTACCACAGACCAAATTACAAGCTGTGGTCCCTATGGAAGATCGAATACTCATGTGATAAGCCGAAAGCGCATAGTGTAATTGTGTGTGCCAATCCCTATGATTTTTATTAACATTTTTTTTCAAAATTTGTTCAAGGACTTTATTAGTTGATTCAACTTGATTGTTAAAGTGTGGGTAATAAGGTGCTGAAAAATGATGTTGGATATTAAAGGTCTCCAAAAATTTCTTCACATCATTATTCTTAAATAGTGTACCATTATCAAAGACTAATGCAGAAGGGAGACCAAAGCAAGCAATAAGGTGTTCTAGGATGAAACAACATATTACTTCAGTTGTTGTAGATCAAAGAGGAATGACCTGTACCCATTTTGTGAAATAATCAGTTGCAGTGATGATAAAGGTATGTCTAGTGGAAGAAGGGGGTGAAAGTTTTCCTATAATTTCCAATCCCCAAACCACAAAGGGCCATATCAGAAGTTGAGTTTGAATTTCATTAGTAGGAGCATGATGCAAATTGCTATGTTCTTGGCATTTATGACATTTTTGAACATAATCAAAGCAATCACATTCAATGTTGTGCCAGTAATACCCAATACTGATAAGGTTTTGAACAAAAGCTTTGCCTCTGAAATTTCCACCACAAGCACCTTCATGGGCTTGGTGAAGTGCTAGAGGTATCTCAGATTTTTTTAAGCATCTAAGTAAGATACCATTAAATGGCCTTCGATACAACACATCAATGAGGATGTTATATTTAGATGCAAGCTTTCATAAATGAGCACAAATGTTTTTGGTTGTTGGCTTGGAAAAGGGACCACTTTTCAAATAGTTGAATATGGTATCATAACATTCATTCAAGTTTTCCGCATTTGTCATTAAAACCTCTTCCATTTTTGCATCGATCGAAGGTTCCATGATAGGGTGAATAGTGAATGTGAAATTTTTTGAAGGATATTGAGGGGATATAAGAGAGGCCACACTTTCCATTGCATCTGCAAGCTGATTATCTTTTCATGGGATGTTATCAATGGTAAATGTCTGAAACTTCTCTAACAAGTGCATGATAAGATCTTTGTATTTGGATAATTTGTCATGCTTGGCTTGATATGTTCCATTTATTTGTTTAATGAATAATTGTGAGTCACCAAAGATCTTAATATCTTTGATGCCCATGATTAAAGCAACATGCAACCCCACAATTAGTTCCTCATACTTAGTTGTGTTATTTGTACATAGGAAATTTAATCGATACGACAAGGGAATATGATTTCCTATAGGTGGGATCAATATGACCCCAACACAAAAGCTTTTTCTACACTTAGATCCATCAAAATATAATTCCCATGTTTTAGCTTCTATTGTCAACACACTATCATTAGGAAAAGAGTCATTGCTAGGTAATGCTAGAGGAGAAGAAGCGTCAGCTAAGTGGTTGGTCAAGGCTTGGCCTTTGATTGCTTTTTTTGGAAACAAACTTAAGGTCAAACTTGGTCAACAACATTACCCATTTAGCTAGACGTCCCAATAAGTCTATTTTATTAAAAAGATGTTTGAGAGGATCAAATTTTTTCATGACCTATATTTCAACATTTAGTAAATAATGTCGCAACATAATAGTAGTGAATACAAGAGCCAAACATTATTTTTCAATTCGTGTGTACTATGTTTCATAATCGATTAAAGTTCAACTAATATAATAAATAGGATGTTCTTTTCCATTGTCATCTTGTTGAGCCAACAAGGCTACAAGAGCATGGGCTGATGCGGTGATGTAAAGGATGAACGGTTTGTTTGGCATAGCAAGTTGTAAAATGGGTGGAGTTGCAAGGTATTCCTTCAAACTTTCAAAGACCTGTTTACATTCCTCATTCCAATAAAAATTCACATCCTTCTTGAGGAGATGTGTGAAAGGTAATGTTCTATTAGCTAAGGAGGTGACAAAATGACAAATGGCTTGAATTCTTCCTTGTAACGTGCACAATTGAGAAATGTTCCTAGGAGGTGGCATGTTTATGATAGCATCAATTTTATTTATGTCAACCTTAATGCCTTTGTGAGATATGATAAACCCTAAAATTTTTCCACTATCTACTCCAAAGAAACACTTTTTTGGATTTAAGCACATGTTGTATTTACACATTCGTTTAAAGATTTGTCGAAGGACATTCACATTGTCTTGTTTTGTTAAGGATTTGGCAAGGATGTCATCAACATAATCTTCCAAGATTTTATGTATGTAATCATGAAATATCAATGTCATTGCTCTTTGATAAGTGGTTCCTGCATTCTTTAATCCAAAAGGCATCATAACCCAACAAAATGTCCCCCAAATAGTTGTGAATGTTGTCTTGTATTGATCTTGTGGGTTAATGAAGATTTGATTATAACCAAAAAATCCATCCATGAATGATAACAAAGCATGTCCAATAGTTAATCCATGATCATGTCAATATTAGGAAGGGGAAAATCATCTTTTAAAGAGGCTTTATTCAAGTCACAAAAATCTGTACATGTCCTAATATGATTATTAGGTTTAGCAACTGTGACAATGTTTGAGATCAAAGGAGAATAATCAATCGGTCGAATGAAACCTGCATCAAGGAGTTTTTCAAGTTCTCCTTTAACATGCAAGGCTATCTTAGGATTCTTTTTTCATATCTTTTGTTGAACAGGCTTAGCATTTTCAGCAAGAACAATGTTATGTGTGACTATCTTTAGGTCTATTCTTGGCATATCGGAATATTTCCAAGCAAAAAATTTGAGGAAAATTATGAAGCAAGGTTGTAGTATCCTCTTGTTCTTCATCATCAAGGAATTTCCCAATCTCAATGAGTTTTTTCTTTATCATCTATGTCCATTGGTATATCAATTGTATCCCATAAGGGGAGTGTATTGGACTTAGGAAATTCAGGATCATATGGTTCCATGCTTGTATGTGGCTTCTTGCTTGTGTCATTTTGCTTGGTGTTAATCATAGCACAGGTAACCCATTTCATGGGAGGAGTAGAGGATGACGTGTCATAAACTCCTAATAGTTGTTTCAAATCTTCATCACATTCAACATACTCCCATGATGGTGGTAAATCCATATCTAGGAATTTAGGATGTTTTAGTGTGAGATTGATTCTTGGTTTACATGTGATGGTCTTGATATTGAGCGATGGGCATTGAGTTGCTTTTGTTATCTTAGAAAAGGAATATCCCAAACTAGTCTTTGTCTCTTGTGTGTTAGGTTCTATAGGGACATGAATTCCTTGTTCATGTTCTCCACATCCTTTACCATTGTATCCCAGTTGTTTCATAAGTTCATAACCTCGTCCATAAAGTCTTTCCATTTCCTTCAAATTGGGTGGTTGTTGATAATCTATCTTATCAAAATGTGTTGTGTAGGTTGTATTTTCATCCAAAGTAGATGAGGTAGATGCAGGGGAGGAATATTTTGAATTATGAGTTGACATAACTGTTGGTTGTTCTTGTTTTTCATCCTCTTTTTGTGTGATTATATATTCGCCCATAAATAAAGGTGTGAATTCCAATGTACCCCAATCATCATCTAGAAATTTAAACACAGGTTCTTCTTGTTTGCTAGTCTCAAGGGGTTCTATATGAGATGTTGGAATTAATGTGTTGAGATGACTTGTTCCTGTAAGAAAATTTTAGGTTGGGGGTCTATTTCAACTTGATAAACTTTGTTATTATAGATATATATTTAATTATTCGATGAAGGGTCGAAGTTATCACATGCATCTCATGAATCCATGGCCTTCCCAAAAGAAGATTGTATGCAAGATCATAGGGCATGCAATGAATAAGAGTTTGCAAGGTAGGTGATAGGTAAAGTGATTACATCGAGTGGTTTCTTTGTAATATTGTCAAATCCTCCAATCATCATCTAGAAATTTAAATTGTCACAGGTGATGCCTTCTTGTTTGCTCTATGTCTCAAGGGGTTCATTTATATGAGATGTTGGAATTAATGTGTTGAGATGACTTGTTCCTTTTTGAAGTTGTAAGAAAATTTTAGGTTGGGGGTCTATTTCAACTTGATAAACTTTGTTATTATAGATATATATTTAATTATTCGATGAAGGGTCGAAGTTATCACATGCATCTCATGAATCCATGGCCTTCCCAAAAGAAGATTGTATGCAAGATCATAGGGCATGCAATGAATAAGAGTTTGCAAGGTAGCCATTCTAACTTGATAGGTAAAGTGATTACATCGAGTGGTTTCTTTGTAATATTGTCAAATCCTCTAATAGATAAGAAATCGGGTTTTATTTGTGATTTATCGACATGTAATCGATCTAGGAGCTTTACACTGCACACATTAAGGGAAACACCATTGTCAACAAGGGTTTGATGCCTATTCTATTGTATTGAGAAATTATCATAAAGGGCTCATTTTTCTTCCTTAATTATAATGGAGGGAGCTCATGTTATGAAAGGTAATGTATACATTAACTACATTCATTTCTTGTATTAGAGCTGCCATATCATTTACTGCCCTAAATCTTCAACTTTGTTGTAGACAGATTAATGAATCTTGACTCTTAAATTTGCTTGTTGAAAATGACTTAATGTTCTGAAAAATAACCTAAAAACATGTATTTATAGGAATTAACACCAAATTATTCATTATTTTAACTTCACGAGCCGACATCCATCGGGATTTTGAATTAAGTTGATGGTTTTCCCACTTAAAAGTGAAAAATACCTCAGAAGGGACTAAGTCGCCAAGGGTGGCAACTTAGTCCCACTAGGGATTTTTGAGGTGGGTTTCATGAAATTTGAGTGGTTTGAATGTTGCTTGTTGGGATTTGTATGATTTTTGAGTGGAATAGGCCTTAAAGTCCAAAATAATGAGCATTAGGGGCCTATAAATGCAATTTTTAAGGTGTGATTGATGTAAGGGTGTCTAAAATAGGACTAAATTAGACCAGATTATACTATCTACAAAGGAGTACAATTTCTATGTCCACAGGATAAAATTGAACTTATGATTTACAAGAATTTTAATGTGGAAAATTAACAGTAGGCATAATTGATATGGTTGGTTCCACCCATTTATAAACAAACCTTTTAACATAAAAATTGCACCTTTGGCAATGTAGGTTTTCAGTGGCTTTTTGAGACCTAGCTCTTCACTTGTATTGAGATTTGTGCTCTTGACTCATTTCTTGGAAGGTGGAAACTTAGTCTTGAGTGAGTTATGGTTTTAGTCTTGTTGGGGATATTTTGGTTTTCCTTGGAACAAATTTCTATGTTTTTTGAAAACATTTTTATCTAACTTACACCTTGTGCAATTTACTTGGAATCACTTATCTAGAATAGGGTTAGTTTGACTAGCATCATGGGTGATTTGCATAGGACTCAAAGTGATTTAACTAGAAATAGGGGAAATTTGGAGACAATGAGAACTTCTCAATATTTTTCAATAAATTTACCTAAAATTGAGTTTCTCTCTAGGATATCCCTTTCTTTCCTATCACCCAAGTTTGGATGGTACTTTGATATTTTTTCATCTTATTGAGTTCAAATTCATGTCTGGTGTATGAATGACTAGCCTAGTGTATGTCTAGGTGAGATATTGGATCTCCCATTCATCCTCCCTATCATGTGAGTGAATCAAATGTTAGAATATCATTTCCAGTATGTGTGGATGTTTAGTTATGTATAATTAGGGTTTGAGGGTAGAAACATTGTATATCTCTTATCATATTATTCTATTTTTGAGTATGGATGATTGAGTCTTAGTTTTGATCATCTTGAAGCTAGATGAAACTCTATTTCCTTGCAAAAAATTAATGATGATCTGTCATATGAGTAATTAAGAATTCCACTTGTGTAGTCATGTGTGTGAATTGACTATGTTATGTGCATGTTCTCATGTTGAGTAATGACATTCATATAGTGTGAGTTTGAATGTGTCACAATTGCAATGTAAAAAAAATGTTCATATGTTCATCTACCATTAATGTCTTGAGCACAATATTGGGGTATTATAACACACTTCTTTCATAAGTGTGATGATATTATATTTATTACTTTATTCTCCCTTTATAATGAAATATCAAATGATCTTAAACGAATTCATATTGAATTCCTTAAAGTAAGATTACATAGCAATACAATATGAAAAAAATGTATAAAGTTTTCTTATGATAGGAATAAAATGGGGAGTCACAAAAATATGAATTTAAATTTAAAATTTTAGGGTTCAAATGTACAAATGAAGGATTTATCCAACACCCATGGGATTGACTTGGGATAATGAAACTATAATTTTGATATAGGGAATGCATATTTAGACATACAAATACAATAAATATAAAGTGTGTGGGGAAATGTGCAGGAATGGATGGGATAATGTTAAATGCATAAGCATGTGTGTAAATCAAGATAGGTGAAAGATCAAGGAATGAGTTCAATTTTGAAAAATATTGAATCATTTCTCATGTAAATGTGTTAATCCATTATCTCAAAATGAGCCTAAAACTAAATATAAATTGACATAAGTATGAAAATTTCACCACTACATTTCCCTTGCACCTTGAGGTGCATTTGAATCATGAAACAAACATGAATCTTAATATAAATAAACACTCTCAAATATGCACGTAAAGTAAACATTTAGACATAAAAGGATACTAAGATTGACATAATTAACCCCTCTAGATTGTATCATGTGTGTTCCATGGGTACTTTTAAAATAGAGAAAATACGTGCATGCAAGTAAAAATGATCATAATTATAAACTAAATTTTACTATTAATGATAATAGGAAGGAGAAGTTGTGGTTATACAAAAAATTGTCTACATGGAAAGTGGTATGGTTATCTCCACTCTATGTACTGGTAATAAGATGACATGACATATCAATCACTATAATGGTGTGTGGTGATGATCTGTTTGACATGTTGAAGAGTCCTTGTGTAGGAATTTCTAACTATTTACAATCTCAACATAGGAGTTTTAGTAATGGCATGTGCCCCCTTTCAATTGGGTGCATCCATCAAATACAAGTAGTTGGAGGAGAGAGAAAAATAGAACATGACATGCAAATGTAAGCTAAGAATATAAACATGTAAATCATGTAAAGTAAATTAATATCATGGATACATTATTTGATAATAAAATAAGATATCTTGAATGCAATTGAGGTAAACACAAGAATTGGAGATAAGAATATGCACATGTGTATGTTTTCCCCAAGTAATAGGAAAGTGAAAATTGTGATGTGACCCTCAATGGAGAAAATAATCCATAGACATGTATAACACTAGGCTAATTAGATACACCCAAGTTGGCATCCAAGAACATGCACACATATTGGTTAGGTATGTGGTAAGTACCTAGTAGTAATGTGGATTTATAATCAATAATGTGGATATGGATATGGTGCTCCCAAGTGTAACTCTTAGAACATCTTTAGGTCACGTAGAAACATAATATGATAGGGAAAAATAATGCTTCCCAACATGCTAAGATAAATTTTAGAACATGGCTAGGTCATGCATTATACAACATTATAAAATGTGATCATTAGAGTATATATCAAAGTAATTTTTTCCAAATGAAAAATATAATGTATCAAGGTTAAAATAGTGTAAAGGGTATAAGATAAATCATAAGCAATGCATATTTTCCCACGTGATAAGGAAAGATGGCCCTCCATGCCTTAATAATGCCATAGTAATTACAAATAGGTTATTATCAATAAATAAGCATGTAGGCATAAATATGAGTAAGATATAATCATAAAAGTTGTAGACACGTAAAATATACTGATTGGCATCGTGCATCTGATCCTAACTTACTAACATTGTTTCTTCTCGAATCATCGATCGGTCTAACCATTTAATCAAATTCCCCCTATCTGATTAAATTCATCAATATTCGTCTCTTAATTAAATAAATCATTTTGTCTAATTAAGTCATTTTTTCTTGTTAATTAAATCAATCCATCTGATCTAATTATCCTTATTTAATTAAATAATCAATTTATTTGATTAAATCTCTAAAGTCTATCCATTAAATTAAATAAATTAAAACCTTATTTGATTTAATCTAACACCATCCCTTTTAATTAAATAAATCAAAAACTTTATTTAATTAGTCTCTTATCATATTCCCCTCTTATTTGATTTAAATAAATCCATAAATCTAAGTCAAATAAGTCACATCATCTAATCTCTCTTGTTAAATTAATTAACCCTTGATTAATTTAATCTCATTTCATGTCACATCCTCTAAATAATGCAAGTTGCACATGAAAATAGATTTAATTCATTTATTAAATCTCTATTTTCCTCAAAGTCATCTTTTGGAACATTCTTTCAATTTGAATTCAAAAATTCCAAGTCAACATGTACATCCAAACAGGGATTTAAGATCTCTTACATGTCCTTTGCCTTGAGCCAAGTGGCATTTATTGCATTTTCTCTTCCCTCTTGGATGTCATTTCAACAAATTTGAATTTCAAATATTGGCATTTATTGGCACAAACCCCAAATCTTGCACATCCATCATCCATTCATAGCTTGACAAGTGGCATCATATCATTGGATGAATGTTAGTCCTACATTGCTCAAATTTGGACATTCATCCATCTTGAAATCCTATAAATAAAGAGCTCATATCCTCATTTATCCATCCACAATCCAAGCAAAGTTACCATGCTCAAATATTTCTTGAGTTTCCATCCATCATTGAGATCTTAGCTAGGCTTTTTGCAGATTTGGCTTGGAGTTTTCATCAATATTCATCAAAGTGGGTCACTCTTCATCATCAATCAAGAAAGCTTGCATAGGAGTTGGGAAAGGGCCAAATTTCCACATCAAATTGGAACCAACTCCCTCAAGAGATCAAGAATTTACATTGCTTTCATAGGATTTAATCTCTTTTGTTGGTTTCTCATTTGTATTGCTTTCATTTTCCTATTTAGAGCATTGATAAATGGATTTCTTGAGGAACTTAGATTCTAGCTTGTAATTCCTTGTCTAACTTGTTTATTCATGTTGCTTTGTAGGTATTAAGATCTTGGTTCACACATTTGGTGCTAGAAGGAGGGCTGGATATCACTTTTTCTAACATTTTTGTGAAAATTCTGTGTTTTTTCTTAACACACAGGAAATTCCAACACAGGCTCATCAGCGTCGCTGTTTTGGCACTGCGAGCTCATCAGCGTCCCTGTTTTAGCACCGTGGGCTCGCCAACGTTGCTATATGGCACCGCTTGAAACACAAACTGCATCGTTGGGCTCATCCCTCCAAAATTTTGAATTTTAAACTGTGCTACTGGACTCGCCGACCTATAGACAAATTTCAAAAAATATCAAATAGTGACACTAGACACGAACTGTGATGCTAGGTGAGATCGCGACGCAATTGAGCTCTCTGTCCCGACACATAACACCACTGACTGGTAAGCGGTGCTGTGAGGGCACCGTTGGGAGAACAAAGTGCAACGCCTTCACAAGTTGTGACGCCTTCACGAACTGTGACGTTGGGAGACAGAAAAAGGGAAAATTTAAATTTTAGCACGTGCCTTTAATTTATGATTGCTTCTTCCTCTGTTTTTTGCTTTTTTAACTTCTGTGTTTTTTCCAGAATCTGACTATTTTTCTCTTTGTAGGTTGGAAATCGAAATCAAAGGAAAGAAGGAGCATGATGATGACATTTCGTTCAATCAAAGTGTTTGTTTAACACTCCTTTAGGAATTTGTCAACTTTTTCTTTCTTAGGAGACTAATTTTCGTTTGGGCTTAAAAAAATAACATTTTCCATTTTTTGCAAAGGGTTAAAATGAATCCTAGGATCACAACTTACTAGATTTTGTTTATGGGATTAAAAAATTGAACAAATGTCTTTCACTTGTGATTTGGTGCTATAAAATGAACTCACATTTTGCTTTGTGGATCTAAAAAGAACAAGTGTAGCTTTTTTTTTCATGAAGTCTTACTTAGGCTAAAACCATTGAAAAAGGATGTATGCACTTATCTCACGCTTTATAGTGATCTTGAGAATCAAAAGGCCTTTTTCATGCCTTTGGGTTAAGACAAGTAATCACCTCCACACTTTGATTTGGGCTTAAAATTGAACAAAATCTTGTGCGAGTGTGAGTGGGGGCTTTGTTGCGTATATTCTCTCTCCTTGTTGCCAACAAGGATTGATCGAGTTATGAATATTGTTCTTCATTCGCTTTTGTTTATTCTAGAGAGCCTACCTTGGGGAAAAAGTACTCACCCAAGGGAACGACTCAACCGGTAACACTCTAAAGCCAAGAGTATTTCTAGTTAGGATATAAATGTGGATATTGGAAGAAACTTCAATATCACACGGTTGACTCCTACAAGATGGATCCGAAAGGGGACTCTTGCCACGTTGGGTCAACTCCTATGAACGGAAAGTCCTTATTAAAACCCATGTATTAGAATTTTCCAAAATCCTTTAATCTATTTGCTGGTGCAAGAACGATCATTTTGAAGCCACCCCACACTTTTACGGTCTTCTAGTAGAAATGGAAAATATGCCATGGGAGTTTCATGGGTGTTGATGCTTGGCTGCCCCGTATAAGTGAGTGCCGTGGAGGGGAGCTAGTGGGGTCAAGCATCTAACCATTCGTTAGAGATAAGCGTAGCTAGACTTGTCCAAGTGGGAATCCAACAAATATTGTCTTACACATCCATAGGATTGTACTTATTCTTGGGTTACAAAATGCATTGCTTGAGCGAAAAACATCATGAAAACAAACACTTAACAACACCCAAATTTCAAACCCTTTTGAGGAAAAATACAATTGACTCAATCCATATGTTATTGCTTTCCCTTGGGATTCACATCCTTAGAGGTTTCTAAACATTGTATTATATCTCAATTTGTCTTCTTAAGTAAACAATAGGAGACCCTTGCCTTAAGTTTATTAAATCTCCACATAATATATCTTGTGGGGTTTGAAGAAATTAAGACATTGGACATCTTAGTTTGAAAACCTAATTGAAGAAAGTGTTTTTGGTAAAATAAAGACATTAAGTAAAGCTAAGCAAAAATAACTTTCATATGTGTTGGAGACTCATAACCCCAAAGAAAAAAATCATTGATTGAAAATACAAAAATGTGTGTTCACATTAAATCATTTCTTGGTTACAAAGGTCATTAGGAAGCATTTGCATACTCTTCAATACCTAGGTCTAGGCAAACAAGGTATATCTTTTTTTAGGTTCATCTTAGGATCAAAACATATCAAAATCCTTTTTCATCCATCCTTCAAAACATCAAAACAAACATCATCTCATCATCACCTTTTGGAGAATCTTGAAATCATCCTAAATACTAGGCTTCATGGAAAAATCAAAAGCATCAAAATCATTGAGACTAAATCCTTGAAAACATTTATCAAAGCACCTTTGGCTAGGCATGTGTAGATGCATCCTTTTGCATATACTTAGTCAAAGTTATCAAAATCATCTTGTCTAGCTTAGTGTGTGTAGATGAATCCTTCTTCATATGCTTAGTGAAACAATCATCTTGTTTGAATAGGTGTGGGTAGATGCATCCTTCTGCTCACGCATATTCAAATTATCATCCTTTGAACAAAGCTATCCCTTAGATCATCATCCAACATCTTAGGGTTTTTTGGTTCAAAATCCAAACCAAATTCAAAATCAAAATCAAGGACAAAATCTCAAATCAAAAATCAAAATCCACAAGTCCTAAAAGCCTAGTATCTCATTCAAGATTTATCAAAATCCAAAACATCCATATCATCCATCCCTAACATCATTAACACATCATCATCTTTGATCCTCAAAGCATCCTAAAAACTTTCTACTTTGGAGCATAAAATAGAGATCAATTCAAAGAATCAAGAGATTCATCTCCCATATTCTCAAAGATTGATCCTTGTTTTATGGTTCTAACTAGATCTCAATACAAGAAGAGTATGGAAGCCAACAAAGAAACACCCGCTTCAAGCAATCTTAGCCAAACAAACGCGAAAATGAATCTAGCTGAATCAAACAATCCATTGACCCTCTCATCATCACAAAATCCGCAAGAATAAAATCAAGGAGAGGATCTTACCTTTGGAATGTCTAGCGAAGACATGACTGAAATGCTCCAAAATCTGGAGAATCATAAAATCATCAACATCATGATGAGACTCAACCCTTCGTTATACATGCTTGAACTAGCAAAACAAGGGGCCAAGTTACCTTCATATTTTGATGTAAGTACCATAGTGGAGACATCATTTCCTCCAATCTCATCCACCATCCCCATTTCATCTACACCTCCATCCCAAAACATCATGCAAAACATTCCACAAATCACAACATCGTTTGCTCCAACCCAACCCAACGTTAATAAGGGAAGTGCATTTCTCAATGCACTTCAAACACACCCCCTTGTTAATAATCAAAACATGGACACAAACACCACATTGGAACAAAACATACCCGAAAACCCATTTCACAAAAATGTTCCTCTCACATTCCATCATGATCCATCATCATCATTTTTTCACACAACTCAAACACCTCTTCTCACAAATTCACAAGAAGAGGGAGATATGTTCGGACCAGGGGGCATATTCGACACCACAACATTCTCACAAGGACTCGCACCCCTTACATTTCCACCTCTTCCACCATTTCCATTGTCATCCACATCACTCCTTGGTTTAGGGCTTCCCCCTCTACCAAGTATCAATCAAAACAATATCCCAACCATCAATCAAAGCATTGTACCAAATGCTCAAAATTTGTCGTTGATATCGCAACAACAAATGATAAATACACAAGTAATGGCAACAACATTAAATATCCCTTTAGCATCACAAATCATGGTCTCTCAAGGACCAATCACATCAATAGCACCATCCATCATGCAAAACACCAACACCACCTTCACAAACACCATTCCAAATCCACCACCACCTCCACCACCACCAAATTTCACCACATCAAACCAATACGACGCAAAATTGCAAGTTGCTTTCCAAAGAGGATACCAAAAACTTCAGAAACAAAAAGCCGAACAACTAGCCCCTCAACAAGATGCCCAAATCGCTTAAGCTGCCCAAGCTGCACAAACCGCATTGAAAGTGCAACAAGCCCAAGCTTTACTGCAACAACAACAAGAAGCCGCACAAGCATTGCAAGAATAAAGGGCCACTCAAGTACAACTTCTATTGCAACAACAAACAACACAAGTACAAGTATCACAAGCGTAAGCTCAAGCTCAAGTGCAAGCTCAATATCAGGCACAACAAGCCCAATATCAAGCACAAGCACAACTTCTTGCACAAGCAACACAAGTGCAAGCATATTAGCAAGCATTAAAGTAGTACCAAGAGCAACAAGAAGCAACAGAATTGGCAGCCCAACAACAAGCACAACAATAAGCATTTTTGGAACAACAACAAGCACAACAACAAGCACAAATCTTAGCACAACAACAACAAGATCAACAACAGGCATTATTCATACAAAAGAAAGTAGAAGCCTACTTTGCTCGACAAAACATACATATACCATTGAACAACATGTCAAACAACACACCAAACAACCCACCCATCCAAACCATGATTGCAACACCCCAAACCACCTTCATCCCACCCCCTAATCCGCAAATGATGTCACGACACAAATCAGGTTGCTCTTGTAGCAAGTGCTTGATCTTCAATTAGGGCGAACAACCAAAACACCAAGTAATTTGAGTCCCTATCCATTTGATAGGAGCCTAGAAATGAAACCATTCCCTAAGGGATTCGAGATTCCAAAATTTGACAAATATCGAGGGATGGGAAACCTTGAAGATCACATCAGGGAATTCTAGGTTCATTACATGGAGGTTGCATATGACGATACTTATCTAATGCGAGTATTCGCTAGGAGCTTGGCAGGCCCCGCTATAGAATGGTTCTCTTGCTTACCTTCAGGCATTAGAACATTCCAAGAAATTAGAGACGCATTCATTAGAAACTACACATGTAACATTGCAATGGATGTTAGTCTTGAAGAACTATATGCTCTAAAACAAGGAAAGAATGAATCTTTCATTTCATTCCTTCAACAATGGCGATCCAAGGCCAATCAGAGCAAGTGGACCATGCCAGAAGAACAAAAAGTCTGCACCATCATAGCCAACCTTGAAAGCCGCTTGGAATTTCATCTCAAGGTTCAGGGCATCACCACATATGATCAATTGATCTCCAAGGTGCTTAGCTTCGAAAGAGCCCTTGTGACTCAACCTGCGGAATCAACATCATACCACGAACAACAAAACAATCGCCCACCATCCAATTACAATGACAAACCTTGCATGTGGGCAAGGAATAAATTTTTTACTAATGATGGTGTCGTTGACACCAAGGTGGTCATTAGAGGTCCATGCCAACATACACCTGCACAACAAATCCAAACACATCATCAAAACACTCATCACACCACATACCAACCCAACAACAATCCAACCATCAATAATCTCAATGACCAAAGGGGACCACCTCAACGCAAAACTTATCTCAAATGAAAATACGCCATTTTGGGGGAACCACTTGAGGACATAATGAAAAAGTTGATCGACGAAAAACTCATCAAGCCTCGTACATTTGAAAATTACCAAGAACCGAATGTGAAACCTCCTTGGTATAACAAGAATCAACTTTGTGAATTTCACAAAATCAAAGGCCACACCACTAACAATTGCATGAGACTCAAAAACATCATCCAAGATCTCATTGATAAGAAAATCATAAACATGGAACAACCTACGGGAAATCAGGATCTTAAGATATATACAAATCCAATGCTGAATCATGGTAACAAAGGGAATAAAAATGACAAAGGGAAGGGTAATGTAAACCATGTGTATGAATCGTCGTTGCCTCATTAAATGAAGACTGCATGGTCATCACCATCAAGGGCGCCCATGCCAAAGATTGTGGAGTCACCACAAGAGGCGACAAAGTCACCATTGCAGGATCATCCCAACCAAATAGAGTCTCTACATCTAGATCCGTTCCTAATGGCTACAATGTCCTAGATCAACTCAAGAGAACTCCAACACACATCTCCATCATGGAGTTAAAAATATCATTAGCCCATAAGAAGATCCTTGAGGAAGCATTAGCCTCATCCACTGTCCCTGCAGATCTCGATGCGAACAAATTCCAAGCTATGGTCAGAAATATCATAACGCCTAATCTCCTTACATTCTTTGACCAAGATTTCCCTGCCCAACCATCCCACAACCATGCACTTCACTTGGAAGCCATTGTGAACAAAAGAAAAATCAAAAGGGTCTTGGTGGATGGAGGTGTAGGTTTAAACATTTGTTCTCTCAGCCTCATGAAGCAGTTGAAAATATCAGAAGATTCCATCGACAAAGGAAAGGGCATCACGATAAGAGCATATGATGACCAAGAAAGAGTGTCTCAGGGCATGATTAAACTCCCTATTCAAGTAGGTATGACTCTCATGGAAACCACTTGTCAGGTCTTGGACCTTGACTTACCATATAATATCCTCTTGGGATGCCTGTGGATCCATGCGATGAAAGCCGTAGCATCAACCTTCCACCAATGTGTGAAATTTACACATAATGGACAAGAGGTTACTGTCCATGGAGATCCCGAACCGTTATCATATTGCAAAAATATTGAGGCAAAGTATTACAAAATCCCCCAAGTACCAAAAAATGATAGAGGGCCCATCCACACCATATATCGAACCTGCCACTCTCGCATCCACTTCTGCGACAGAGACACCCACCATTCCCACCATCTCCCACATCAAGCTCATCATCCAGGAGGACAGATGTGGAAGCTATAAGCTCCCTAACAATGCTTTTGTGATAGGAGAGTTACCACAATCTCCTAGATCACAAGGACGCCCACAAGAAAATCAAGCCTCCACATCACAAACGCATCCTGAAAACTATCCCGAATTCACAAGCTGGGGAGACCTTGGCTGGGAGGTTATTGAAGTAGATCTATCTCACATATTGATCAAGATGAAAGACTGACACCTGAATTACCAATGGATGAGACAAGCAAGGGCCTACAAATGATGCTTACAATGGGCTATGACAAAAATCAAAGATTGGGACAAAACGACAATGGCCTCATAATACCTATCATGCCAGAGACGCGACCCATAAAAAATCTTGGCCTTGGATGTACCCCACCGAGAATAACCATATGTGGTTGAAGTCCTTTGGTTAGAAGGGTTAATATTTCTCTTTAGCTAATGCTAACACAAGTACACTCACCAATATCCATAGATAGGGACATACATAACTTTATAATTGAGCACTATATTAGTAGTGATGACAAGGATACCATGACCACTCTACCTAGGCTATTCGAAGATACAACCTTGTGTATGATTAGCATGTCTCCTTTGAAACAAACCATCAAAATCATGAGATCCGTTTAGTATATCCCCAACTGATCGACTATGACCAACGAGGACCATTAGTTCTTGATACATTCAAAAATGATGAGGCGCTCTCAGAATTCATGGGATTGAGGGATAACATTCTAGAAGGGGATCACAAGGCAGGGTTCATAATGGAGTTGGACACACATGCCTATTATGGGGAAACGATTGAATCCTTCAGTCGCAAAAGTGAGAAACTAAGAATCATATCCAAGTCCTTGAGTGAAAACCACATTGTGGCACTCTCTGACAAGACAAAAGTAAAAAGAAAGGACGTATCCAATGGTGAAAACCTCTCTGAGGCACCCGAGGATGAAGGATTCAATCTTCCTCTAAGAGCTATTCATCAAGAGAAATCAACAGTCTTCGCCGAAAAATGCAATCCTATCAACCTAGGAACAAAGGATGCCTCACATATCACATTCTATGTGGAATCACTATTATCAGAAGAGCAAGAACTCCTAGCAGCATTCCTAAAGGAAAGACAAATCAACTTCGCATGGAGTTATGCTGACATGCTAGGGCTTGATCTAGAGGTTGTGGTTCATTAGTTAGCAGTGTATCTAGAAGCTAAGCCGGTCAAACAAAAGCTTCAAAAAATGCATCCTCAAATAGCCTTATTGGTCAAAATGGAGCTCAAAAAGTTGTTAGATGCAGGATTTATCCGACCCATTGATTATCCAGAATGGGTATCAAATTTGGTACCTGTTTCAAAACTTGACAGAGCCATCATAATCTATATAGATTTTAGAGATTTGAACAAGGCATGTCCCAAGGATGATTTCCCGCTTCCCAACATCAACATGATAGTAGACATGATAGTAGGACATGAGATGTTATCGCTAATGGATGAGTTTTCAGGATACAACCAGATCATGATAGCAAAAGAAGATCAACATAAGATGGCTTTCACTTGTCTATGGGGGACATATTGTTGGAACATGATGCCATTCAGCCTAAAGAACACAGGAGAAACCTATCAAAGGGCCATGACATGATTCACAAAATAGTCGAGGACTATGTCGACGACATCCTAGCAAAATCCAAAAAAAAGACATCATATAGCAACTCTAGGTGCCATCTTTGACAGACTAGAGGAATACAAAGTCAGACTAAATCCCAAGAAGTGCGTCTTTGGCGTACAATCAAGTAAACTACTAGGATACATAGTCTCCATGAGGGGTATCGAGGTGGATCCAGAAAAAGTAAAAGCAATCCTCGAGATGGAAGCACCAAAGACATTAAAACAACTAAGAGGCCTCCAAGGCCGACTTCAATCCATCCGACAATTCATAGCACAACTGAAAGACACGCAGAATCCATATTCTCACCTACTCCACAAGGGGGTAGCATAAAAATGGGATACAAAGTGCGAAGATGCATTTAACAAAATCAAGGAATACCTATTGACACCACCAGTGTTAATGCCACCTATCCTGAGAAAGCCATTGATCTTATATGTGTCAGCAATAGTAGTAGCCCTTGGAGCTCTTCTTGCTCAACATGATGAAAATAGAATGGAGAGGGCTATCTACTATATCAGCAGAACAATGGTCGGTCATGAACTAAATTACTCATTTATCGAGAAAGCTTGCATCACAGTAGTGTTTGCATCCCAAAAATTAGACATTATATGCTGGCACACAAGATAAAGCTCATCACTAAAATTGATCCCCTCAAGTATCTCTTATCCAAGGCAATACTCACAGGAAAAATGGAAAAATGGGTGATGATACTGTCAGAGTATGACATCGAGTATCTAGAGAGGAAAGCAATCAAGGGACAGGTTATTGCGGATCAACTAGAAGAAGCACCTATTTACTCTAAGAATCCTCTTGTCTCAGAATTCCCAGATGAATCCATTTTTAACCTCAACGTAACTGACCATTGAAAACTATACTTTGATGGTTCATACACACAACATGGATCAAGAGTTGGTGTCTTCTTCATCACCCCACAAGGGGATTGCATACCAAAGTCATACAAATTGGCATTTCCTTACACCAACAACATAGCGGAATACGAGGCTTTGACTATAGGTCTCAGGATAGCAGTGCAATGGAACATCATCACTCTCAAGGTGTATGGAGACTCTCAGTTGATCATAAATCAAGTCAATAATGAATATTAGACTAAGGATGACAAGCTAACTCCATACAAGAAATTGGTGGAGACTCTCAAGGAATATTCATTGACATAACATTTGAGTAGATTCCTAGAACCAACAACAAAGCAGCAGATGCCATGGCTACAATTGGGTCCCTATTAGACATCCCTCACAACGTGCCGAAATATGAATTTCTGATCAAGCAGCTTCTCATCCCCACATTCGAGGTACCAAAATTGGAATATGTGTGTGAAATCATTGGTCCTGGCGATCCTTGGTATCATGACATCTATACATATCTTCACATAGGAGTCATACCCGCTGACCTACCATCAAGCCTAAAATGAACCTTTATTAAAAAGGCATCCAAATTTGTGGTCCTAGGTGATACCCTCTACCGTAGAAGCATAGAAGGTACCTTACTGCACTGTCTAAATGTTGAGTAGGCATTAACTGCTCTAACCGAAGTTCATAACGGTATTTGTGGCTCACACTCAAGTGGAATGATCATCGCTAAGAAACTGTTGAGGATGGGGTATTACTGGCCCACAATGGAAAGAGAAGCATATGATCATGCTAAGAGGTGTCTACAATGTCAACAGCATGGGGACCTCAGCCATGCTCTAGCTCAAGAGCTTCACCCGATTATCACACCATGGCCCTTTTTGCAGTGGGGAATCGATCTCATTGGGAAAATCACACCCACCTCATCCAATGGCCATAAATTCATCATAACTGCAACTGAGTACTTCACTAAGTGGGTGGAGGCCATACCCATGACGTATGTAACTGGGAAGCAAATTTCAAAGTTCATTATGAGTTATCTCATATGCTGCTATGGTGTCCCCCAAGCCATTATCTCAGATAATGGGACACCATTCAAGAACCAGGAGGTTCACGACTTGTGCGAGAAATTCAAAATCTAGCATCGCTTCTCCACCCCATACTATCCCCAAGGCAATGGCCAAGCAGAAGCCACAAATAAAACCATCCTAAAAATCCTCAAGAAAATAGTCAATGACGTAGGTTGTGACTGGCATCTGCAACTTAATCCCACCCTTTGGGCTTATCGAACTAGCATCCGCACACCCACTGGCGCCATCCCCTTCTCCTTAGTCTACAAATCAGAAGCTGTACTCCCTATCGAGATCGAGCTCCCATCCCTTAGAATATCATTGCAAAACCTCATCACTGATGAGGACTATCGTGTGTCAAGATTGAATGAGCTGGAGCTATTGGATGAGAGATGCATAGATGCTCTGAATCATCTGCAAGTCTATCAAAATAGACTCAAACGAAGCTACAACAAAAAAATCAGAAGCAGGACATTCCAAGTCAGAGAACTGGTCTTAAAAGAAAATCAGAAGAATGTCCCAAACCCAAGCAGCAAAGGCAAGTTCGAACCTAATTGGTTAGGACCTTTCATCGTCACAACAAGCTACAAATCAGGGGCATATCAGTTATCAACACCCGAAGGGAAACCTCTGTAGGAGCCAATGAATAACTCCCATCTCAACAAGTTTTATGCTTAAATCTTCTAAGTTATAGAACCAAAAAATCCAAAAAATAAAAAAATTCTTGAAAAAATGGCTACTTTGGTGAAAACCTGGCAAACAAGTGTCTTGGTGACAACAAAAAAAGCAAAAAAGAAAATCCAAAAATCAGAAAAAGGATTTAAAAAAAAAAATCATCCTCTAGTGAAAACCACTTCGATGGCACTTTGGGCCAGTACCTTGGTGAAAACCTGGAAAATAGGTACCTTGTGTAAATAAGCACTTTCCATCAACCATGAGCTTTATGGCTTGATCTGCATCATCCATCCATTTCGCTTCCATCATCCATCGCATTCAGGTCTCCATCCATCACACATCCACTCGCATTCGCACCATAGCTTGGTCCTGTGTTCATATCATGATCCCTCCTAGTACTACTTGGCCCATCCTCAAGGTCAGTCTGTCCTACCTTTATCAGAGTAGTATACTACATCACGCTGGGGGCATGTTCTCATCAGATCGGATTCGTGTATGATCTTAAAGTTCTCAAATCAGAAAATCCAAAAACATCAGAAAATCAAAAAATCCAAAACCATCAGAAAATTAGAAAATCCAAAAACATCAAAATCATCAAAATCTCAAAAATAGGGTCGTCATGTCGAACTATGTCATCTCTGAGCTTGAACGTAGGCAAGGTTGATCTTTGATCATCCCCCGAGACATTTAGGTCAGTCCTATAGTAGTTCGTCATAATAAACTGACATCTCATCATGTATATCATCATTTGTAAATTGGTCAATCATCAGTCAAACTACGTGGTCTCTACATATATAACGTAGGCAAGGCTAATTTGTTGATTAGCCCTCGAGACCCCTAGGATAGGTCTTTAAGTTAGTTTCTTGGTCAAAATCCTAGAAAATCCCAAAAACATTGGAAAATTGAAAAATCAAAACATTTGCAAAATCTCAAAAAATACAAAAATAGCCTCAAAACATTGCAAAAACATCAAAAACATCCAAATATTTGAAAAAAATCCATCCGTCTCATCTCGCTTACACCTGCAATAAACACCATCCATAATAAACTGATCATCATCCCCAATCTTTGGTAGGACAACCGGAAACAAGTCTAGTAGATTAAAAGTAAAACTCCAAACTTTGAGTCTTAAGACTAAGCCGGTACGTAAGCAAGTTGGTTATCTCTTCGTATTGGTAACTCATCATCTAAATTGGTCCCATATCAATCATCCCTTAGAACACTTTGGATAAACGAAATGATGTGCCACCATCCACTAACATGTCCTAGGATGAATCCTTCCTACAATGGGCATTATCTTTTGGCAATAAGTTTTGGTTATCATCCTTAGAAAACACATCCTCTTTCCATTAGCGGTATTGAAGAGCATCAGTTTGTTTGTTTACTTGGTCTTTATCTTTTGACTTATCTTATTTTGCGCTCATTCCAAGGATGTCTCGATGATATCCCAAAATAGAGGATTTAGAGAAA
Organism: Sequoia sempervirens; assembly: GCA_007258455.2. Taxonomy (NCBI): domain Eukaryota; kingdom Viridiplantae; phylum Streptophyta; class Pinopsida; order Cupressales; family Cupressaceae; genus Sequoia; species Sequoia sempervirens. The sequence goes on along the minus strand of VDFB02047230.1, from coordinate 638,861,358 downwards.
TAAGAATGGGGCAACGATCATTATCTTTTGTCTGCTGTGCTTGTTGGACATTCTTGTAAAATAACCTTGGTGAATACTTGCTTTGTTAGGTATGTATGGAAGAGGTCGAGGACAACTTGTTGACTATTGCATGGATAGGTTTACCTTTTCGTGTTTTGGTTCGAGGCGTCTGAAACTTTTGAAATACATCCTAGCAAGGTTTTCGTATGTCAGGTGTGAACAAGAATACTCCTATTTGTTTGTCAGGTCAAAGTCCATCACACTAGGTACCATACCATCCTGGTTCCTTATACCTTGATGCATCGTACCACGTGTGTTATCAAACATAAGGAAATCAGTCCTTTGAAAATCCCAATTCCTCGGCAAGTCATCATCATCATCATCATTATCATCATCTGCATTTGCATCATTTTGTGTCTTGTTGAAACAACTTCTTCTTTTTAACCGTGCTAACAAGGTACTATGATAGTTGATCATCATCGCTATCATCGCCATTGATCTTGCATCAAAAAATCATTAGCATATCACATAAATGTGTCATATAGGAAACATACACATTGCATTGTAATCATAATATAGATAGGTTATCATAAACATTCTTCATAAATAGGTGCATACATGTCATCGCATTCCACCCATTACATTGCATCTCATGGTATTATATCGATCATTGCATAAAAATTCATTTGCATTTCACAACCATTTCATATTACCATCTAAATCATCACATAGCATCTACATAAGCATTCCATAATCATTTTTGCATAATCATAAGCAATAAGGTATATAAGTATTTAATTCATTAAGGCATACATATTCTCATAACATCATAACATCACATTACATTACACATCAGCATATCACTTTGTATAAACATATCATTGCATCAAATACATCACCATTTATTACGTTTAGAATAATAACATTTTGCATATCAGAAAACCATCTCATTATGCATTAACACTATTTCAATTTGTAGCATATTACGACCATCGCATTTGCATTATCATATCCGACCATCGCATTATCATAAATAGATCATCAAATTTGCATATCATAGGTTAGCATAATATAGTTCTGTTAATCATAACGCATACATCATTAAAAATAAATGCATCCATAAAACATCACTGTAAAGCATATAGAAATAAACCATTCATGCATAAAGGAGAACACAGTACATCACATCAAAATTGGCTCATATATATCATATCATCATATCACTGTCATAGTACAAAGACTAAAATCGGATCACTGTACACATATGTCAATTGGTACAAAATGCCTATCGGGCTATAAAAAATGAGCCCATAAGGTACAAAAAGTGTGCATCATCTGGATCACGCTCGATCTCCGTGAATGCTGCCCTCGCCCCTATTACCGTGACCCTCTGATGGTCTCTAGCTGACCCGCTCTGAGTACTCTGGGACCCAATCTGCTCTATGTATGGTCTCATGGTAAGCCCGACGTTAGCACTCTATCTCTTGGATAGCATCCCTGTAAACACAATAATTGGAGATAAGAACATGCACATGTGTATGTTTTCCCCAAGTAATAGGAAAGTGAAAATTATGATGTGACCCTCAATGGAGAAAATAATCCATAGACATGTATAACACTAGGCTAATTAGATACCCCCAAGTTGGCATCCAAGAACATGCACACATATTGGTTAGGTATGTGGTAAGTACCTAGTAGTAATGTGGATTTATAATCAATAATGTGGATATGGATATGGTGCTCCCAAGTGTAACTCTTAGAACATGTTTAGGTCACGTAGAAACATAATATGATAGGGAAAAATAATGCTTCCCAACATGCTAAGATAAATTTTAGAACATGGCTAGGTCATGCATTATACAACGTTATAAAATGTGATCATTAGAGTATATATCAAAGTATTTTTTTCCAAATGAAAAATATAATGTATCAAGGTTAAAATAGTGTAAAGGGTATAAGATAAATCATAAGCAATGCATATTTTCCCACATGATAAGGAAAGATGGCCCTCCATGCCTTAATAATGTCATAGTAATTACAAATAGGTTATTATCAATAAATAAGCATGTAGGCATAAATATGAGTAAGATATAATCATAAAAGTTAAACTAAGGATGATTGCTACTAATATGGGAAATATGATAAGATAGATATATAAGAATGATAAGAAAGTTTAATCTCATGGGAGGATAATATTTCAAAATGAAAAAAATCATAAGGAAAAGACAAGACACAACTCACAAGTGGAAACCTAAAAATCATGATCAACATGGAAACACATTAAGGATTATAGAAATATGATGCAAACATTTATATTATTGATAAAATGTGATAAGCATAATCTAATATGATAAACATGATAATCATGCCAAACATGGAATCAAAAGATGTAAATATGGAGAGTAAATCAAAATCATGATACGAGTAATCATAGCTTGGAAAGAACATCTTATTCATGGAAAGCAAGAGTCACAAGTCTATAATAAGTCATTTTTCATCATAAAATCATATAACCCAAGTACATAACAAGGACTGTATAAAAAATTAAGTTATAGAACATAATAAGATATAGGATTCAAATAAGGTATGTGATCAAGCATGAAAATGTAACATAATAAAAATGTAGAAAGATCCCCCCCAAGTGGGGGAACAAAGCTTGATCTATAATATAGAAGGTGATGTAAAAATAGGAGATGCAAAAAAAATGTTATCAAAGGGGCCAAAGTGTAAGGACCCACAAGGTAAATGGTTGAATATGTAAGGGGATCACAATAGACATGGCATAAGCAAAATCACTGAGTATAAATAATGTACATAATACATGTTTAAATTTACTTGAATCAATATACTTCACTAATAGTGTCTTTGTGTCATCCACATGAAAACTAGGAACATGAAAAAATAAATATAAGAAATGAAAACAAAAAGCATAAAAAATGTGGTATGTAAGAATTATTGATAAAGATATCTAAGCAATGATTTCATCTCCCATATCATGTGGTTTTTCTTTTATGTCCTATATAACCTCAATATAGGGTGTGCTATAGTAGACAAGAGTAATACCTTGATGCACAAGATTTGTTTTCATACGGTTTACCTTATCAAATGAGGGAGTTGTGGGCTCATTGAGTATGTTCAATTCTTATCTTCCCTCTATCTATATGTTCTTGAATTTTATGTTTGAATGCAATACCTTTATGCTTAGAATATCCAAATGTGTGATTAAAAATATGTTTAGTATATGCATAATCCACATGGATAGCATGATGAAAAGATAAATCACAAGAAGGAATCACCATGTCCATAATATCCTCATGGGAACTAGGTTTAGAAAAGTAAGTAACGAAAGCATTTGTCAAGTTCATGAAAAAAGTGCAAAGAAAATAAGACAAATCAAACAATTATATAGCTTTACCACTTAAATAAAGTCTAGAATCACTAATAAATAAGTTATCATTTAAAACACATAATTAGTAAGAAATAATTATTTAACATGTAACATAGTATCTCTACAACCATCATAATCGTCACATACAATCTATTCACTAAGACTCACAATATCATCATGAAGGGGTAAAAAGGTGTAACATCATAACTAAAATTCACTATAATAGATAAAGATATGTCACTATATGACATCATCATGACCTTTTTGAGTAAAACAAGCATGGAGTGTAGAAGATTGATCATCATGCATCACATCTACATTTTTAGATGAATTTTGTGTCATGCAATTTTTTTTCTCAACTTTAAAGAAATCGTTACCAAGGATTGAATTTAATATAATTGAATATTTTAAATATATTATAGGTATAATGGATAAAAATGCATATCATGTGTACTTTAATAATCAATTTTAGATCATTTTGTGTGGATGTATTGAATATTCAATTTAAAGCATGATTTGGATTTATTTGACACCTCTTTGGCCCAAATTCTTAGATAACCATCAAAAGATAAACCTATCCCACTCTTAAACATTGTTTAACTCTTAGATTAGATATTTTATATCTTCGTTCATATTTACAATTTACAAGATTGACCCAAGTCAAGATATGAACCTAAAAAAAATAAATTTATATTCAAATATTGGGGCCAAACCAACCCTTCCAATTAGTTTTTATGTGCTAATTCTTAGACTAAAACTTTCAAATTGTGACTCTAGGCCAAGAATAAAAAGAAACCACCCCTTACCTTATTTACATCTATTTATCTAGAATTATCACTTTCCATCTAGAATCTATTGATCTTCTCAAATTTAGTAGCATTATCGAAATGAAGTATTTTGGTTTGTGATGGTTCTAACATTGGCAACAATTCCCTCTAAGTTGGATGCCATTAGAGATGATTAAGGGTATCAATGATATATTTCTATAATGTTATTCAATTCATTAATATTTCTCTCAATTTGTTCTTCAATTTTGAAGGAGGGTTTGGTGGGGGGGTGTTGGGTTTTGACATTCCTCCATAATTTAAAACCTATTTACAATTCAAAACATAAAAAATTGCACTTTTTAACTAATTCCCACAATTTCAAAATGAAAACCTAAATCATAATAGAAGCTGAATAAATTTAGATAAAAATCAAAAAAATAGAAAAAAATTAAAAAAATGAAAGAAAACAAACTTACCTCTAGACTATGGCCAATGCAAGCTCACAAACAATATACTAAAAAATGGATATTAGTTTTACAACTTAGATATCTATTTCTCTTTGTTGTTCTCCTCTGTCGGGGGTTGTTTTAGTAGTGAGGACTATTTTTTTTACTTGTTAACATTTACAAAATAAATATCCATTTAGAAATTGATATCTTTTTGATCTTTTCTTAATGGATTCCCATTATTGAGAAATGAATATCCATTATTTAGAAATGAATATCTGTTATTTTTAAATGGATATCCATTTTGCTTTGGTTTTTACCAACACAAAACTCACTTTTCACCCAACCTAAAGAAAAATTTATATAATCATTTTCAGATTTTGGCTAAGTAAAAATGTGTTTTTTACCCCTATTACCATTGCTTGGCCCATCATGATCCTAGAATCACTCATTAATTGATAATATGATTATTTCTCTTATGATAAATAACATCCCTTATGTATAAATAGGGTCTAACAAAACTTAGATCACTCATATCTAATGGGATAACAACGAAAAAAACCTCATCTATGAACATTGAGTGAAGAAAAAACCATACGTTGCTCCTTATTGCAGTCGTCATGAGGTATATGAATATGCAAATGATTAACAACATCCGATCCGAACTCACTAACCATCATACTAGAAACTAGATTTATTTGAGAACATGATTCAAACATGACATTAATTTTCTTACCTTTCACTTACACTTTAATTTAGAAAAGTTATGTGAACTCTTCAATTTCATGTGCAAGTTATCACCAACAATTTACACTTTCTTATTGAGTTTGGTACATGATGATAAATCATGCACATCTAAAGTACACTCAATCTCTAACAAATTATATGACATACTGACTTGTTTGTCCTTTTTCTCATTAGAAGGTGTCAATTCCAAGTTTATTTTTCATGACTTCTCTTTCAAATTCCCATATCTATAACAATGCAAGCAATGGTACTCCCCTTTTTATTTTCCCTTCAATAGTAGAAGTAGCGTTTCTTCCCCTTATCTTTGCTAGTTTCCATATATTTATCACCACCAAAAAATTGCTCATCACTTTGTGTGTTCTTGTTAAAAGAGTTCCCCTTCTCATCTAGCTCAAGGTAGTGCACATGGACACAAATTAGGGCTTGGCCATGAGGAATTTCCTCTTCAAGTGTCCAACATAGCCATCTACCATACTTCATGAGAACTTCTCAATCCATTACATCCTTTAACTCATTTGGAATACCCTCTTTCTAAAATCACTCAGGTAAGCTTGCAAGATCTATCCCTACCTTTATCTCAAGTAATGCCTCTGCATTACCCACTCCTCTTCATGACATATATGATAGAATTGCTTACATAAAAGAGTCTTGAAGTCTTCCTACTTCAAAATCAATGCCACTTTTTGAATCTCTAAGGAGTTATCATAACTCTCATACCAAGTAAGATCATGCCTAGAAAGATTTAAGCTTGTAAACAAAATTTATTGGTGAGAAGATAATTGATGAAGACTAAAGTATACCTCTATTCGAGACACCTATTTGATGTAGATCCTTTGTTGTCTAGAGGACAAAGCTATCTTGAGAAGGACAATTATGTAGATTATGTACAAGAAAACAAGAGATTAGTCAACCAACACAATCGAGGATTTCTTAGAGACTTTAAAATCACAAGTCCTATGAGACAACATCAAGAGATTGTTTCACATGAACTAAAAAATGGAGTGGTTCAAAGACATATGAACTTGTTGGGAGTCTTCAAAATAAAAAATAAAAAATCTTAGTAAGGTTACAAACTCCAATGAGCTTGATGTCATGGGGCTCCCAAATATTCTTAACCTAGTTGATTAAAGACTACTCTGAGAAGATACAACAAAACATTATACACAATTAAGTTAAAATTTTCATACCACTAACAAATAAAATCTATAAAATCTATAAAAAGATAAACATCCATAAAGAATTTAATATCATTACCTTATTGTATACATTATATAAAAATATATGTGCTCTCTTTAATTCCATCTCCACTATCACTTGCAATTAAAATTGAAAATAAGGCAAGAGTCATTCTAATAAAGTCAAAATTAATGGAAAAAACTCCTAAATGTGCTCTCTTTAATTCCATCTCCACTATCACTTGCAGTTAAAATTGAAAATAAGGCAAGAGTCATTCTAATAAAGTAAAAAATAATGGAAAAAACTCCTAAATGTGCTCTCTTTAATTCCATCTCCACTATCACTTGCAGTTAAAATTGAAAATAAGGCAAGAGTCATTCTAATAAAGTCAAAATTAATGGAAAAAACTCCTAAATGTGCTCTCTTTAATTCCATTTCCACTATCACTTGCAGTTAAAATTGAAAATAAGGCAAGAGCCATTCTAATAAAGTCAAAAATAATGGAAAAAACTCCTAAATGTGCTCTCTTTAATTCCATCTCCACTATCACTTGCATTAAAATTGAAAATAAGGCAAGAGTCATTCTAATAAAGTCAAAATTAATGGAAAAAACTCCTAAATGTGCTCTCTTTAATTCCATCTCCACTATCACTTGCAGTTAAAATTGAAAATAAGGCAAGAGTCATTCTAATAAAGTCAAAATTAATGGAAAAAACTCCTAAATCAAAATTGAAAGCAACACAAGAATCATTTTAATAAAATCAAATTAATGGAAAATCTTATGAATGATCTTTGAAAACAATATGAAAAAATGACTAAAACCAAATAATGAAACTAAAAAAGTCAAATATCCTTACCAAACATTGTATAAACATTATACATTATATAAACATTATATAAAAATATATATTATATAAACATTATACATTATATAAAAATATATAAAAATATAAACATTATATAAACATTATACATTATATAAAAATATATGTGCTCTCTTTAATTCCATCTCCACTATCACTTGCACTTAAAATTGAAAACAAGGCAAGAGTCATTCTAATAAAGTCAAAATTAATGGAAAAAACTCCTAAATCAAAATTGAAAGCAACACAAGAATCATTTTAATAAAATCAAATTAATGAAAAATCTTCTGAATCATCTTTGAAAACAATATGAAAAAATGACTAAAACCAAATAATGAAACTAAAAAAGTCAAATATCCTTACCAAACATTATATAAACATTATACATTATATAAACATTATATAAAAATATATATTATATAAACATTATACATTATATAAAAATATATAAAAATATAAACATTATATAAACATTATACATTATATAAAAATATATGTGCTCTCTTTAATTCCATCTCCACTATCACTTGCGCTTAAAATTGAAAACAAGGCAAGAGTCATTCTAATAATAAAGTCAAAATTAATGGAAAAAACTCCTAAATCAAAATTGAAAGCAACACAAGAATCATTTTAATAAAATCAAATTAAAGGAAAATCCTCTGAATCATCTTTGAAAGCAATATGAAAAAATGACTAAAACCAAATAATAAAACTAAAAAAAGTCAAATATCCTTACCAAACCCAAACCATTAAATAAGAACTATTTTCCAATTACAAACTTTTTTGAGAGCTCTTGTTAGCATAGTTTAATAGTTCAAATTAGTGGAGAATAAGAATACATTCTAATAATTTTTGACTCAACTATCAATGCATTTTAGGAAAATAGAAAGTTTGTGGGGGACAAAACAGTTCACAAAAATTACAGTGTTAGAAAACTTTCCTAAATTCTTATGACGCAATTACTTTTGCTACTATATTTGTCTGCAACCCATAACCGCTACATTAACATGCATAATACGTCATCTACATATAATGTGTAATGGTGGGGCCAATTCTTTCTATCATTGAATCACGATCTAGTATGCAGAAAAGTCCCTTAAAATTGTCTGCTACCTTAATCATTCCAAGGAAAGATGGTGCTTCTAGTTATGGTCCTCACCCATGCTGAGGCGTTCTTTCCATTGGAGTTGAGGTAGAAGCTAGACTCGATCTTTTACCTCTTTCACTGCGACTGTTGTCAGCAAATTTTATGCTCATGTTGTCCATTCCTAGTTGCTTTTCAGTTTCAGACCATTCTGATCCATAATACTTCTCCTCAGTAGCATTCTCAGACTTGGTAGGTGGAAAAAACATTCCTCCCCACTGTGGAAAATACAATCCCAACAGAGGCAATGTGCAGGCAATGATCATGACACCCATCAAGCTGATTCCAGTCTCGTTGGAATAGTTGGAGTTAAGGAAGAACAGAAGCTGTGTTACCATTGATCCCACATTGCCCCCTGCTCCTGTCAATCCAGACACTATCCCCAATGACCTGCAGTTATGTATACAACATGCACAATATTTGTATTAGCTACCAGCAACAACACCCTTAGATGCAATAGTCAGGCAGAAAAGAGAGACAGAATGTTAATGTGTTCCATTTTCAACTGACTAATATACATGGAGGCAGATGTATTCAAGCTTGGGCCTGTGAAATCAAGTTCTTTTACATTTGAAAAAACCTTTTCCCTCAGATCAGATACACCTGAAATTTGTATATCTTGAAATTGCTTCTATAATTAAAACAAATCCTCACATCTGCATGTTTCTTTTTGCCTTTAGCATATATATTTTCTATGGCTTGTATCATTAATGAAAACTCTGGGCAAAACCTATGATTTATTTGGTTCTATGTGTCATTGTAAGCTAATGAAAAAATAGAACCTTAATAAATCAGTTCAGTGGCAATGGAAATACAGAATTCAAACCTTCTAGATACAAAAGGAACTATTCCAAAGGTCAGACCGCATGATGCTTGCACAAACATGGAGAAGATCAGCATGACTGTAATAGAGAGGCTCAGTGAATTTGCCTTTCCTAACCAAACACAGAAAACACCACCCAGAGTCTGAACAATCCAGAGAGTCCATATTCGTCCTCTCATGCCATACCTACGTGCCACAATGTCAGACAGTAATCCCCCAAATGGACGGGTTACTAAGTTGGCAAGCCCAAATGTAGATGCAATTATGCCTGCAGTGTGAAGATTTAAATCAAATCTATCAAAGAAATACTGTGCAATGACATTGTCTATGGTAAGTTCTACTCCAAAACAGTATCCATAGGTAAGAGCCAAGATCCAAACTCTGTAGTTCTTGATGGCTTGCCAGACAACCTGCACAATATTGTAGATTTAAGAAACTGTATTAATATTATTCATGTAAATTATGTAAAATATTTTAAAACAAAGACATCCGCAGAAAAACAATTTCCAAAACTCTTATAGTCAAGTTTACTCTGTCTTTTCTTGTGTTATGATTTAGCTATACAAACCAAACACAAACCAGAAAATCAGAAAACCCATATCTTTACAAACTGTGCTTGAGTTATGCCCCCACCTTCTATAGTTGTCTAATTGCTTATAACCATTTACTATTAATTGTTAATAGTTATCAGTTGGGAAGTTTCCTTTTATGGTTGTACTTCTTCAGAGCAAAATCAGACAAATTACGCTTTTCATAAAATCCATGCATCAATCAATTTTTCGAGTTCCAGCCTTTTCTTTCATTCTTCTGTTTTCTGCCTTTTACTTTGTACTCTTACACTTTCTAAAACTAGGAACCGAAGAGAGGATAGAACATACACAATTTAAGAATCCAAAGCAATAGAATATTTTTTTTGTCACATATTCATCCAAAATCTAAAGCAAATACAGAGCTAGCTTTTTTTGAAATCTTTATCTCTGCTCGTAACTATCCAGTATCCATGCATCTAATTGCAATATCATCTTGAAAGTGCTTAACAGATAGATTGATTACCTTTGACAATTCGTCTTTTGTTTTATCCCCCTGTTTATGAAGGGCTGCATAGTTACCATCTGGCAGATCTTGTCCGAAGATGAGGACGATGAGTCCCACGAGAACAAGCGTCACTCCAGGTATGAAGAAAGTAATACGCCATGCTGTGAAGCTGGTGGAACCTATGGATTTGTGAATCAAGTCATAAACCAGAGGCATCACCAGCTGTGTTGCTCCTCCTCCCATATTTCCCCACCCTGCTGCATTTGCGTTTGCAAGGCCCACAATCTTAGTGTTGAACATTGAGCTCATCCAGAATTGGCTTGACACAAAAGTTCCCAAGGAGAAGCCTATGAAGAAACGGATGAGTAAGAAGCCCTGCGCAGAGGAAATTGTAGCGGCGGCAAAAACAGCAGGGGCAGAGAGCATCAGGAGAAATGCACAGCCATAACGAGGGCCCACTATGTCACATAAAGCTCCCATCACAAGCCTTGAGAATATGGAGCCAGAGACTGCTGCTATGCCTGCATTGCCTATGTCCCTCTTGGTGAGATTGAGATTGTCTCTGATGACAGGTATCAGAGGGGGAGCAGTGAATGTTGAAAGAAAGCAAGCAAAGTAGGAGATCCAGGATAAGTGGAAGGCTCTCATATGGGGTTGAGCTATTGTAGTACGTTTGAGTTTCTTAGCCTTGTGTTCTGAATCTACTGGGAGATCAAAAACTGGAGTTGGACGTGAAGTAGTGTTATGTACTGATTCCTTCACACCCTCTGGATCCATAACCTCAGGCTTGTTGCTTGAACCCATATCTCTGTTTCCAAGATTTGGTTTAAGCACTTCCCCTGTTTTGCAGCTACCTCTGCTTAACTGGGAAAACCTCTACAAACAATTTGTTCAAATTAGTACCTAGTGCTACAGAGAGGTAAGTGAAGTTACAGAATTACAAAAGGAACAGACATATGCCTCACTAAATAACTAATTTCTGGGAATCGGAATTCCAAATCAATGGACTTCGAGCTTCTGCAATTCCAAAATTTAGAAGTAGGTATTTTTGGAGAAAACTGTGCATGGGAACATAGAATGGGGAGGCTCCATCTGCATTTGGAATCTCATTGGAGGTCCATCGTTATCATCTTATGATGGGTCTCTATGGTGGTTCTGCACTGAACTTTCTCCGGGCCCCACTTTCATACTTTGTTCCCGAATTTTGTGCATATTTTCCCACCACATCCTCTTGAGGGAAAGACAAAAAGACGAGTTAGCATTATTATTAAAAAATGGTGATTAGGATCATATTCACTTAGCTAAACCATACAAGAAGGAATTTGTACTTTTCAGAGAGTGGAATCAGCATAATTGATGAGAGTGGAGTTGCATATGTGGTTTTTGTCTTCTGTAAAGCAGAAGAATAGAATTCTTTTGTAAAGTGGAACAATTGCACAATTGAAGTAAGTGAAATTACGCAATAGAAGTGAGCGAAGTTACAATTGAAGTGAGTGAAGTCACACGATATTGATTTTAACTTTTTGGTAAGTGAAATATCTATTGTACATCAGATAAAAAATTGAATTTGAGAGGATTCGTATTTTTAGATGGATGATCAAAGTAAATTACAAAGAATATAAGTTATCATTATTTAGTTAGAAAATAAGTTTATAAAGATTAACGATAATTATAAAGCAGTCACAAGAGGCTTGAAAGAGACAAAGCATAATCATTTCATAAGCTTAAACTCTCCTTGACATTGGTCAATTGTTATCATTCTGAAAATGTTTAACTTCCTGTTTGATTTGCGAAAGTTGAACCATAGTTTTTACATTCTTTTTGGATAAGACTTAAAGCTGTAAAGAGAGAGAAGGAATATGAAGAACAATGTTTGAGCAAAGCCTTGTAATAGTTGTTTGATAACATATGTTAGAGAACACAAGAATACATCTAGTTTTCTAAATATGCTTTAAAATGGCTTGTTTAATAGAATCAACAACCACATTATTATGCATACTAAAACCAAAGATAGTTTCTTTCCAATTCAACTCATGATAAAAATTAGGAGGAAAACTTATAAAAATAGCAGTCCATTGCTTCTTAACAAATGTACAACTAGTCCTAGAATATATGTTTTATATTTTCAGCACATGGGAAAAAATGGTAGTTTGCTTGCTCAACCATAATACATTTCAATCTATCCCCAGTGGGCAGCTTGAAATGTGAAATTTTCCAAGCCAATACTTGTGTTTCAAAATCAGCTTTTGATTTCCAAATTTGACCACTCATTTTGGTCCAAAATTTAGAGCTAAATCTACACTCCTATTTATGATTGAGACGTGTAAGAGACCAACGAGGAAGGATCTAAATATAAACTTCCTTTAAAGAAAGATAATTGTAATGACTAAAAGATAACCGTCTTCAATCCTTAAAAAAATGGCATTCCCTAGGGGTACATAATTTCATTGAAATTTCTATAGGCACTGATGAATGCACAAGTATCATAAGCTATCTATACTTATAGCTCAACCCATAATTCTCTTTGATAGTCTATCATGATGCCCAATCAAAAGAATGAAAATTCTAAATGTCCTTAAATTGCCTAACCCCATTCTTAAACAAATAATAAGCATGCCTAGGAAAGATAATAGCTAGTGGTTGATTATAATAATTAATAAGTTTATGCCACCAAATTAATGCTAAGAAAAAATTGAAACCATACTACAAGGAGTCATTCCACTTCAAAAATTGAGAAACTTGTTGCCAGGATTTTTATATGGACTATAAAGGAAATAAGGCTTTGATTTTAAAGAAGGGAAACATGGGGATTTTATCTAACCAATTTACCACTTGCCACTTCTTCTTGATTGAAGCTTCAATGATTTGATGATAAACTAGAATTTTTCATGGTTCAACCCTACTAGTAGCTCTTCTAATCCCCTTTGCAGCAAGGCAATATGCTTGTTTCGTGAGATCTATAAGTCCCAAACCAATGCAGCGAGACTAAGAAGAGGAAATGAATCTAGAATTACCATCCCATTTAGACTAGATAAATTTTTGTATTATTTATTGAATGCTTCATAACCTTTCTTGGATATCATCCAACAAGATGAATAATAAACCTGGTGGTAATGAAAATTATATTAGCAACTTTAATTTAACTTGATAAGGATAAGAATTTGTTACTCTAGTTAAATAGCTCATTTATAAGTCTATTTAAGAGCCAATCCCACATTTTAGAAAGAGAAACCCCTATACCAAATGAGATGTTGAGATATCCAGTTATCTCCCCATGTTTAATTTGTCTCCATTATTTAGGAATCCACTGAGGGATAGAACCAATGTGAGACATTAAAAATTTAATAGGAAGTATTTAATAAGGTAATTAGATGCCAACCAACAATAATATTTTTATTTTTCTCCTTATGAATAAGATTGGTTAGACCTTTGTTGATACTTGAACCTAAAGATCCATCTTGAGGAGCTTCCAAGTACAACATATAAAAACCATCTTTGATATGATTCCACATTATTTGATAAAATTTGATTAGAAGACCATCAAAACCTAGGCTTTTATTGGTTTTCATAGAGAAAAAATACATTTAATTTCTTCTCGGGAAAGAATATGATTGAAAAATTGACTATAGCATGAATCAATCTTGTTAGGGATACAATATTATATATTTTCTTTCAAAGTTTGCTAAACATCCATCCAATTATTCTCTTCTTTAACAATTTTCATAAAAAATATGGAATAACATGATAATTTTTAGCAGAATTCGTGTGTAATCCATGCTCATCCAATATAGCAAAAAATCACTCTTTTTTATGTAAATATAATTGAGGTAATTAAAAAAAATGAATCCTTATTCCCTTCCTTGATCTATTGAAGCCTAGCTCTAATTTTTGCACCTTTCCCTTTGTAATGTTCCAATCTTCATAACCCAATTTCAATAATAGCAATAGATGCTTGAATATTTTTATTATTAGGATCAACATTTAGTTGATTCTTGGCATGTTCTAGTTTTCCCTAAGGGGATTTTCTCTACATTTACATCTCCATGTCAATCTCCTATTGAAGGACAAAAGAAAGTCAACATACTATGTCAGAGCATCACATCACACTTAACCCATGAAACACACTTTTGAGGTTTAGGAAGAGAATTCCTTATTCCCACTAAGGAAGTGATACACTCAAAATTCTTTAGATGGGAAGTATTGATCTTGAAGGGGATTTGGGAAGAAGTGGATACCTTTTGAGAAAAAGAAATTGAGAAAAATATAGGAAAATGATTAAAAAGAATAATTGAATAATTAACTTGAACATAAGTGTCAGAAGGAGAATTCTCTAATCAAATATTATGATAAATAAAATCTATCCAATCTGCTCAAATTCCTCTCACTTCCAAGTCTATAATTGGACAATGTAAACCAATTATTGGCATGGCTAAAACATTTATTATGAATTAGGTCCACCACTCCAATAAAGTTTTAGTAATAAATCAATCTCTCAAATTCACCACAGATGAGTTTGAAATAGTTAAAACAACTATGATCTCCATGGTGTTCAACCATGTTGAAATCCCCTCCCAACAGTCAAACAAAATTAGGAAGATTGCTATACATCCACTCCCAAAGAGAGAATATTTCTTTTGGACTATTAGGAGCATATATAGAGTAGAAAATTATAAGCTACCCATTGATAAAAGAAAGGGCCCACACACAACTATGTGATGCGTCCTCACCTTTATCGATGACACATTTAAAAATTTAGGGAGATATTCCACACATAGCTCCACCACTACCATCTCTATCTGAAGTATGAAAGAAAGAAACATCTTTCCTTAGATTGAAGATGGAAACATCAAGATGATCATTGCTTATTTTAACTTCTTGTATAAATAAAACATTAGGTTTTCATTTATGTTACACCCTGTTGTCAATTTACCCAATACTTTTTCCTTTATGAGAAAATATGATTTTAATGCATGATTATGTCTTGATGATATTTGATGGATAAATAAAATGTATGAATATGAATTATGATGAAACTACTTATAAATGCTTTAATGATGCTTAAGTTATATTGTGAATGTGATTTATATGTTATCAGCTAACTATGAACATGTTGCTCTAAGTTGGATGCAAGAAAGTTTGAACCCTCCAATAGGAGAGGGAGAGTATCACCTAGGAGAAGAGATTGGTATTGGAACTGTAGACTCTGAAAATTGACCACTTTCATTTGGTCAATTTACCCCTAATTCGGCCAATTTCATAGCCTCTATATTAATTAAATAATACCCTATTATTTAATTAATATTCATTATCCCTTATCCCTTTATCGTAATCTATTTCCTCTATTCTCCTAAATCCTAGCCTAAGGTAAATAATTTAATTGTTTATCTACATCTATCCTACCTTACCCCTTCTATCCCATAAATTAAATAAATAATTCTGAATGCCTCAAATGTCACATCCTCTATCACTTTCCATTAACCACTAATCCTAATTCTAATCCCCAACTAACCTACCCACTAAACATGTGCACACACTTAATCCTTGATTAAGTGGGTCAACCCACCATCACATCAATCACATGGGGCTTGTACCTTCAAGGGTAAAATCTCCCTCTCAAGCCCTCTCCTTGTGCCACTTGGCACAATCTTGTGGCTTGAGATATCACCTCTCATCTCCACCATTGATCTTCAACTCTCAATCCTAGCCCTCCATCCAAAAATCATCCAATCTATTTATCCTAACACTTAGCCATTTTCATCTCTCTCACCCATTTTTCACTGGAGCACTGGTCATTAAGCTACTAAAATTTCAAGTGAGCACACAACTAATCACACATCATGGGCACATCTACACAATAGGAGGCTTTATATGCTAGTTTGAGCTCCTTATCGCCCAATCTTGAGTGTTGTTCTTGTTTTTAGTATTTTGCTTGATTTTCTTGCTTTTTTAGTAGATTAAAAACACTACACACATTTCTTACACGCTCGATGGGACCCACGTCATGGGTCTATTTTCACTTTTTCTATTGTTTTAAATTTTGTAGGTTCAGATTTTTGTTATAAGCATGAATCCACCCCAACGGGCGAATCCGCCTTGTTATAGGGGCGAATCCACTCTTTAGATGGGAAATTCCACAATCGCCTCCCTTTGATCAGACCTGAACGAGAAATTCTGCTTCAAATTTACTACACTTGAAATCCAAAGTTGAATATGCTACATAGATGAGAAACCCTGTGAATGGGCGAATATGCAGATGGGCGTATTTATGGACGGGTGTATCTGCTAACGAGCAAATATGTAAATGAGCAAATCTATGGACATGCATATCTGCGGATGGGTGATTCTACGAACGAGCGAACTTGCAACTTACATAGGCGAATCTGAAAGTCCTACATAGGCGAACTTTCACTCTCGAGGGGTGAATCTGTGATCTACAAGGGCAAATTTGCATGGTCCACAAAAGGTATAAAAAACATCAATTTTTGATAAATTTTTTGTAGTGCTTTATACTTTCCCTTTCCAAAAAAAAATGTTCTAGGGGATCTTCTCCTAACCCCCCTTATGCAGGAGATTAGATTGTCCCCTTGCACCCCCCTTTTTGTTGGGCTAGGTGTTTTGATGTAGGAGCATCCTTGGTTCTTGGCAATCTTGCATCAACCAAAAATATTTCCTTTCAGTTTTGTTCTTGTTCAGTTCCTGTTTAGTTCAAGTTGGTGGATTCATCATATTTTCTCACTAGATCTTGTGGATCTACATTTTCATCGTGGACATGTTCATTTTCCTTATTCCAAGATTTGAGCACGATTGGATCTTTTTCTGGCAAGTTATCACTTTCAGATTTGATGGCAGTTTCTTGAACCGACATCGGAATAATTTTCAAACCTAACAACTAGTTTGATCTCGTGGATCTTTCCCGTAACATGGCAGATCTTGATGGTGTGATTTTATCTATTTCATGGAGTGTCCTCGACCTTAATTATAGGTCCACACTTCATCCTATGCATTCACCGAGGAGTAATTCAAATTTGAGGCTGACCTATTCATGTGTTTGTTACATTTTATTTCATTGGAGATTGAAATGATCTTTGGATGACGCAAATGATTCTAGATCTCAAGATGTGATATAAATCAGTGTAATAGATCATTAGAAGTTAGTTAGATAGAATATTAGATTTGAGATGTTAGATTTCAGCTTGCATTAAGGAGCATATTGGAATGTTGTATTTTTGAACATGTTATATTAGGCCTGTGAGCCAAATTTGTGAGCTTGAATGTTGTCGGCCGATTGTAATTGATATTTTTGTTAATGAGCATGTTTTAATTTGCATTTTCTTCCTTATTATGTGTTGCTTATGTTGTGTTACTCTTGTTGCATGGTCTAGATTTTTCTCTTTGAGGACCCTCCTATTGTGGCTACACTAGATTGGTATTAGAGTGAGATTCGATCCGTGAGAGATTGCCATAATTTGCTGAGTCCTGTTGAAGATTTGTTGTGGGGTGGCAGACTGTGGATCCGACCTGCAGCTGCCGAGGACTTGTGTAAAGATGGTGGGAAGAATAAATGTTAGAGGAAATGGAGTGCATGGAAATGCAGACCCAAATTTAATGGAGATGTTGAGAGGAATTGCTGCCAGATTAGATGTAGTTGAAACGACCCAGAGGAGAGGTCGACCAGTTGATGATGTGAGTGATGAAGAGGTAGAAGTATAGGAAGAAAGAGGAAGAGAAGATCAACCTAGCCTGGATCAGGGAGAAGAGAGGTTCATAAGAGCCCTAACTAGAGTGAATACTAAGCCACATTTCAATCCACTGGATTATAATGGTAAGTTGGATTCAGAATAATTGCTTGATTGGATAACAGAGATGGAGAAGTATTTTGATTTTGAAGGCACCAATGAAGACAAGAAGGTGAAATTTTCTTGTACAAAGTTGAAAGGACATGTATCCCTTTGGTGGGAACATTTGTAGACAGATAGGAAAAGAAGAGGAAAAGAAAAGATAAAATCATGGGATCAAATGGTGAATAAGTTGAAAACAAAGTTTATGCCAATAGAATACCAGATCAGTTTGTTCCAGAAATTGCAGAATTTGAAGTAGGAGTCAAGTTTGATAGAGTATACTGAGGAGTTCTATAAGTTGAATATCAAATCTGGACATTTAGAGGATGAGATTAAGCAAGTAGCCAGATATGTGAATGGTTTGAGGTCATCTATACAGGATGAGATTAGTTTTATTAAGTTGCAGAGTGTGGAGGAGGCATATCAGCGTGCCCTAAAAGCAGAAGAGAAGTTGAATAAAAGACATGATCAAAGACAAAGAGGAAGAGGTGGAAGATTTCAAAGAGGAAGAACTTTTGCAGGAAGAGGAAGAGGAACTTTTACAGATCAGAATAAAGATAAGGAAGTCAACAAGAATGATGATTCATACCATAGAGGTGATGGAAATTATTACCGAAGAGGAGGATATGGTGGCTACTAGAATGAAGGTTATAGAAAAGATGATAGAGGACAGGAGAAAAGAGTATTCAAGGGAACTTGTTATAAATGTGGTGGAGGACATAAAGCATTTGAATGCAATCAAGGAGAGACAAGTAGAAAGACAAAAAATAATAGAACAACCTTTGTTGAGGAAGATCATGCCAGATCATCTAACAAACTGGAAGATGGAGAAGTGTTGGTGAATAGAAGAGTATTATGTCAAAGTGAGTTGGAGAAGGAACCTTTGTAGAGGAAGAATTTGTTTCAGACTAGATGCAAGGTAGGTGGTAAATGTTGCAAAGTGATTGTTGATAGTGGAAGTTCTGAGAACCTGGTTTCTGAAGAAATGGTGAACAAATTGAAGTTGGAAAGGTTGAAACACCCGAAGCCTTATTAGATAGCATGGATCCTAGATGAGCATAAGATACTGGAACAATGTTTGGTGAAATTGAAGATAGGAAATTACCATGATGAAGTTTTGTGTGATATCATGCCTATGGATAAATGACATGTTTTTTTGGGAAGGCCTTTTCAGTATGATAGACAGGCTATTCATGATGGAAAGAAGAATACATATACTATTGGTGCTAATGGGATGAAGTAGACTTTTTTGCCATTGGAAGATGTTCCTAAAGTTGAAGTTTGTATGAGTGCTAGAATTTGTTTGGTTGATGGAAGGAGATTTCTGGATGGATTGAGACATGAGAACATGTGCTATGCCTTGGTTCCTAAGAAGGCTAAAGACTTGAAGCATGTAGAAGAGCAACCAGAGGAGATAAAGGAGTTGCTGACATAGTATGAAGAGATCATTTCAAATAATGCACCTGATGGATTACCCCCTATGAGGAGTATTAGTCATTGTATGGATCTGATTCCTGGAGCTAGTTTGCTTAATAAAGTAGCACACCAGATGACACTTGTAGAGAATGAGGAGTTGAATAGACAAGTGCAAGAATTATTAAGTAAGGGTTTGATCAGAGAAAGTTTAAGTCCCTATGCAACACCTACTGTGTTAGCACCTAAGAAGGATGGAGAATGGAGGATGTGTACAGACTCTAGAGCCATAAACAGGATCACGGTGAAGTATAGATTTCCTTTGCCCCAGATGGATGACATTATAGATTGTTTGAGTGGAGCTAGATACTTAACAAAGATAGACTTGAAGAGTGGATATCATCAAATCAGAATTAGAGAAGGGGATGAGTGGAAGACAGCATTCAAGACAAATAAAGGATTGTATGAGTGGTTGGTGATGCCTTTTGGACTAACAAATGCACCAAGTACTTTCATGAGACTGATGAATGAGGTATTGAATAAATTATCGGGAAAGTTTGTGATTGTTTACTTGGATGACATCTTGATTTTCAGTAAGAGTAGAGAAGAACATTTGTTGCATATAAGACAAGTTTTGTAGAGGTTGAGAGAAGAGTAGTTGCTGATAAACATTAAGAAGTGTAGTTTCATGAAGGAAGAATTGCTATATTTGGGATTTGCACAATATCAGTGGATGGATTGAAGATGGACCCTATGAAGGTAAGATCAATTGTTGAGTGGCCTACACCAAATAGCATTGGAGAGGTAAGATCATTTCATGGATTGGCTAGTTTCTACCAGAAGTTCATTAGGAATTTTAGTTCTATTTGTAGTCCTATGACAGAAACAATGAGAGGAGATAAGAAGGATTTTAAGTGGACATTTGGAGCAGATTGAAGTTTTGAGTTGTTGAAACAAAAGGTGACTGAGCAACCTGTGTTGGCTTTACCAGATTTTAGTAAGTTATTTCAAGTAGACTATGATGCAAGTGGAAATGCAATTGGAGCAGTATTAAGTCAAGAAGGAAGACTAGTAGCTTATTTTAGTGAGAAGTTGAATGATGCTAGGAGAAGATATTCAATGTATGATCAGGAGTTTTATGCCATAGTTCAAGCCTTGAAGAAGTGGAGACATTACTTGTTACCTAAGGAGTTTGTGTTGTATATGGATCATCAGGCTTTGCAATATTTGAACAGTTAAGGTAAGTTGAATCAGAGACACATGAGATGGGTAGAATTCTTTAGGAGTGGATTTTCAAATAGAGTTGTTGATGCTTTGAGTAGGAGAAGGAATTTATTGAAAGAGATGAGAGTGGAGGTATTGGGCTTTGATGAATTGAAAAACTTGTATGAGGGAGACCATTTTGCAGAACCTTGGAGAGCTTGTAAAGAACCAGTCTTGGAGGATATAAGTTAGTGGTTGGATTACTTCATTCAGGAGGATATGTTGTTTAGAGGGAATTAGTTGTGCATACCCCAGAGTTCAATGAGGGATAACTTGGTGAAAGAAAAACATAGTGGAGGATTGTCAGGACACTTTGGAATTGATAAGGCAGTAGCATTGGTAAGTGAGAACAACTTTTGGCCACATATTCACAAGGATGTTAAGAAATTTGTGTAGAGTTGCAAAAGGGAGTAGTCAGAACATTGGATTGTATAAGCCTTTGACAGTTCTAGAGAGACCTTGGGAGGATATCAGCATGGATTTCATACTTGGTTTGCCGAAGACACAAAGAGGTAATGATTCTATATTTGTGGTAGTGGACCGATTTTCTAAAATGACACATTTCATACCTTGTAAGAAGACAATAAATGCAACACATGTAGCAGATTTGTTTTTCAGAGAAGTGGTCAGATTGCATGGATTACCTAGGAGTATTGTTTCAGATAGAGATACAAAGTTTGTTGGTTACTTTTGGACACTTTGGAAGAAGTTAAAGACATATTTGAAGTTTAGTTCTACTTTTCACCCATAGACTGATGGACATATAGAGGTAGTGAACAAGAGTTTGGGGAATTTGCTGAGATGCTTGGTTGGAGAGAAGACAGGAAGTTGGGATTTAGTCCTTGCACAAGCAGAGTTTGCTTATAATAATTTAGTGAATATGAGTACCAGAAAGACACCTTTTGAGATCGTTACTGGAGTTCACCCTAGAGGTATATAAGAGTTGAGAGACATCAGTATGGAGGATAAAAGGAGTGCAGAAGCGGAGGAATTTGCAGAACATATGAAGAAAGTGCATACTCAAGTGAAGGAGCAGTTGGAAAATATGAACCAGAAGGATAAGGAGAAAGCAGATGGAAAGAGAAGACATAAGGAGTTTGAAGTTGGAGATGAAGTAATGGTGTACTTGAGGAACGAAATATTTCCAGTTGGCAAATACAATAAGCTAAAGATGAGGAAGTTTGGACCCTGTAGGATTTTGAAGAAATTTGATTCAGGAAATGCATATGAAGTGGAGTTACCAGATGACATGGGTATATTGCCTATATTCAACATTGCTGATCTACATTAGCACCATGAAGTAGAATTCAGTGAAGACAGTAAATCAAAATTGGAGAATCAGTTTCCTAAACAACAATAAGATGAGATAAAAGAGATTTTGGATGTCAGGGATGGAAGGAAAACTCATGGAAGACTGTATAGAGAATATCTTGTGAAGTGGAAAGGTAGACCAATGGAGGATTCTTCTTGGATTTCTCAGGCTGAGGTAGACTGTTCTGGTTTCCCTTTAGCCCCAACAAAGTGAGGGACTCACTTTTCAAATTACCCTAGATGTCTGATGTAGGAGCATCCTTGATTCTTGGAAATCTTGCACCAACCAAAAATATTTCCTTTCAATTTTTTTCTTGTTCAATTCCTGTTTAGTTCAAGTTGGTGGATTCATCATATTTGCTCATCAGACCTTGTGGATCTACATTTTCATCGTGGACATGTTCATTTTTCTTATTCCAAGATTTGAGTGTGATTGGATCTTTTTCTGGAAAGTTGTTGCTTTCAGATTTGATGGCAATTTCTTGAGCCAACATTGGAATAATTTTTAAACATAACGACTAGTTCGATCTTGTGGATCTTTCCTGTAACTTGCAGATCTTGACGGTGTGATTTTAACTATTTTGTGGAGTGTCCCCGACCTTAATTATGGGTCCACACTTCATCCTATGCATTCACTGAGGAGTATTCAAGTTTGCGGCCGACCTATTAATGCACTCGTTACATTTTCTTTCATTGGAGATTGGAACGATCTTTGGCCGATGCGGATAATTCTAGATCTCAAGATGTGATATAAATTAGTGTAATAGATCATTAGAAGTTAGTTAGACAAAATATTAGATTTGAGATGTTAGATTTCAGCTTGCATTAAGGAGCATATTGGAATGTTTTATTTTTTGAACATGTTATATCAGGCCTATGAGCCGAATCTGTGAGCCTGGATGTTGCCGACCAATTGCAATTGAGATTTCTATTAATGAGCATGTTTTAATCTACATTTTCCTCCATATTATGTGTTTCTTCTATTGTGTTACTCTTGCTACACAGTCCAAATTGTTCTCTTTGAGGACCCTCCTACCATGGCTGCACTATGGTCCCCCCCTGGGCTAACAATCATCTGATTTTCATCATCTTTTGTATCTAATCATCTTCTTGTGCAACTTGCTTTCGTTTGTCAAGGACTGGTGGATAAAACTACTAACTTATTTTTTGTAGGATGATCGGTCAAAGATAAGTGTGAGTATATTTTTCATACTAATATAGGTACACTTGGTTTACTTAAGGGGTCAATTAATCTGTTTACTATGTTTTTGGATTGGTTCATTGGTGTATGCTCTCCCCTTGTGCTACGTGTGAGCTTGGGGATAAGAAATTGTGAATTAATCCAAGTCCAGTATAGTCTACTTAGGAGTGCTAGCTTGTGTGTATGCTCTCTCCTTGCACCTTGTGCGAGCCTGGGGATCAAAAACGCCTAGAATTTCCTACCCTTTAGGAGACCTTCTTGGGATTTCATCACTCGAGAGACAATCTCACTGCATTTTATTGATGAGGTATATAAAGGGGGGAGAACTAAAGTTGTACCCAAATCCAATCACATCATGTCTAGCAAAGTGTTGATACTAGGGTGATTCCTAGTTAAGATGTCTAGGGTTGGTTTGAGTTTCCAGTACCTCATTGGGGCTCCCGATCCATGCTTGTGATAGGATGGTGTTCACGGTTGTGCCTCACATACCCTCCTAGTGTATCAAGGACTCATGAGATAGCTTGCATAGCCTAGTTTAGGACCCATGTTTTAGCTAGGGCTTGGTGTAGTGAAAGGATTGTGGACATCACCCCGAAGCTACTCACCATGTACCCCCTTAGGTTGAGATAGAAACCCTCATGGTGAACTAGTATAGTTCTCGGGGAGAGAGAGAAGGTGAGCTCATGGCATCTGTTGATGACCCTGTGCCATTAGATCTCTACCTATCTGCCTTCACGAGAAAGGTTGTTCACGCCTGATTATCATGCATAATATTAACTCCTCAGGGTGGTGGGCCTACATCAAGTTTGCAAACCCTTACTACTAATTCTAGGGTTGTTCATGTGCTTCGCGTGTCTTCTTGTGTGATACTTGTGAGTGTCTTCAGTCTAGAGTCAGTCTTTGCCCACTTTCTTTTTGTTTGTTGTTGTTTGTCCTTTGCCATAGTCCTTTTGATCCATAGGGGTGAAGCTGCTTCTTCAGAGAGGCAATTTTGCATTGTGGATGGGTGAATCCACCCCCAAGGGTTGATTTCAATTCATAGTCTAGTCTCTTAGTCCAATTGGTCATCCCTGATAGGTGATTTTTCCTCCTAAAAAGGTGAATACACCTATCTATTCTATCTATCCTTTTGGTGATTTTGCTCCTTATAGAGGCAATTTCACTCATCTTCTTGTGTCATCCCTCGATAGGAAATTTTGCTTCCTTTAGGGGCGAATCTGCCTAGGTCATTTCTACACCCTAGTCATCTAATAGGCAATTTTTCCTCTCGTAATGGTGATTCCTCTTGTTCGTCCATATCCCTTTGGCTGTACCATCACCCTAGATAGGTGAGTCTGCCACATTTTTAGGCGATTCCACTTCCTTGTCCGTACTCCCAGTCTGTACCGTCACCTTAGATAGGTGATCTCGCATCTTACAAAGGTGATTCCACTCCCTTCTTTAGAAAATCTGCCTTCTTTGTCCATAGAGTCTTCATCCTTGATTGGTGTTTACACTATATTCATAGGTGTATGTGCTATCCATCCATACACCTGGTCATCCTACTTAGGTGAATCTGTGCTCTTCTTAAGCAATCCTACTATCTTCTGTCTATACAGTACACTTGGTCATCCTACATAGGCGTTTCCACACTTAGGCGTTTCTGCACTTAGGCATTTCCACTACCTACAGAGGTGATTCCACTTCACGTACAAAATCCATAGATTCAATCCTTCGTGTCACAATTAGCTTATATCTTCCTGAGTCTAGAATCATAATCCAATCATTTCTCCTCTTCATATCCATCTCCAAATGATCACTTTCATCTTATCAATCACTATTAATATTTTCCAAAACATCATCCCTTGTGAGCATGGAGTTAGCTAAACCTATCCTTCATCCTTCCAAAAATCATCCCATCATTTTAGCTGCATCCTTGAACTTAGGATCCCCTCACACCATATCTTTTATATAGGAGCGAATTTGCACCCCCTAAGAAAATTCCCCTTTCACATACCCTCACCTTAGAAAATCAAGTCCAAAGATGAAATTCCACATCACCCACTTGTATTCCATCCACTTGGCATCTATCTTGTGCATCGGTGAGAGAATATTTATCGAGGATGCACGCACGACACACATATGTCTGTGTGGTGTGCTGCTGCCCCTGACAGATCCCTGCATTTGAAGTTGGCAGAGGTGTTACACACTCGATTGGGGTCGAATTGTAACATCCATCTTTGACCAATTGACCCAAAAATGGTAGATTCTTCCTCATTCTTCCTTCAAATTCATTCATTATCACTTCATTTCAGGGTCTTACACACTCTCTAAGCATTCACTTCACTCTTTCACTCTCAAGCAACATTCTAGCACTTCCATTGTTAACATTGTAGCAACAAAATCACTCCATCAACTCCACATTGCAAGTGTGAAGCCATCATAGACATTGTGAGCTTGGAGTCTTGTGAGACCTTCCTTGGTCATAGTTGCAACGACGGTGACTTTTCCAAGTTTGTAGCTTGCTTGCTCCTCCATTGGCTATTGAACTTTTGGGTGGAGGTGGTAATGCTTCACTCCTCTCCTATGTGATTTGATTGAGTAGAATAATATTGTTTGTAGTGTTCTTTCCTTCCTTTTCTTTCGTTTATCACATATTCTACTCTCTTGCTTTCTAGTTGTCCGTGGAGGTCGAAACACCAAAACGGGGGTCTGATTGAGGCAAACCCCTATATAGCCCCAACGATTTTCCCTCTTTCTTGTGTGTAGGTGAACGTACATGTGGATCTAGCTAGCGAACTGGCGCTTGTGTGAGATTACCTTTGCCACCCTAGCCTCTATTTATCTACTTTATCATATTCATCTTTATCTCCTATACTTCCTTATTCTATTTTTTCCTTCAAGATCAACTAGCTAGGCTATTAGTACATTTTTAGGTATTTTCTACTATACTTACTATTTTTTGGCTATGTGGATGCTAGCACGCCCAAGAGACGCTAGTGCGTCATGCTATCATCCCAGAACTGTGCTACCATCCTCAGAAAGAGAGTTGTCTGAGGTGCAATATTAACTCTGAGAACTAGCTCATCTAGCCTAAACTTGATATTTGAGTCTAGAGAGTGACAAGAATACTATACAGTGCTCTTCATTCTCGATCCTCATCCATTAGAGTGAGGTAAGCTAGGGAAACCCTGTACTCTTTTCTCTCTATGACCTAGAGCCTTGACGTGGTTGGTCCCCCTCTCTTACATTTTTGATGAAACCAACGTGAACCATTTTGGTTTCATTTAGTAGGAAGGGTCCTTGCATTCTAGGAGCATTGTAGGTGTGAGTGTTGTGAGGCATTTCACCTTACAACCCAACCTATGACTCCTAGTAGGCATAGTTGGAAGGTTCCATAAGTATTGCAGAATGAAACCTTAATTGGGTCACTGTCCTATTTCAAACCTTTGGGGGGCTTTGTGAGAGTGTTGTTTAGTGTGTGTGATGACCTCTTTCTTGCATCTTCCCATCCCCTCTATGCAACCTGCGAGTAGTGGTCCAGGTATAACCTTTACCTTGTAGGACCTACCAATGGGTTTTAATAAAGAACCATCTCCTCTTTATATCCCAATGCGAATCAATAGGAACACTGTAGCAGGTGTTCTTGTTGATCTGATGTCTTAGGTGAATATCATAATCGAGGAATTGTGTTAATTAGATTCCCACATAAAGATGGATATGACACACTTGTGAGCACCATCCGTATGCATAACAAAATTTCCATGCCTCCCCTTGGTAGCATCATTTTGTTAGTCCTTATCAAATCTAAATTTGTAAAATTTCTATTTGACATAATCCTAGGGTCTGAACTCTTTAGAGTGAAGTTGGGTATCCCCTAGATTGTAGCTATGAATACAGTTCCCTCGATTGTGCATAAATGTTAGAAATTTATTCATGAGGTTTTCGTACACGTGATTCATGACATTGGTTATAAACTGCCAATTGCACATGATAGTTATTCACTAGAACACTTTTGGCCTGCACCCATTGGTCCCCTCTCACATAGGAAGGGCCTCTTGTTCCATACATATCAGAAGTACAAGAAAGGGTGCTTAACACCTAGAGTGAGATACCCTCCATCACCTTATGTTGTTTCACATAGGGCTTGTCTAAAAGTTGACAGTGATGTTGCCAAGGCCCATAGAAGAGAAGAAGAGAAGCCTTCTTGGGGCTCCTCCTCTTCCTCTTCCACTATCCAACCTGATGCTTCCTCTCACTCTACTATGGCGCCATTAGATTTTATTTTGTGCTTGTGGGAGAATCCTATGGTGCCTGCTTGGCGAAAGCCCAAGCGTCCTACATTCAAGCTTCCTGTTTTACCCACAGAGCCTAGACCCATTCGTTATGGTAGAAGGAAGGGTCATCAAGGGGAATCTTCTATGTCCTAGCCTCCATGGACTCCCACCACTCCTGCTCCTAAAGTACTGAATGGGAAGAGGCCCACTGCTGAGGCGCTAGAGCTGACTCTCCCCATTGTTTCTCAATCTCTCCCTTCTGCTCCCATTCAGGAGTCTGTCCCTCTACCAGAGATGATCATGATGGAAACCCCTATGGCTAAGTAGGAGCCTTCTGTCCCTTCGCATCTCTCAGCCTCTAGCTCAAAGAGTTGTAGAAACTACCTTGCGTTTGAGTGCAAGCACCGACGAAAGGCTCTAGCGGTTGAGTAGCCCACTTTGCAGAAGGAAGAGGAGTTGACTGCCCCTATTTTAGGGCCTCTTGATGCATCCTCCTCTCTCCTCACCTTAGCTTCCATTCAATCAAGCTCAGTCTCGATTTTGGTTCCTGCTATGAGTGTGAGTGCACCTGACCCCAAAAAGGTGTAGGTTTTTATTGCTCCCTCGGTTGAGCTGCCCCTGTTGATGTCCCTTCTAGACATCCCACCATTCCCTAAACCTGTGGACATGCTAAATACCTCAGTGGTGTCCGCCATATTTTTCTCCTCCTCTGCACCTCTTGCCTCATTTGTGGGGAGTTCACATCCTCCGATGAAGCAGAAGGTAGAGGTTGGACCTTCTAGTAATGGAGGGTGTAAGAGGATCCCACCATCTCTAAGGGGTGGTATTACACTAGCTTGTTCTATCTTTGTGACAGAATAAGCCCTAGCTTCTCTTGAGTTTTTCACTGCTCCTGAGTCACTCGGTGAGCCTAGCAGTGAATCTTGGGCTCCGTCCTCTCTGTCTGTTGAGGTAAGACATGGAACTTCCAGAAAATGCATGTTTAACTCTTTAGATGAATTTCTAGCCTTGTCGATGATCTTCGCAAAGTTGATGACCATAGCTCCACAAGAGTTGAGTGGAGAAAACCTCATGGGGTCGTCTTCCTTAGCCCTTGTTGTAGGAGGGTCAGAAGCACCTCCCCTTAATATTCCACCACTACAAGCTCACCCTCCTTCCCCTTATAGTGATCTAGATTGGGAAGTGGATGACCTCTTGGCCGATGAGTGTTACGGGGAGGCCTCTTCTTTATCTTTAGAATAGATGTGTGTGTGTTGTGATGTGTTACCCCGTGCTCATGCTATGTGTTCTTGAATGACCCTTGTCACCCTTTTTGGTGCTTGGATACAAGAGTGATTTTTGTGTTGTAAACCTTTCTCTATTTGTAGCATCATTCTTCCTCTGTTATGTGTTTTTATTTTCGGCAAATTGGGGACAATGAAAAGTGTTGGGGGAATTTAGGCTTCCCTTCTATGTTGACCCAATTTTTTTATTTTTACTTTGTTTTCTCGTGCATTCTTCACATGGTTTGATATAGTAGGGGTTGGTGATAGTTCATTTATATACTATTATTATACTTATATATATTTATGAGTAGCTCTGACCCCAAAATATTAGATCACCCCTATGTCTCTTGTTTGTTATGTTACTTTCTCTCTTTCACTCTTTTCTTACTTCTTTCTCCTTTGCTTGAGTTGTCCCTCATGTGTGTGACAAAGCCACTTTCATGATACTTCAATTATCATAAAACTATTTGTGGCCAACAAATCTTTTCTTGAGAGTCCTTGCAAACCCTTTTTTTGAAAATCACATTCTCGACTTGGACCCATAACGAAACGTGTTTCCTTCATCATGGGTTCGCAAGGAAAGAACTTGAGAACTTTCCTTTGAGGTGGGAAATTTTTTTTCTTGTGGGAGAAGCCTTGAACTTCCCCTCATGAGGGGCATCTTCTTCCTTTTGAATTCCTTGATGAAGTGAACATCTTTCGAAAGGATTCCTTGATGATTAATTGATTTGAGAAAAAATGTCTCTTGTACACTTTCAAATAGCGCATCCCTTGAGTAGACCCCTCTTCTTTTGAAGGGTTCCCAAGGGAACCCTTTGAAAGGCTTCCAACTTGTCGATGGTCTATGTGACTTTCTACTTGTTTTCTTGCATGGATGCTTTGTTTTCTGGCATGTTTTATCTATGGATTAACATGTCACTTTGCAGGTGTGCCTATAAAGCTACTTTCCAATTTGACTCTATAGAGTCCCATTACATCTGGGCTTCCTTCATGTGAGAGATATTGGGGGTTTCCTTCTTACAGGTCTGTAGGCCTGTAAGGCGCTTACTTCATTGGGCTTCCTTCATGAGAGAGAACCTAGAGGTTGCCTTCTTGTAGGTCTACAGGACTGTAAGACACTTTCATCCTGTGGGATTTGTCCATCATTGGTCTGAGGGCCTTTGGTGTACCTTGTACAACTTCATAGTTTTGTGGAGCTATGGAGCCCTCTTGCTTGAAACTCCTCAGGGAGAGTACCTGCAGAGTCCTTTTCCTGCCTTGCACTTTCCAGTTGGCCAAATCGTGGTCTGCTTCCTTGACTGTTCAGGTGTACACTTCTAACCCTACTAACAATTTGATATACTTTACCGAACACTCATTGATATTCGTGCTCGCTAAAGTGGGGGAAAAATTTATAGGAGCGAATTTGCACCGCTTAAGAAAATTCCCCTTTCACATATCCTCACCTTAGAAAATCAAGTTTGAAGGTGAAATTCCACATCACCCACTTGCCTTGCATCCACTTCACATCTATCTTGTGCATCAGTGAGAGAATATTTTTTGGGGATGCATGCGCAGTGAGTGGACATCCGCATGGTACACCATCATCCTTGACGGATTCTTGCAACTAGAGTTGGAAAAGTCATTACACACCCAATTGGGGTTGAATTGTAACATCCCTCTTCGTCCAAACAACCAAAAAATGGCGTATTCTTCATCATTCTTCCTTCAAATTCATTCATTCTCACTTTATGTCAGGCTCTTAAACACTCTCTAAGCATTCACTTCACTCTTTCACTCTCAAGTAGCATTCTAGCACTTCCATTATGAACATTGCAACAAAAACATCACTCCATCAATTCCACATTGCGAGCTTGGAGACTTGTGAGACCTCCCTTCACCATGGTTGCAACGGTGGTGACTTTTCCAAGTTCGTAGCTTGCTTTCTCCTCCATTGGCTAGTGAGCTTTTGGGTGGAGTTGGTAACACTTCACTCCTCTCCTTTGTGATTTGATTGAGTAGAATAATATTGTTTGTAGTGTTCTTTGCTTCCTTTTCTTTCCTTTATCACATATTCTACTTCGTTGCTTTTTGTCTGTCCATGGAGGTGGAAACACCAAAAAAAGGGGTTTGACTAAGGGAGGTCCCTATATAGCCCCAAATTTTTTCCCTCTTGCTTGTGCGTAGGTGAACGTACATGTGGAGCTAGCTGGAAAACTAGCCCTTGTGTGAGATTATCTTTGTCACCCTAGCATCTATTTATCTACTTTTATCATATTCGTCTTTATTTCTTGCACTTATTCTATTTTTTCCTTCAAGATCAACTAGCTAGGCTGTTAGTACGTTTTTAGGAAATTTCTATTGTACTTACTATTTTCTGGCTGTACAGACACCAGCACACTCGAGAGATTCCAACCCACCACATTTTCATCACAAAAATGCGTTGTTTTCCTCACATAGAGAACTGTTTGAGGTGTAGTATTAACTCCAAAAACTAGCTTGCCTAGCCCAAACCTGATATTCGAATCTGCAGAGTGACAAGAGTAATATACAGTGCTCTTCATTCTTGATCCCCATCCTTTAGAGTGAGATAAGTTAAGGCAGCCCTCTGATCTTGGCTCTCTATGACCTAGATCCTTGAGGAAATTTTTCACTACGGATAGGCGAGTCTGCCCCCAAGGGGTGATTTTGATTCATAGTCTAGTCTCTCAGTCTAGTCAGTCATCCCTAATAGGTGATTTTTCCTCCTATAAAGGCGAATATGCTTGTCTAGTCTATCTATCCTTTGGGTGATTTTGATCCTTATAGAGGAAATTTTTCTCATCTTCCTGTGTCATCCCTCGATAGGCGATTCTACTTCCTTTAGGGGCGAATCTACCTAGGTCATCCGTACACCCTAGTCATCTGATAGGTGATTCCGCTTGTTTGTCCATATCCCTCTAGCCATACCATCACCCTGGATAGGTGAGTCTACCACATTTTTAGGTGATTCCACTTCCTTTTCCATACTCCCAATCTGTACCATCACCTTAGATAGGCGATCCTACATCTTACAGGAGTGATTCCACTCTCTTCTTGGGAAAATATGCCTTCTTTTTCCACAGAGTCGTCATCCTTGATTGGTGTTTACACTATATTCATATGCATATAAGCTATCCATCTGTACACCTGGTCATCCTACTTAGGTGAATCTGCTCTCTTCTTGGGAAATCCTACTATCTTCTGTTTGTACACTAGACCTGGTCATCCTACATAGGCATTTCCACACTTAGGCATTTTTTGCATTTAGGCATTTCCACTACCTACAGAGGCAATTCCGCTTCGTATACAAAATATAGAGAGTCAATCCTTCATGTCATGATTAGCTTGTATCTTCTTGAGTCTAGAATAGTAATCTAATCATTTCTCCTCTTCATATCCATCTCCAAATTATCACTTTCATCTTATCAATCACTATCAATATTGTCCACAACATCATCCTCTGTGAGCAATAAGTTAACTAAACCTATCCTCCATCACAATCATCCCAACATTTTAGCTGCATCCTTGAACTTAGGATGCCCTCACACCATATCTTCCAATCATCCTAATATGAGCTTAAATCTCATCCTAATATGAGTTTAAATCCCATCCTAATCTAAGATTAAATCCCATCCTAATCCGAGCTTAAATCCAATCCTAATATGAGCTTAAATCAAATCCCAATCTGAGCTTAATCTACATGCCAATTTGAGCTTTAGTACATTTGCATACAAAATCTTTTGATATCAAAACAAATCTTAAGACCCCTTCTTCCATGTTCTTCTAATCCATTCTATTTATCTTTTCATCATCTCTCCTTTTCTTTAAATTATTTATCCCCATCTTTTCAATCTATATCCATCCAATCTAATATCATGAACCCTTATCCTCCTTCATCACAACCAAAAATATTATTCAAAGGAGATCAAAATTATATTGAAGATGACATTGAAAGTCTTGTTGACCAAGATGAGTATTAAATGGATCTCCTTGATTCTATCATCACTAGTTATCATCCCCCAAGTGTCAGCCAAAATCCAATTACTCATCCAAGCTATCCCATCATGCCTTCATCCACACCTACTAGTGTTCCTTATGCTACCTTTGACATGGGATATCCATCCTACCCTTCATCCACATCTCTCTCTTATCTATCCACCACATATCCCTTTCATTCCATATCCATAGCTCCACATTCTCCTCTATCCATATTTCACCCTCCATCTTCACACACCAACACTATAACCTTTACCCCTTGTCCAAATCCTTCATCTCATTATCCTCCAATGTATGATCCTCATCCACCATCCACATCCTCCAATCCTAATCCACCATTCCAATCTTCCCACCTTAATCCACCATCCTAATCTTCCTACCTTAATTCCCCATCCACTTTCTCCAACATCAATCCTCCATCCACATATTTCTATAATAATCCACCATCCATGTCCTTTTGTCCTAATCCACCATCTGTATCCTCCTATCCTAATCCACCATCCATATCCTCCTATGTCACTCCATATTTCACTCCATCATATCCTAATCCTCCATATAATCTTGATCCCCCCACCAATCATAATCCTCCACCTACTCTTAATCCTCCATGTAATCCTAATCCACCAATCCATAATCCTAGTCCTCCACCCATTCATAATCCTTCATTTGTTCCCATCACCAAGTCTAAGCCTAAAATATGCAAGTATCTCATTCTAGATGTCATCCAAGGACTCATGACAAAGAAGACATCCCCAAATCCACATCTTGATGCCATGGAGCCATGCCACCCCACTCAAGCATGTACAGTCACTAGTGATGAGGCCCTTCTCCATCCAATACCTATCATTACTATTACCACTCCTAACACCATCCTAATCATTGAAACCATCAAACCCACCAAATCCATTGAATCCCCACCTTCTACTCCAAGAGCCACCCTACCCACCAAAGACACCCAAATCCAATCGACTTCTCTTAGTCCTAGTATCACCAAAATCCACTCCCACAAACTTCATGAATCCTCCATCCTTCTATCTCCCCCATCTGAGGAGTCCATCCAATTCTCCTCTATCATCTTGCCACCCACACAAGTTGAAACATGCCAAGAGCTTTATCCAAAGCATACCAACATATCCCCTCCTCCACATCAAGATCCTGCCATCCTATCTACTCCATCTTGAGATCATAGTGCCCCATCCAATCTATCTCATGATCCCTCTCCTCAACCAAATCATGATCCTACTATCCCATCCACTCCATATCAATATCATATTACCTCTGTTCCATCCACTAATTCCCTTACCAATCAAGATCCTACCATTACACCTAATCCATCCCATGATTTACTATCATCTCCTCCTCCAAATGAAGATCCCACCACCCCATCATCTCCATCTCATGATCCTTTATCACCACCTAACCAAAATATCCCAACACCAACTCCATATCCCCTTGGTCCTCTTACATTCATCCATGGCGGTTTTCTTGTAGAAGAAGAAAAAAGCATTTACACCACCCTTCCTCCTTTGCCTAATAATGGAATCACATCTTGTTTCTAAAATAACAAGCATCCTACCATACATCTAATGCTCAAGATCATGAATTATCAAGGAAAATGCTTAGGCCTTCATGAGCAAGGTATTTTAGATCCCATCCATGTCAAAGAAAATCCATGTGCACAAGGTCTTGTATATATATCTCAAGACTCATGATCCAAAAATGTTGGTAAAACTTTCATACATCCTCAGAAAGCCTATTCCAAAAGAACAATAGGCTCTTCCCATCACTCCACCAAACCATTTGTCACCATCCCCCATCCTCCATCATATCACCTCAAAACAACCATCCACATTTCTCCTTCATCCTCCAAATCTATTTTGGGTCCTATGTCCCTCCATCCACCATCACAAATACTCCATTGACTAAGTCCATTTTAGGACCTTATATCCCAAAATCATCTCCTCCATCTCATCCTACTTATCCCTTCATCCATCAATCACATATCCCTATCACCCATCATAAAAATACCACTCTCATATTCCCTAATCAGGATCAACAAAGGAACATAACTACACATACCCCATCCACAAATTATCCCCAAAATCCTACCCCTATCACTCCATTCATGTTTCCTACATCTCATCAATCTCCTCACACCCATCACATTGCTATTGGAAGCACTATGGATGCCAAAATAAAAATGCATAAATCCAAACATCCACATGAATCTAAATCCCCCCATGTCCTCTTAAAGAGACATGTTGAAGAAAATAAAAAACCAATCCAAAATCTAAATCAATCACAAAGACTACACAAGCCTATTAAAGAAAAAATAAAAACCATGTGGA
Organism: Sequoia sempervirens; assembly: GCA_007258455.2. Classification (NCBI taxonomy): domain Eukaryota; kingdom Viridiplantae; phylum Streptophyta; class Pinopsida; order Cupressales; family Cupressaceae; genus Sequoia; species Sequoia sempervirens. Next base: position 638,826,078 of record VDFB02047230.1, on the reverse strand, counting down.
TCCCAAAGAAAAAAGATGCAATGCCTTCAAATGAAACATCCAACGTTGCTAATCCAAAATCTAATCATTCACATCCTTCATTTCTTAAATCTATTTTGGGTCCTTATCTCCCAAAATTCACTATCCCAACTCCTCCACCATTCCAACATTCTCCATCCAATAATCCTCCTATCATTCCACATCCCCCATCATATATGGGGTCATCCCACAATAATGGGTTACACTTTTTGGCCAAATTTGACATTGAAATCAACATTTTACGAGGAAACTTCACTTTCTAACACTTATAGTAGGTAAACTATTAGGAATTTGGAAATGATGTAAACTAGTGATTTGTGAGATTTTGTCTATAGATTTTAAATGTATTTTTTTTTTTTTTTTAAATTGAGATTAAACTATAATTTTTTTTGCGTCTCCTTTGATAACTACTTTTTAATAGTAAACAACATTTTTAAAAAGTGGTGTGTACTTCAGCTCACATAATTTTTTTTTTTATAAAGGATAAAATTTTGATTCCTTTGAATTTAGGTTGGTAACACAAGTATCTAGTGCTTTCATTTTGTTTCATAGCCTTTTATTGAATATTTTTCTTTTAATTAAGTTTTGAAGTCAAAACATTTATAATTTAGACATAGGTGCACTTCGGTTTGCATAACTTTTTTGTTATGTATTGAAATTCAATTTTTCTTTTTTTGTTGGAACGAGGACATCAATACCTAGTTCCTATATATTTTTCAAATTTTTTTCCTCAAATTTACTATTTTTCCACAATGATTTTTCACTGAACTTGATGTTCAGTGAAAAACCTATGTACAGTAAAACAAAAAGATAAAATAAAAACAAAATATATTAAATTTATAGTTTTTGGAAAGCACGTTTCGATCACTACAATCATCCAGCTTGGTTTATCAGGTTGACTCCATTTGCACCTCCTTCCCAAGATTCGATAGTAAAAAAAATGCATAAATTTTGAAATGGTGGAGGGGAAAAGGGGGTTCATGAACCCCTTCATTAGAAATTCATTCGAACCCCCCCTATATGGTGCAAGAGGGGGTTCATTAGAAGGGGGGGGGTTCATTAGCAGGGGGTTCATTAGAAGGGGGGTGGTTCATTCGAACCCCCTTCATTATAAGGGATAAACCATTTCAATTTTTTTGATAGGCATTTCTAATTTTTCTTCATTCGAAAAATTGTAACCCACTATTGTGGGTTTACCCTGTGCCAATATTGGTTCTGAAAACATTCCCCCATCACACATCTACTCCATCATTCCATTCATACACTTTCCAAAATACCATCCATTATCCCACATATCTCCCCCATCCAATCCCTTTAATCCATTCCCTTTCATAATCCATCCATCCTAGTAAGGTTGTACCAACATTCAATAGTCATTTTTAACACTGGATTTTATTACCTCGTATGGAACTTGATGCTTGAGTCCTTCATCCATCCCCTATCACATATATTCCAAATCCATTTACCCACATCCCTATTATCAATCATCTCCATCTACCCACTTTCCAAAATTCCAAAAAATTCAAAAAAAAAGGTAAAGAGAAAAAAATTTGTCCAGTGGTGAAAACTTGGAAAATAGGCGCCTTGGACAAGAACCATGATGAAAAATTGGCAAACATGCATCATGTGTAAACCCCTAATCCATTTTTTCTTCACACTTGGGGGCAACTGCATGCTAAAATCCCCCTTCCTTCATCTCCTTCATCCCACTTATCTTACCCATCCTAAAAATCACATCCTATTTATCCCAATCCATCCATCTTCCTTGTGATATTTATAAGGAAAAGGAAAAAACATTTATACATGCTTTAGAAATCTCTTGGCATACATCCCCTCTATCCACACACTATCATATTCGTTATCCTCCCCATCTACCTTCCTTACCCATGCATCCTATCCACACCCATCTCCTTTCCTTATCTACCCATTCTCCTATTTTTCATCCCTCTTTCCTAGTTACACATGACATATCTAGAGTGGGGCATCTACTTCCATTGTGAAATAGTCCTTGGAGATTTCATTTCGTACCATTCATCCATAAAAATATCCTTTCCACCTACCCACCCTTATCCTCTCATCCATCCATCCAAACAAAAATCCCTTCCACCTCCCCATCCTTATCTTCTCAGCCATCCATCCAAATGATAATCCCTTCCATCTCCCCATCCTTATCTTACCATCTCTCCATCCAAAAAAAAATCCCTTCCATCTTTCCCAATCCTCATCTTCCCATCCATCCATTCACTAATTCTTTTCCTCTTTCCAAACCCTTATCTTCACATCTATCTATCCAATAACCTCTTCCATATCCAAATCCTTATCCCTCTATTCATCCATCCTAGCATCTTTCCATATCCCCATTTTTATCTAACCATCCCTTTATCTCTATTTTCATTTCGTCTCATAATCCTTTGTCATTGGTATCTAGTTATAGGCTACTCCCCATGAAATCCAATTCCATGTATCACACTATCATCACTCCCACCTCTTTCACAAATCTTGCTAATCTCCTATTGCTTTTCATCCCTTATCCATCCATTGTATCATCCTCCCCATTCATCTTTTTATGATTTGGATAACTCTCCAATTCTTGAGCTTCACGCAATCACCATCCTATCCACAAGATCAGTCTTGTGTCATCATATAGGTTCCATCATTTCATCTAATTATCATGGTCATCTCATCATCCCTTATCCATGGTCTATCAATGGTCTTTTGTTGAACTATGCTGCCTTTGTTCTTTCATGTAGGCAAGACCATCATTGATGAGCCCCTGAGGGTTTTGTCCATCCACTTGAGTCTTCATCATCCTCTTTCCACTTTTATCCATCATCAGTTGTTGGTCTTTTTATCAAACTATGAGGTCTCTTCGCTTTCACGTAGGCAAGGCTAATCTTCGATCAGCCCCCGAGACCCTAGGTTTTTCCATATGATGTGTCTTGGTTTTGTGTAATGTCATCAAGAGTGTCCCTATCCAGTTGGTTCCTAAACAACAAAATCCACTAGCCCCATGAGGTTCAATCAATTTTCAGTATCTGTAGTCATGTCGATGAGACAATCTACCCCCATTTATCCTTGGTATTAGCAAGATGTATCCTTCCTCATATCATACCACACCAATCCCATCCACCTTTTGGTCCTATGGAAAAGGATATTGAAATTTATTGTGATATTTTGGTGCTTTTGCATTTTGTTTATCTTTTGAGCTTCCTATTATACCTACTCAGGTTCGCCATGGTCCATCATATCATGGTGCACTTTGACTAGTAGACATAGGGGCATATCTTGAATTTATGTGTGATCTTGTCTTCCTGGTTGTCCCATGTAGTACCCACCAAGATCCTTGTGGTCTTGTGTTATTTTGAGACATCCTTAGAGTTTGTGGTTTTCCAACATTGGCCCTAACAAATCCCCCATGACTTTGGGATGTTGGAATAACCTTTTGTTTGTTATGTCAGTCCTATGCATGTGATAGAAAGTCGCCTAGGTTCCTCATACCCTGGTGCATAGTGCCCCATGCTATATCAAATTAAGTGCTCACTGCACAACAATTTTTATATGATGCTCCTAATCCATCTTCTCATCCACTCACCCTATATGTTTCTCATCCGTTCATCTTTTATCACTCCCCCTCATCTATTTATCCTCTATGTTTTCATCCCTCCACTTTCACCATCCTCATCATATCATCATCTCTTCCATCTTCTTAGGATAATATAGATTTTTTATTCTAAGCATCTTTTCATCCATCATCTTCATTCATTTCCACCATCTCACATCTCAATCCAACCCTCATCCATTCAATCTAGCACAAATCATCTAATCACATCCTTGGTCTTGTTCCTAGCCATGCTTCAAGCCTTTATCCACTCATCATCATCATTAGGATGTATCCTTCCCTATCCTTGTGTTGTTTTTTGGATATATCATTCCCTCATCAACAACACTCTCTCATCATTATTAGGATGTATCCCTCCCTATCCTTGTGTTGTTTTGGGATATATCATTCTCTCATCAACAACACTCATATCATCATCATTATCAGGATGCATCCTTCCCTATCCTTGTGTTGTTTTAGATACATCATTCCCTCATCAACAACACTCTTTCCATCATCAATCCATCTTGGCTTGTAGTTTTACCAAGGAAATACCATATTTATTCTTGAATCCATTTGTGCTTGCTTTCTTATCATTTTTCCCTTGTATTATCTCTTCCTCTTCCCATACCACATTGTATCCCTCATTTTTCATCATCTCATCCATTTTGAGAGCACACCCATATTCTTTGAACCCACATGTCCTCTCGAGGGGGCATCGTCAATCCCTAATCCTCATATTCACTCTCATCATCTTTCTTCCTAGTTACTCCTTTGAATGACCGGGGCATCTTCCTAATCCAACCATCTTATTCTAGGTTCTATGTTTGAATCTTCTTTGAAATGATGCTACTTCGTAACACCATCTCAAAGAGGCTCAAAATGTAGACACTGAAAATTGACCACTTTCATTTGGTCAATTTATCCCTAATTTAGCCAATTTCATAACCTCTATATTAATTAAATAATACTCTATTATTTAATTAATATTCATTATTCATTATCCCTTATCCCTTTATCCTAATCTATTTCCTCTATTTTCCTAAATCCTAGCCTAAGGAAAATAATTTAATTGTTCATCTACATCTATCCTACCTTACCTCTTCTATCCCATAAAAATTAAATAAATAAATATTATTTATTTATTTAATGCCTCAAATGTCACGTCCTCCATCACTTTCCATTAACCACTAATCCTAATTCTAGTCCCCAACTAACCTACCCACTAAACATGTGCACACACTTAATCCTTGATTAAGTGGGTCAACCCACCCATCACATCAATCACATGGGGCGTGTACCTTCAAGGGTACAATATCCCTCTCAATCCCTCTCCTTGTGCCACTTGACACAATATTTTGGCTTGAGAGATCACCTCTCATCTCCATCATTGATCTTCAACTCTCAATACTAGCCCTCCATCCAAAAATCGTCCAATCTATTTATCCTAACACTTAGCCATTTCATCTCTCTTACACATTTTTCATTGGAGTGTCGTTATGTTGTCAAAATTTTGAGTGAGCACACAACTAATCGCACATCGTGGTCACATCTACACAATAAGAGGCTTTATATGCTGGTTTGAGCTCCTTATCACCCAATCTTTCAAGTGTTGTTTGTAAGGAAAGCTAGATGCGGAAGGAACTCTCCTAACGTCAAAACCTCAGGGAAGAATGCAAAGATACCTTTTTAAATTTTACAATTTCAGTCCAATTAAGATGCACTAGAAAGAGATTACTAAAACAAAGAAATAGACAAACACATATGAACACCAGATATATGTGGGAAAACCCTTACGGGAGAAAAACCCACCACACCAAGAGAAATCACTTTGTATTACAGTAATGGAGATTACATACAAATATCAGACTTATCTTTCTGATGTCATATTTCAGGAACTTTCACAAAGATCAAACTTGTACAGGAACCTTCAAGTTACAATCTTTACAAAATAGAAATCACTCTGATTATGCAACCACACAACAATTCATCAATCCTTCGAATCATCTAACCAGACATCATCTGCAATCACTGAGTATAACCATGTTGCCCCTGTCTATCGAGCTTCCTCTCAGAACTGCCACAATGAACTGTCTTCCAACGGTTCCCATTCGGCTTCTTTGATTGGTCCACGAGATGCCACATAGGAAAGTCAAATGGTCAAAAGGAAATCAAGCTATGTTGGCATATTAGTGAGACACTGACCGTGTCTCCCTGATGCCAACACAGTCAGCATTCGATATCGCCAAGAGTCCTTACAATCGACAAGAGGTTATATCGAGTTCACCTATTGCATCAACTTCAGTTTTCCTTTCGGCAAGACTATCGCTCTTCGGTGAGACCACATATCGATATCCTAAGTCACATTGAAGAGTCATTCTGTCGGCAAGACATACCGCTCTTGCCAGGACCTCACGTCGAGCCTTCAAGTTAATCTGAGTGCATCCACCAGTTGGCAAGACTCATCGCTTTTTCCAGGACTTCATATTGAGGTCCTAAGTCATACCGAAACATTAGCATTTCCATCGGCACCCATCTATTGCTAAGACAAACGTCCATCGCTGAGACTTTACTCTGAGGTCTTTATGTTATATCGAGCACCGAATGGTCAGCAAGACTTACCACTCTCGCTGAGACATCACAACAAATACTTCATGTTATTCTGAAGTTCCCAAACGATCGGTAAGACCTACCGCTTTCACCTAGAGGTCATATCGATGCCTCCAAGTTACACCAAAATGTTCCACTATCGGCAAGAGAATCAGCCTTCGACAAGACTTCTTACCGAGGCTTCCACGTTATCCCGAAACCACCGTTCACCAAGAGTTATACCATCGGTGAGACATATTACTGTCGCCAAGAGTTCTTAGCGAAGCGTCCGTGTTACACCGAAGACTCCAAGTGTAACACCGTCAGTGAGACTTCTGATATTCGATGTGACATCATATCGAAACAAGCCTTTCGGCGAGAGGTTCCCCGATGACTTCAAACTAAACGCTGTCGGCAAGACATTAACACATCACCTAGACTTCATACCGAGACACCATAGGTTATCCCGATGACTCCAATGTATAACCGTTTGACAAGACTTCTGCAAGGTCACAATGACTTGTACAAAACATAAGGCTACAAATCTGCTCGTCGGCCAGACATAGAATATATCACACCGACTTGGCTCCAATAGAGGTTTCAGCCTGTGGGATTGAGACACATATTTCCAACATTCTTCTTGTTTTCATTCTTTTTCTTGTTTTTCTTGCATTTTTAGTAGATTAAAAACACTACACACAAGAAAAATTGGTATTTCTATCTAATAGACACACACACTCACTTGCATAGGTTAGTGGAACCTCGCCAAGTTAGTTTGAGTTTCATTAAATTGGGTAAGTCTTGAACTTAAGTTGATAGGTTTGAGCCATTAGGGAAGTAATGATTTTTTCGTCTTTGATCCTCCTTGACCATTTAATTAAATTAAATTAAAATGATAATACCCTTTGTAAATAGCATATATAACATGTATTGTATAATTGAATAATATATGAATATATATATGTATATATGATGAAGCATATATATGTATGTATGTAGGTATAAATATATGTAGCTAATAATATCTACATATACTTATATGTATATATGTATATGCATATGTAGGTATTTAAATGAAATATATATTATCATATATCTATATATAATTATATATTATTATATTTAAAGTGATTAAGGTAAGCCATATTAAGTGGCTATAAAGCCACACATGTGCAAGACTTAATGTTTTTATAACAATAAGTAATGGGGTTGTCCAACATATGATCCACCGTATGCATTCATCAAACCATTATCATAGCCATGTAGTGGCTGAGTGTTTGTACTTTTAATAGATGTTTGAACAACCACATAAGGTGGAAAATTGGTGATTAAAATGCATATGTTCCTTTAAAGAAGGAAGCCCACAACTTGGGAAAAGGTAAGTAAAAGTGTTTGGAATGTATTCGACTTCCAACATGTCATTTAGTGAGACTTTTTATACAACCATAAACTACATATCAACAAAATAATGAGTCACCCAACTAGCCGTGGCAATAAGATAAGGAAATTGACTTAGTTTTGATGTCTATTTTCAACTGAAATCTACAATACCTGGAAGCTACATTCCAACATATAAGTTATTGGTTTTTCTTGACTATTTCAAAATGCTAGTCGTGGCAATTTAAATCTTGCATAGTCAACCTTGTTGAGGAACTTATCCTCATGCCTGACAGAGTTTTTGAGTGGTGGAAAACTATTGGAGCTATTCGAGCCCCAAAAGTTAATTGTTTTCTATCTTTAGAATACTTGTTCAAGCATAAATAGGGATCATCTATTCATTGTTTTGTTGTTCATCATTTTTTAAAATCTCAGAATAGCTACATATGTGAGTTTGAGAGAAGAATTAATTTTAGTGAGAAGAGCATTTAAAATCTACGTTCTAATATGTCATAAAGTGAGTTTATTTTGTTAGTATCAAATTTATATTGCTTGATAGTTGCAAACTAATAGTAAAGAAGCAAGAAAGAGGTACAAGGTAGAATTTAGTGCTAAAGTTGAGAGGGCGGGAGGTTAATTAAGTTTGGGTTTAAAGTGTAGAATTAAATCAAGGAATTCTAGAATCAAGCCAAGCTATTTAATTCTAGGCATGAATTAAATGATTCTCTTTCTTTCTCAAGATTTCAAATTCTGATAAAAGCTCTTTCATTATTCTGAGTTTGATTTTTCCATTACTATGTGAAAAGTGTGGCTGTTTTGGAAAGAATATGAATGCATGCATGAAAAGCTTAGTTATTTATGCATAATGCCAATTAAAAATGCAAAGAACTATTGAGAGCTAGTGAAATTGGTTGGTTATATCAAAGTAGTTTTATTTTAAAATACATTGTTAAAATTATTCTTGATTTACTTAATATCAAATTGATATATATATAGTTGTGAGAGAGCTTTAGTGAAAAGAGAAGAATCTTCTAAATTTTTGTTTAACAAAAGTAACAGGCTTATTAAGCCAAATTAGTGAGGAAAAACTAAGTACAAGAATGTGATATTTATCCCAATGAGACAATGTTTTATATACATATATATTGTTATTAAACAAGTTTATATTACATTTCCATAAGAGGGTTTGAAAACTTATTAGAAGTGAATATGTCTTTATAATCTTTTGAATGTTATCATCTTATATATTATACCAAGATTTTATTATTACCTATGCATGGTAGTTTAATCTTGAGAAGAGGACTTATGTTCTCAAAAACTCAAAAACCTTAAAAGTAGAATAATAGATTATTCCCTTGTGTCTAGGTAAATACTTGAATAAGAGGCAACTGCCAGACCTAGATTGTTACAATTATGTAACAAGGTATTCAAGATAAATGAGTCAAACCTATTTGGTCAAATAATCAACATTAGTGAGTCATCACTATTGAAAAAGATTTTCTTTAAGTTAGTTAACCTTTGGGTCAAACCAAAAGAAGAGTTAACCATAGGTTAGTAGTATTTCCAAACTGAGTTAGAGGTGGGTGAACTTATGACACCACTTCCTTAAAAAGTGGATTGATTATATTTATCAAACTTTGGCCAAGGTAAGTGTAAAAGTCGTTGCTTACACTTTGTCGGTTCACTGTGCTCTAGGTTTACATAACTTGTTTGTAGAGTCATGCATAGTTAGAGAATGTCTATAGTTGTATGACTGTACATGTTATGTAGGACACAACACTAGATACTCAGATAGACAATACTAAGGGTTTCCATACCAAACTCTTCGTCAAAGGGAAAGGCCACTTCCAGTAGGAAGGTGTGTGGGGGACTACTAGTCCATGGTTGGAAGTAAAGAACTTGGGTGATGCTCTCCCTATTGCAAATGACATCTTGAGACTTGTGAAATAGAAGAAGTAATCCAAATAAGGATAACTTGAACTTATTCTCTTGTAAGTCATGAAATTATTTATATAATCATGAAATCTATTTGTAATCTATATTTAAAAGGATGAGTTTCATTTACTTGAAGTTTAATTATATTATTCAATTATGTAATTGCTATATGAAGTTCTTATGCAGTATGGAAGCTATGTTATTGTAAAAGAAAAAAAAAATTCCCTATTTTTGGAAACATTGAATTATTCACTTCATAAGTTAAATCTTTTGTGAAAATTGTAGAGTAAATATTGAGTATGTTACATGTGGTCTCAAAGCTACCAGGTTCAACACTTGGACCTATGAGATCATTATGCAAACCTATGTTCCAACATTAACAGTAGATGATGTTTGAAATTCTTGTGCCAGGATGGTGTGACTCAAGATGACATCCAGAAAATATGTGATTGGAAATGAGCATTACCTAAGGTACAAGAAAGAACGTGAGGATATAGTAAAATCCATAGAGGGAAACAACCATAATGGATAGATATTGGTTGCTAATTCTTAGACTCTCAGTAATGCCATACCCTGCATTAAACTGGAGAAGAAGAAGATGGAGGATGAAACCAAGTCCATAGCTCATATACCCCCAGTTGAGTCTGACCAACTATCTCTCTCAAGAGACATGCCAACTGAATGCAGTGTTAACATGCCTTTAGTTAGGCAAGAAGGAATGGAAGTGCACCTACACATGCCTTCATCTCCCGAAATCATTGTAATAGTTTTTGAAGTGAATATGTGGGATATAATCCCCTCGACTGTGATGAATAAGTCATCTTATGTATAACCATGTATTAAATAAGGATGATTGAAATCCATAGTATTATAATATAAGAAAATATTGAAAACTTGTGCAAAAATTTCTCTCTTATGTTTTGTTGAATATTGAATGAATATTGAAATGTTTAAATGTTATGATTGGATGAACAATTAGAGGAACTAATTGTATACTATAAATGAAAATTCCAAGTAAAATAATATCTTAAAGCATGGTTCATACTAGAACTAACCCTGAAGGAAGCCAGGAAGTGGGACAATCCTCAAGAAACTCTAAATCCAAGCTAGATCAGATACTGACTATGCTAAATGAGGTGAGAGAAAGGATTGGAAACCTTGAAAAAGAGGTTAGGGGCAAGGGAATACTTGAATAGGAGGCCTCTTAGGAAGGAGAAGATGAGAACATGAATGACTATACCACCCTAAGTGAGCATGGGAAAGATTAATCAGATTCAAGATCCAAAATGGACAAAAGAAACCAATTAACCCATGAAATTTTAAGGGACATGAAAAAGGTCACTCCTCCCAAGTTTGAAGGAGTCATGAATGGAGATGCTGCTGAGGCATGGCTCATGAAAATGGAAAATTACTCTGAGATAAGGAATTATTTCACAGTAACTAAGGTTGTATGGGGATGAATTTTTGATAGTTTAAATAAGCCTAAAGAAAAGAAAAAGGCTTAGGGAATTTCCCGCATCATTAAGGATGATTTGAATAATAGGGTGTTGCACATTGCCACCCCTGCTGTGGAGAAAAATGAGGAAATTACTCCAGAAGAGTACAATGTAGAGACTATTAATTTGGGGCCCTCCATGAAGAAGAAATAAGTTGAAAAACTCCAGGGATTTGTGGATGTCATCTTGCAGAGGTTAGGAAAGGAAGTTAAGGCCAAGAAAAAATATTAGAAAAAGTGGATGAACTACAAAAGTACATCAAGCATTTAGTGAAACCTCAACAGATTGAGGTTGGTTCCTCAACACAGCCCATCACTCCCTCTAAGGATGCAATAAGTGAACTACAAAATATGAAATCATTTGCACAAGTTACACAAAATTGGGTGGTAGGTGTGTATGAGAAGGGGATATCTCTTGCTTTGGAGATTGTTCAGTTGTATGAGAGGTGTTGTACTTGTATGGACAAAGTTCAAAAGATCACTGTAGAATGCAAAGCTATGGATGACAAATATATAGTTAGATTAAATATGTTAATAGAAGTCCTAAACCAAATTTTGATTGAAGAGAAGGTTCTCACTGCAAAAAATGCTAATTAGCCTAGGGAATGCCTAGAAGCCTTCAAATTTAAGAGATAAATTATGGATGGAGCATTGGAGCAGTTTAGAAAAATGCAATCTAATTTGGAGGATATTTTTGCAGGGTGTGTTCTATTTCTAGAAGTTATGACTGACAGGTCCTTGAGCAAAGAGTATATGAATATTAATTTGCTGAAGAAGTGGTGGAAAGAAAACTTTGTCCATGTTGAAGATGGAAATGTTATAGAAAACCATTTGGAGGATGCTGTAATGTATATTAATATGATGCATAAGTATCAAGAATCAAAACTGGAATGGGACAAAGTGCTGAAGAAATACAAGGTTGAATTAGAGTCAATCACTCTGAGAATAAAATTTATTCCAACTCCTAGCCAAGAGGATTTAAATAATATTTTGCATAAGTTCCAAGAATTTTCCAAAAAGCAAAAAATGGATAAAGAGGGGGAATAAAAAAAAATCTACATAAAATTATGTGCCAATCTTCTTCAAGCATCAAAGGATAGCCTGGGAAACCTTGAAATTAGTGCCAAGGACACTTTATTTTGAATTTAAAATGGGGTTTTAATGAAAAAACAATATTTTGATATTTTAATGTTTAAATTTAAATGGGCATTAGTATCACATGTTTTTGACCTATTTTGGTTAACCTAATTAGGGCTCCCATGTGTGATGTAATCTAAACCATTGATTTGAAACCCTAATTTCATGGAAAACTCTATAAATATGAGGTCTCTCCTCATTTTTTAAGTTGGATCTAGAATTGTTGTAAACTCAATTAAGCTAATATAAGGAGAAGACATTTATTTAGTGCTCTATTCCTTGTGGTTTCATTCATTGCATGGTTCTTGTGATTTCAAGTTATTTTCAATTATTTAGTTTCAATTCTTTCATGTGAATTGCAAAGTATTAGAGGTGTTAGATGAATCTACTACTCATACTATTTATGATTAGCTGATTGTAAGTCACTTTGCATAGTCAGCCTGAGCCACATTTTATGCAATGGTTCAACCTTTAATATTTATTCATATGATGCCAAAATATGGGTGTATGTTTAAATGTTTTGTAGTTTGAAAATCTTTTAATATTGCTTTGAAGATAACACCATTTTTGTATTAATATTGTAGATTTCATCTTGGTTAAGCAGATATAGGTTTATTGGGGGTTTTTTCACCTTAGATACTAAGTTATTTGCATGATTGCACTTAGGTTTTAGATTAGAATCTCGCTAAACCATTGAATATTTTGATATTTCTTTAAATCTGTGTTAGTTTTAGGATAAAAGTATCACTTAAATTGCTGCATTTGATGATAATATTGTTTCCAGATTTCATATCTGGAAAGTTTGGTTAGGGTTTGTCTTTGTCTTCAGATTTTACAAAACCATCATTTTGAACCTTATACCTTCCAACCTTGTTTTACCATAAATTCCCCTTATGATTACCAACATAACACATTACCACTGATTTTTTTTTTTGCATTGTCAAGAGCTGACCTCATAAACCTTGGGGTTATCTTCTGAAGTTTTCTGAAGAGAGTTACCTTTCAAGAGAGATAAAACACTTGTGTTTTATTTGTGTTGTGCAATGCTAAAATACTCATCAACACTATGAAATAATAATTATTTTCCATGTGGTTCCTATTTTAAGATAGTATGAAATGACAATTTGGACACCCATGATGAGTCCACAATAGTGTGTCCCAATTTTTGGCCGAAGTGGGACATTGAAATCAACATTTTCACCAAAATTTCACTTTCAAACACCTATAGCAGCTAAACCCTTAATAATTTGAAAATGATGTAAACTAGTGATTTTTGAGATTTTGTCTATAGATTATAAATATATATTTTAATTTTTTTTAAGAAATTTTTTTTGAGTTTTTTTACGTAACTTTTAACAACTTATTGTTTATAATTTGTAGTATTTTTAAAAAGGTTTCGTTACTTCTATAAAGCATACATTTTTTTGTAGAAAGGATTAAATTGTAAATTTCATAGATTTGTAACACCACTATCCAGTGAACATAATTTTGTTTCATAATTTTTTGTTGCATAATTTATTTTTTTTATAACTTTTTGGAGTGAGATTAACTATAATTTAGACATAGGTTACTTTGATAACACACTTTTTTTGTAATAATGCAAATTAACTTATTTTTTTGTTGAAATAAGGACATCAATACCAAGTGCATAGATATTTTTTTAGAATTAAAAAAAATTCTACATGTGTGAAACAAAAAACTTTATGTTTAGTGAAAAACCTACTTTCACAAGAAATAGAAAATAAATATAATAATAAAATTAAATATTCATAATTAATTTTTTGGAAAATTTGTAATAAGGGCTACATACATAAAAAAATATTTCCTAAATGAATTCCTTTGATCCCCAAAAAGGTGAAGTAAAATTTGTTTTTTATCAATTTTTTGATAGGTGCAAAGGAGACTCCGTTGAGTGTTTGATTTAAGACTAGGGTGGTTCTATCCAAGGGGGTTTGAACTAATGGGGTCTGGTATAAACCCATTTAATTAAAATCCTTTAGATGGAACCCCTCAAATCTTAAGTCATTAAATGTTCTAAAAAATGTGTGATTTTAGGAAAAAATCAAGATTTCCTAGAAGTGGGACACACTATTGTGGCAACACCCATGGGTCAAACTAGGAGTTATAGAAAATATATTGATTTAATATTTTTAGTAAGTTGTAGGGAATATTCATGGGGGGCATTGGAAATTATGTTGAACACCTAGAATACTGAGAGGGGGGGTGAATCAGTATTCTATATAACCAATTAATCACAAACCATCTAATTAACAAAGTACATCTAACTGCAACAAAGAATGAAAACATGAAAGAGATCACAAGATCACATAACACATAAAAACAAATATTTTTATGTGGAAAACCAAAAAAGGGAAAAACCAAGGTGAGGATTAGCTCACAATATATATATATTATAACTGGTTATAAGATATTACAAAGGTTCACTACCAAGACTCACTGTCCAATAAGGCTCACAACTAGAGATAGATATAAAAACAAAAATGGCTATATAGCCAAAATGTGAACTAATACAAAGTGCACCTTCCTTGTGTTGGATTCAGTTCCTTTGAAGCTCTGAATACAAAACTCTGCTCTTCCTTGTAGTTGCTCAACATTCACAATAATTCTGCTATCATTCATATCACATACATACAAATTTGCATGTTCGCATAATATTACATATCATATCATGTCATCTTTTTCTAAAACTCAAAAATGACTCACATACATACCCAATTACATCCACATACATCAATTAGGTCAGCCTAATTAGATGTAGCCCTATTTTAATTCAAAATTACCTTGTGGACCCCATACTTGATTCAAAACCTTCTTTGCACTCAAATAAACCATGCAAACTTAATTTTTCTCATCATGGATCTAAAATAGATCCCCTTAACATCCACAATACTTAATTAATCTCCACAACTTATTTCAAGCATTAGGTCAGCCAGGAATTAGACCTAATCACAAAATAAGCCAACTAATCACACACCAATAATCCATCTGATCATATAATCACTCACCATCTGGAATATATAGTGTATTAACATCTATAAATCATTTCCCAAAATTGTAAAGATTGAATCCAATTATTGGAGGAATGCAAACCAGATTACACATACCCATTTACACTGTACAAAGCCAAAAAATGTATGTCGAACTTCTGTTACTTGTAACTTTTATATTGTTCAACCAAAATCGTTGAAAACTTGATCATAGATGCATATAATAGCTAGGAATAACATACTACAACCTCATAATCTGATCTTATTACATGAACAATTTTGGACCAAAATACCAAATTAAGATGTCTCCATTCTGCTTATCGGATTAGACAAAATTGTCAACAATTAATGTTGGCATCAATGAAAACTCATTAAAGGGTTCCTTCTTCATTATTTCAAAAATATCCCCCTTTGTCATTGATGGCAATCCTGTGTCACCAAAAATATTTTATTTTGTTTTGTTTGATTTCAATAAGGGCTAGGTGATAGAAAATAATAATTTTCATTTGCAACATTGTAAAGGGTCTTTCGAATCTTCATTTAATATTTTTTTGAATTTTTGTTGTCCTTGCTTCCTTAAAAATTTGTTTAGAAGTTTCGGATTTTAAAAGTCTTGCAACCTAGTCGTCAGTTCTTTTAAGTTACTAACCAAGTCGTAGAGTTCTTAAGTTTCCTAAACTCCCAATTCCCCGACTTGGCATTCTTTCTATTGATTTTTCAACCTCGTTCGGTTGTCTTTGTGGTCAGTAAGTCGGAGGTTTCCAAAACTTCATAACCTCAACTTGTGGTTCTAATGTTCTAGTCTTCTGCGATCTTGCAATATTGCAATAGAGAATGGTGTGTGCTGAATGGATGGAAAAGGATGGATGAATAAGCTGGTGACATGTGTTATAATCTATTGATTTCACATCTCCGTTGTGAATCAATGAAATTTTGGTTAGTGTTTGACGTTAGCTTAACAAGGAAGCACAAATTTGAAGGAAATTTTTGTGGCTTGATGATCATTGGATGACTATGGCAGTACTACAACATCTTGAGGAGGAAGAATGCTATAAGACAAGCCGAACAAAAGGTGAGGGGGAGAGGGGGGATACAAAAAGACAGGGAGAGATAGGCCTGGGGCTGGCTTTGGAGAAGTTGAGTTTGTATACCCAAGTGCTACCAAAATGATGCCAAATTGTTGAAGACATATTTTTTGTAGGTGTTGCATGTAGGATTGAAGACGAGCCCACGAGCTTCAATATTTTGTAATCTTTTGCATATTTGAAGATAATATAAGTTACAAATTTTCTCTTCCAAATTGTGTTCTTGTTGTCTTAATATGTTATGTGTGTGAGGTTTTGTAATCCAATATGAAAGGGAGAGTCTCCCTATTGCATCAACAACACTCAAGTTCTTCCCTCTAAATTCCTTTTGTTTCTTCCTCCTTCCAGAGGTAGCAAGGGGTGCTACCAGAGGTACATTCTTCCTTTTTGTAGTTCGAGTGCTAGATCTAGAGGGTGCAATTACTTCTTCAACTTCTAGGGCACTAGGCTCCACCTTCTTTCCTTTAACAATAATGTTAGAAACCAAGATCAAACATGCAAACCAAAAAACCTTCCACAGAAGAGAAAAATAGAAAAAGAAAAGCTTTGCAAAAAGATGTGCAAAATAATATTATTCAAGAATCCATAATTAAATGAGAATGATTTGATTTATAAAAGAAAAGTATGCATAACCCTAATACTATCTTGAGCAACAAGATAGCTCAACAAGATAAGAATGACAATAATTAACCTAGGAATTAAAATATTACCTAAGTAAAGTTATGCAAGTGTACTTAAATATTAATTACACTAACACCCCCCCATAAGTGCAACTTAGGGAGACTAAAAAAGCATGCACCTAAAACTAAGATGAATGCAAGAAAGCATGAATGGGTCCCATAAACAAGGCCTGATCAGGTACCCATGTACAAATGCAATAATGAGGTAGAGAAGGAAAACCCAGTGGGACAAAACCCCCCTACAATGAGATGATTGCTGCAAAGAAGCACTGGAAGAACACTGTGGAGTAACATTAGAACTGCAATCCAACAAGCAAGGAAAGATACTTCTATCTACAAGAAACCAAAGTGAAATCATAATAATGCGACAACAGACCCGATGCCACAGAACACTAGAAAACTCACAAACTGGAACAACCTTGGAATCTGTGAAGCAACAGTAGATGAAATGATGACAAAATTTGGAAACTGTGTATCTCAATGCTGATGCCAAACTGAGACTAAAACTCTTCCATGGGAACAAGTACCATAAAGACTCTAGAACATTAACCATAAAAACATGGCCCTCAAATTGAGATGGATCTGAACCAATGCGGATCAATAACCATAAACTCTTAATTTGAAGTGAGAACCAATGTGAATTTGATATGTGTCAAGCAAGAGCAAGATGTGGCCAAAAGAAACTAAGAAACTAGATATAACCCATGCGAGCTATCATCAAATCAAGATGAGATCAAAGTGCATGCACACTCTAATCAGATTATTATGCAAGAAACCCCTTGATGGAACTTTATCTCAGCTCATTTATTACAATAACCCAATGATTGTAAAAGGAGAGAATGCAAACATGCATAAACAAAAAATAAAATGATGTGATACTGAAATGAAGTGCAAAGATTCAAGTTTCACCCTTCCAACTACCTAAACATCCAAGTAATCTCCAAAACACCCATCGGGACAAATCTGAAATAACAATAAACCTGGGATAGATACATAAAAAGTGCATGGACAACAACATAGAGCTCCTCAGTACCTTTCCAATGCCTCAAAGATAGCAAAAAATGAAGATTGTGGTAAAAAGTTATGAGCTTGGAAGCCATAAATGAAAATATGACTTCAAATAGAAATAAATGCAACTAAAAAAAAAATACTAAAAAATAAACTGCACCACATGATAGTGCTCAGAACTAGCTTTTCGGTGATATCTCATTTTCTTGATTTTGATACCGTATGCCCAAGTTATGCCAAAAAGAAAAAAACTACTCCTTTAGGGAAAATTAGGGCCTGGAGGGGGCTAGGAGAGCTGTATGGCTGTTGACGTCATGCTGATGTCAGCGGTTCATGAGAAAAAAATTGATGGCCATCTGGAAGTTGCCGAAAAAATTTGGCTCCCCTGTCAATTTTTTTTTGAATGCCCAGAATATTCCATTGGCGGGTATATTCTACTGTCCTTAGAATATTCTCTAGGAATCTACAAGTGTCAGAATATTCTATGTAGTTGGCTAAAATCTGGGAGGAATGTCACCATTGTATTTGTTTCACTGCCAGAGGTTTTGAAGGCCCGGTGAAGGATGGGAGCACCAGATTTATTATCGGGTGCCGGTCTTCATAAAAGGGAGTCGTCAGACTTAAAAAAAGCAACCACCGGACTTCAAAAAATAGCCGTCAGACGTCTTAAAGCAGTCATTGTTGTTGTTGATTGTCGGCCAGTAGGTGTCACCGGTGAGGAAGATGGGGGCAGTGGGTAGGGCCCCGCCCTGCCAGTGGCAGCAGACCATCCTATCACGGCAGGGTACAAGGTACCCTCTGCTGCCGCAGGCTTTAAAGCCTGTAAAACTTTTTTAAAAAAACTTTGCATGTTTTTTTGCATGATTTTTCAAAAAAATCTAATGAAAATTTTTAATTTTTTTTGCAGGTAAAAAAGTAAAAAACCTTGAATATAATTTTTTTGATTGGTGGAATTTTTTTTTTGAAAAACCAGAATGATGCCCTGTACCTGTGTGCACGCAAAACGAGGCACTCAAATATGTACGGATCTATGTGCCTCTAAAAAATATTTTCCTTTTGTTGTAACTGCTTGGATTTGAGAAAAACAACAGACGATCTTAGGGTTTTGGGGCGCTACAAACGTGATGGTGGTGTCCGTTTTGCTCCAGAATGCACCAAAAAAATGCTCAAGGTCAAATCCCTCAAGGAACCCTAAATGAACTCTGCAATGATTTTCTCAAAAAACTGAGAAGGGGCTGCAAATTAATGCTCTGATACCATGTTAGAAACCAAGATCAGACATGCAAACCAAAAAACCTTCCACAAAAGAGAAAAAAAGAAAAAGCAATGCTATTGCAAGAAGATGTGGAAAATAATACTATTCAGGAATCCATAATTACATGAGAATGATTTGCTTTATAAAAGAAAAGTATGCATAATCCTAATCTTATCTTGAGCAACAAGATAGCTCAACAAGATAAGGATGACAATAATTAACCTAGGAATTAAAATATTAGCTAAGTAAAGTTATGCAAGTGTACCAGAGGATTTTGGCAATGCAGAGGCAGGGGTGGAAGATATTCTTCTTGATCTTCATGGTTCAGAGGACTCACCAGCTACTTTGGCATCCCTTTCTGTAGCAATTTCCCTTAATCTCTCTACTTCTTTTGAAAGTCCATGTTTCATGAAGAATTGATTTACTTTCTTTGTTACTCTTTTATTCCTTATAGGTTTTGATGTTTCCAAGTGCACCTTAGATGATTTCTCTTTATATATGCCATGTCTTTATAGAGAGGGATCCTTATAACTCTTCAACAATAAATCAACATATCCCTTAACATATTTCTAAGTAACCTCATATCCAAGAGGCTCAATCCATATTGTCCTGGATTCAACAACCTCAATTATGCATTCATCTGTAGATACAAGGAATGTTATTTTATTTGCATACTTCTCCACTAGATTCTAGGGAATCCTTTCTCTATCATGCATATTATTTTGAAATATTGCAAAGAATGCAACCAATGCATTATCCCGAGCCTTGTAGTCACCAATATTGTGCATGTAGTTAAAAATATGATGTCCTATGGGTATGCTCCTATCCCATACAATATCCTTCCTTCCAGGAAGCTCTCTCAAAAAGTAAAACAATAAGAACATAATCAAAGTTCCAAATTTGAATGCCTACTTTTTTTTCTCTTGTTTGTTTCAGATTTTCCAAAAGTTGTTAGAGCAACTCACACAAATCATAATATTTTCCATTCACCACCATATCATATGCAACATAGATAGAAATTGCAAACATAGAATTATCCTTGTTTGTGAAATAAATCTTATGACCTATCATAATTGAAGCATACTTCATAGCAGGATTAGTGATAGGTTTAGTTGTCAATGCTCTTTTGTCAAAAGTAGCACCAATTAACTCCATAACCACTTCATTCTTCATAGACTTTAGTACTAGTACAAGTCTAGTATCACATAATTAGATAGTTACATCTTTGATCACTTCTTTAGAAATCAAACCGAGCATATTTGTCAACATGAACTTATCATGCATTTTTCTCAAAGCAAGCCTCACATACTTTGCATCCAGTTCATTGCTATAGTTAGGAAACTGGTTCCAAATATCTAGTTTTTTTCACACTAAGTTAACATATTCAGGTTTCACTAAGAAGTCATCTCCTATTAGCTCGTTTTACCACAAATATTTAATCTTCTGATGATTATATTCATCCAATTTTCCATGTATGTAAACCCTTGTGTCCTCAATGGGTAAAACCGTAGGAGGAATCTTTGAAAAAGCACCATTGGGGTCATTATCAAAGAATTTCCATGAATATCTCTTAAATTTATGTCCATTTCTTTCAATGATGTTAACTACAATCATTATAGCCATTGTAACTTCAATTCAATCTCAAATTCTTATAAAATCACTTCTACTTCAAACCCACAAAGCACATATAATTGTAAATACCTTATATGTGTACGACAATATCTAGGGCTTGCACCAAATTGCTTTGAATCACTTTCAACACTCTTTCAATTCACTCTTCTTTTCTACAAATGCACAAATGTGATCAAAATCAATTTAGAAACTCGCTTTATTCCTTTCCAATTTTCCCTAATTTCATATTAATTGCTTCAAGTTCCAAAATGTAGGTAAACACTTCACTAATACACTATAAACCCTAAAATGCTCCACAATTCTTTAGATTTGCACATTTTCTGCTGGTTTCTTTTCTAGAATCTTAAGTATGTCATCTTACACTATATATCTTTGTGTCATTGCTTGACACCTCATATTTCCAAGGGGTTATATTTTTATGTTATTTCTCCCCCTAAATCCACACCTAGGTTTAATTTTTAGGGGAATTATTTGTTCCAGAGGGAGGTACATATGCATTTGATTCATCTTTTTTTATCAAGTTCCTCTTTCTTTCTCCAAATCTTCTCCATTTCCTTCTTTACCTTAGTAGGATCAATTTTCTTCAAAGGTTCATTCCTCTTTCTCAAATTAGTCTACCTGCCATTTTTACTTCTGCAAAATCTTGAAATGTGTCTAGGTTTGTTGCAATTGTAGCATACATCATTTTTCTGACCAAACTGACTTCCATTCAATCTTGATTTGTACCGGTTAGACTTATGTCCAAATACATTGCATGTATAATAGTAACCATTGAAATATTGAATCATTCTATCAATATTAAATCTATTAATTATTTGAATTTTTCACTCAACAACTCTATGTCCAAATTTCTTGCATGCAAAATATTGTCTAGAGAAGGATCCAACATTTTGATTCATTCTACTTCTACATTCTATAGCCTTATGTCCAAATTTATTACATGAAAAAAAACACCAGTAAAGGATGGGTACCTTTGAGCATTTGGTTGTCTGATAGGAGGTCCTCCAACATTGCTTCTTTGATTTTTGAATTGTTTGCCATTTCCTTGATTCTTCTAAATTGATTGTTATCCTTGTTAGGCGTTTGATTTTCCTTTGAGATTTCTCCTTCTTCAAGTCCCAAACCACCCTTGTCTTTAGAAGTTTTATGTCCTGTAGTTAGTTCATCAAGTATTGTAGTACTTGTTTTGAATTTGTCCTCATGGGCTCTTTCTTTTTATAGATTAGATCTCAGAGTTACTACTTCTTGTCAAGTCTTTTGCATTCATCAGTCTTGTTTTGTACCTTTGTATTTATACAATCCTCAATTCTTTTATTTTCTTCCACTTGTACTTTCATTCCAATGATGTCTTCATTTTCTTTCTTCAACTATTCATTGACTTCTCTATGTCTCTCTATGAATTTATTGATTTGTTCTCTCAACTTTTTGATGCATTCATTTACTTCCTCTAAGTTATTCTTCAAAATTTTGTTTTCACCTTCAACTCTATCAAGATCTTCAAGAGCAACTTTAAGTTATTCTTTGTCAAAATTGCAATCATCTTCTATGTATTCAATTGCAAAAAAATATTTTGGAGGAATAGGACACTTTTTATTAGCCATGTGTTCAAACTCCAAGATTTTCCTCAAATTGTTAGGCTTCTCAGAAGGAACCAAACTCTGATACCAATTGTTGAACACCCAAAATACTGAGAGGGGGGTGAATCAATATTCTATATAACCAATTAATCATAAACCATCCAATTAAAAAATCACATCTAACTACAACAAAGAATGAAAACATGAAAGAGATCACAAGATCAAATAACACATGAACACCAGGATTTTTATGTGGAAAACCCAAAAAGGGAAAAGCCATAGTGAGGATTATCTCTTATAACTGATTATAATATATTACAAAGGCTCACTACTAGGAAACACTCTCCAATGAGGCTCACATCCAAAGATAGATACAAAAACAAAAATAGATACATAGCCAAAATGTGAACTAATACGAAGTGCACCTTCCTTGTGTTGAATTCAACTCCTTGGAAGCTCTGAATACAAAACTTTGCTTTGCCTTGCAATCTCTCAACATTCACAACAATTTTGCTATCATTCAAATCAAATACATACAAATTCACATGTTTGCATAATATTACATATCATATCATGTCATATTTTTCTACAACTAAAAAATGATTCACATATATACCCAATTACATTTGCATACATCAATTAGGTCAGCCTAATTATATGTAACCCTGTTTTAATTCAAAATTACCTTGTCATCTCCACACTTGATTCAAACCTTCTTCATGCTCAAATCAACCATGCAACACTTAATTTTGGTTGTCATGGATCTAAAATAGATCCCCTTAACATCCACAATACTTAATTAATCTCCACAACTTATTTCAAGCATTAGGTCAGCCAGGAATTAGACCTAATCACAAAATAAGCCAACTGATCACACACCAATGATCCATCTGATCATATAATCACTTGCCATCTGGAATATATAGTGTACTAAAATCTATAAATCATCTCCCAAAATTGTAATGACTGAATCCAATTATTGAAGGAACGCGGGCTAGATTACACACCCATTTGCACTGTACAAAGCCAAAAACTATATGTCGAACTTCTGTTACTTGTAACTTTCATCTCGTTTAACCAAAATCACTGAAAAATTGATCATAGATGCATATAATAGCCAATAATAACATACTATAACCTCATAATATGATCTTATTACATGAACAATTCCAGACCAAAATACCGGATTAAGATGTCTCCATTCTGCTTACCGGATTAGACAAAACCATCAATAATTAATGTTGCAATCAATAACAACTCATTAAATGGTTCCTTTTTCATTATTTCAACAAATTATGCCCAAGTTGAGTACCATATTTTAGGGGTTTTGTACGATTATTTTAAAAATTATTTTTGGTTTTTCATATTGTTTATTGGTCTATAAATTGGTAGTTGAGGAAGTGATTTTAAATGAGAATTTTCAAGTACACAAGTATTGTTGGAATTCTACCAAAATTATTCCAAGTTTATTGTTGGTGAGATAATCTTTTAAAGACTTGCATTGAAAGTGTATTGTAATCCTTTTTTAGACATAATAACACATCATGTAGGTTTTGGAGTTTAGATTTTATTCTCCTGAAAATGTTTTCCCCATGTAAATCATTGTGTGATTTTGTATAATTTTTTATTTGTTCAATATTGGGTTTCTCTACTTTCTATAATAAGTTTGGATAATATTTTAAGTCTTATGCACATCACTCCCTTGTATTAGTGTAGTAAGATATTTCCATATATCTTGCTTCCTTACATTGAGCCTAAAATCCACAACCTTTAGTGGCTATTTGGATTAAACCCAACATCCATGGTCATAAAACAAAATATAACTACCATCTAATCAATAATCTAATAGAATTGGGGAGTAATATCACCATTGAGATCATTCCCTTAAATAAAGTGCTTATGAAATCCAATGTGCTATGTTCTCTAATGTTAAATAATATTATTGCTTTAAAAGTGATACAACTTGGATATAAAAAAAAAATGGTAATCTCCTTAGTACTCTCATATAAAGCTCATTCAATTATCACTTTAGCCACATTAATTCCTTTGTTGATTTTAGAGTATTTCTAGCCTTAGCCTTTTTAGATAATAGAGCTGCAATATGTTTTTTTCTACTATTCCATGTGATATACTTTACATCATATTCAAATACATAGCTTGTGGTGGATTTTGGATAGAATCTCAAACATAGTTAGTATCATACTAACCATTAATAATTGATAACTGTGCATAGGAATAATAAATACCATAACTGTGTACTTTAAGTTATACCTTTTATATTCTTTTTGATAAATTTTAACAATTTACATATGGATCTTGTTGGAAAAATGAAGAAGAGCATTTTTTTTTTTTTTTGTGATTGTCATTGATGTCACCATGATATATGAGTTGCAATTGCAAGATCAAGTTTAAATTTGTTTTGGTATTCTAGTCCAGTATCTGAACTGGTATAATGCTTATACCTTTGATATTTTTGTCCGCAATCCTTTGCAGTTGACAGTTGGTGTTTGTGGTTTTGAAGAATGATTTATGGATTCTGGAAGCATGTACATTCAAGATCTCATGTACTCAGATGGTTGTAAGGTGTATCGACTTTACTCTATTTTGCTATTAGGCCTATCCTTGTCTGACCTAATGAATGAGTTGTGTAATGGTAAATTAATTTTTTTATGCAAACATATGTGTGACCTATCTTAGGTCATGCCAACTTGATGTAGCATGTGTTGGAAAAACAAGGAAAGACAATTGAGAGGGGGGGTGAATCAGTTGTCACAGAATATTTAAAATTTTCAAACTTAACTTAACTTAATCTTAGATCTGATGAATGAATAATAAACCACAAACAATCAGCACATCAGAAACACATAGAACACCAAGATTTTTTTACGTGGAAACCTTGTTAAGGGAAAAACCACGGTGGATGTTAGTCCACAATATTATACCCTGTTAAAAGTATAATGAAGAATAATGGGAATGCACATGCATTCAGGCACACTACCTAGAGCTCACTGCTCAAATACAAGAGGGCTCACTACCCAAAGAAGACACGTTGTCTTACAACAATTTGGATTAGATTTGCAGGGTATGAACTGAGAAAATAGCTTCTAAAAAAGCTTGATTACAGTTTTGGTTAAGGACAAAAACACTCCTTCACACTCTTCTCTATAATCGAATGATTAGGTCACTATTTGCACACTTTCTCTTTCTCTGGCACTTCTTCGTTGCATAACTTCGCACAAACAACTGCTCTTATATATCCACAACATGGAATTACATCAACAACTTCATCGGCCAAAATAAAATATAAAACATATACACAATGTCGACCCAAATTTTTAAGTAAAATTTCAATGCGAATCAAACAACATTGGCCACAACATAATGAAGACTTAAAAAAATATCCTCAAGCATGCCAAACATTCAAATTTTAATCTCTAAGGATCCACAATACGTTACAATGAACATGTTAGCTAGGAACATAAAAACTTGAACACACAAGAGAAAAATCACTGACCACGAGCACACTGATCAACGTGAACGTGCAACAAAGATAGAGCATGATCTAGAACCATCCAAAAGCATCAAGAATCATCAGAGAAACATCCACAACAACTAAAATTACTAGTATCACATCAACTTCAATCAAGAACACTAACTGAAGCCACATAAAAACTATCAGAACACAACTGTTCATAACATGATTAAATCTTCACGTGGACCTCTAAAAATTTTGGTGGATAAACTAGATACACTTAGAAATAAACCCCTTAGTCCACAATGACTGATCATCAGTGTACTGAGCAAGACACCTTCATGACCTTCACTATTCCACTGTCAACCTACAACTCTTTCTTTAAAATTTTTCTCAATATCCTCGACATATACAACCTACAATACATCAATGCTAATAGTGTTGACATCAATGACAACCACATATCAACAACACAACCACAACATCCAACAATGTGTTGAATGTTTGAATTGATTTTTGGAAAGATTTTGTGAAAGCTTGGATCTGACAAGTTGGTATTTTTGGTGAATAAGAAGTGCATCTAAATTAAGCCAACCTAATTGATGCTTGCAAAGAGATACAATATATATATGTTGGAGTTAAAATGACACTGAGAGGGGGGGTGAATTAGTGTCTTAACAGATTTGACCAATTTTCAAAAATTCAAAAACATAGCTCAGATTTGATCTGAATATTACTTTGATTAAAGCATTCATCAGTTGAATGTAATCATTCATAAACAGAATTGAGAAAAGTAATAATTAGTGAACAGACACAACAACAACATTGTAAAGTAGAGAGCACACAGAAGAACAAAGAGACAAAAGCTTTTGCCAAGTGGAAAACCCTCTTGGGGTATAAAAACCACTCCTAAATTTCCTTACTGGCTTAATCTTCAAAACCACTATTAACAATTCCTTATAGGCTAATTTCTGAGCACCAACTCAAGGAGCACCAACCCCTCATTTAGAGACACCAATATCAAGGAGTACCAACCCCTTATTTAGAGACACTAATCTCAAGGAGCACCAACCCCTTACTTAGATTACAAAATTATAATAATAATATCAGAGGATCACTTTGTTTTCAAGTAAGCTCAAGAAACTCAACACTCTTATCTACCTCATACTCTAAGAATCCAACTCTGTATTATAGAATTTTCCGATACATCTCTTGATACGGCCAAAATAACTATCTCTCAGAATTACTGGCCAGCAACACCTTCACAGTTTTCAACACAGGTTTATATATACAGTTCAAGTATGTCAGTTACGAAGAAATCTTCAAAAAGCGTTTTTCACCAGATTATGAAATTCTCTTGCTGATTTTTGAATGTGAAGCTGAATAATGACAGACTGTAGATGATGGTAAAAATCAATAGTAACGCTTATCTAGAGAACTACAAATCATCCATTATTTCAAAAACGTAACTGCTCAAAAAGGAAACACAATGAATATTTTTCCATGTAATGGTTCTAAGATTCGATGCCAATCCATGATGTCGACCACAGTGTTTTGAGTCTTCGTTAACCATTTGCTGAGACATCCAGACAAGTATGCCAAAGGAAATTATAATGTTGATCGTTCCTTTGGTCCCTATGCATCGCCATGACCTTCTGCTGTCGGGGAGAAACCATATCAAAGATATTTTATGTTTCCCCAAAATCACATTTCTGTTATTTGTTTCAACCACTGAGACACAAGAGTCTTTCTCACCGAGATGCCCTTTTCGTTTCATTCACTGTCACTATAGCCTATTGATATCGGAGAGAACTCCTGTAGAGCACACTATGTCTTTTTGAAAGTCATCCTTTCATCCAGTGTCACTGAGACACTTCAATACCTATGCCAAAAGTCACTTTACCATTGTCAGTCATCCCTCTATTTGTCGTTGTGACATTCTGCTGTTGGGGAGACGTTATGTAGTTTTCATTATGTTTCACCGAAAGACTTTATCCCTTGTAAGTCGCTATAACATAATGGTTCTCTTGCCGATGCATCCCTCTATCTTATGAGTGTTGCTAAAAGCATACCGTCATCGGGGAGACCTCATAGAGAAAACCTTTTGTTTTACCAAAAGCCCACTTGATACACAATAGTCGCCGTGACACATGGTTTTTCTTGCTGATGAGCCTTCTATCTTATGAGTGTCACTGTAACTTCAAAGCATCAGGGAGACATCTTTTAGATCGTTTCAGTCATACCGAAACACCCCGAATTCACACCTGTTCACCGAGACAAGTCACATCCTATGCTGACAAAGACCTTTTTGTTTTCCATCAGTGAGACCGGAGGTCATTCGCCGAGACCTCTCTTCTAGCACATGAGTCATACCGAAATGTTTATCCACTCAGAGTCGCTGAGACAATACCAACCTCTCGCCGAAAGCCCCCACATAAGACTTAGTCACCAAGACTTGACGGGTTCGTTATGACATTACTCCGAAGCTACAACCTTTGCCGATAAGACCTTTTGGTGCATGGTCGGTGAGACAATATGTCTTTGGTGAGACCACCTACTGCATACAACACTCCTACCAAAAGACTTCCACATGCATTAGTCAGGGAGACATCACCCTTTTCGCTATGACCCTTCACCAAAGCCTTAAAATCTTGCCGATATGTTCCCATTCAACCTCCGATTGGTGAGACAAAGAAATTTCGCTGTGACCACATACTGACAGTATAACTTATGTCGATATAATCCTTTTCTATTTCCAAAACACAAGAGAGTGTCACGTCGATAGATTCTTGGAGATGGATCCCAATCGCTGTGACATCAAACAATTCTTGGTGATATGATCTTTCAACGGAGGTCAATGTGACATACCAATTTTTCTAAGACATCATATCGATGCCGCAACTCTTGCTGATATGAACTTTCTTGTGCCGGTTGCCAAGACACAAAGCGCTCAATGAAAGAACATGCCGATAGGGATTGCTTACGCCGATGCACCACATCATGTATTAGTAGGTGAGACCTAACTCATTTAGTAAGACCTCTTAGTGGTGAACAAACCTCATGTCGATAGAATTTTCTTCTGTCACCAAGACCACGATCAATGTCACGCCGAAAGCTGCCTGTATGTAAAATCAAATCGTTATGACATCATAAATGTCTTGCTGATAGGCAACACAGACGTCTATCAAAACAAATGGATCAGGGAGACCCTAGCATTTTCACGCCAAAATTTTCTTTTTCTGTCACCGAGACAATGTACAAATAAGATAACCAGAGATTGCATGAAGCTCAAACTAATTAGTACGAGCTCAAACTGATTAGTACCAAAGATATTAAAATTCTGAATGTAAGTTGTCCACTGAATGCCAAGACAAGTAAACCATATAGACAAAACTATATCAAGATAAAGCATGAGAAACCAATCTGAAACTATCAACAAGTAGAATCAACTGAAAGGGATTTTGACATCAAGGACAAACCATATGATCACAACTGAGAACCAACAAACTCCCCCTTTGTCCTTGATGGAAAAACACAAATGACTTTGCCCCTTTTTGCCTCAATGACAAAGGATAGAGGAGAAGAATATGCAATGCCAAAAAACACAACTAAGAAGCCAACCAAATACCATAAGAACCGGCTGCAAATAGAAAAATAGTGCAGTAGACATATTTGCAGGAGAGCAGTAAGATTATAACAAACTGATATCATAGCAAAAATAACAATATGTCTCTTTCAAGAATCTCGGTCCATATTATCAATGCCAAAGCAAAGGTACCAAAATATTATAATGTAACAAACCAAATTGATACCTAAAGATTGAAGACCTATTACTTGAACATACCACCTTCTTTGACATGATCGATCAAGGCACATTCAAGATCACCTACTCCACATTCAATTTGATTAACTTCAATCTAGCAATACCAGAATTTGAACACAAACAATCCAACCACTTCTCAGCACAAGTAACCTTAGTCATAGTCCATGGCAATACAAAGCAAAGACCAATGATATTGGTTATTCTTCTTCAACCAACACATATCACCTCAAAAATAATTCATAACATCAAACATGTTTTTCAATCACTATTCTCCAAAGATAAATCCATCGACATCCCTTAAAAAAAGAAGGCTTCTTATCTTTAATATGTTGAGGAACTCACCTATATGTCTCCACACCGCTCAAAGATGTCATAAGGATATGCCATTATTTCCAACACCCAAGCATCCAAAAGGTTCAATTAAAAAAAAATGTGCACTATCATTTCAAAAACTTCTGAAAACTGTCAACCATTAGACCAAGCAAAAACATTTCTTAACATCTTATACCACCAAAAGCAAATGCAAGATGCCATACCTCATTCTAGACTCCATAGGGGTAAAATATATTACCATAATAGACTCCCCCTGAGTCTTTGCTTCTTCTCAAGACCTGGAAGGAAAAACTTGTGCAAGGAGTGCACAAGGAGTTTTCTCAGAAGCATCTTTATTGCTCTTCTTGTCATCTTGATTGCTCTTTCTTCTCCACACCAATGAAGACTTCTTCACTTGTTTGCTTAAAGTACCTGTCTTTCTATTGAATCTGCATTGTTGTACTTTATGTCCAATGTTATTACATCTGAAACAAATGACTTTGTGATTGTTCTGAGAAATAGAAGACTTTCTACAGAATTTTCCAGCATTGTTCCCTACATCATTATCACTTGTATTTATTCTACAGTCTCTTCTCAAGTGACCAAAATTGTTACAGTTGTAACACACCACATCCTCATTTCTAGGGACATTAGAATGATTCTTATTTGACCATCTTATGCAATCAATTGCCTTATGACCATAGTCATTACAAACATAACAATATCCTTGGAAAGAATGATTATACCAGAATGAGTGATCATGCCAAGGATGTGAAGATCTGAAGACATTTTTCCTTTCTCTATGAATACCTTTAGATTGTCTTCTAGTGTCAATGTTATCCTTTGATGCAACAATATTGTAACCAAGATCAACCTTCATTCTTGGTGTTTGCTTGGCTGTAAACTTCTTTCCATCTGAAGTAGTAAACACTGTTTCATGTTTTGATTTGTTTTTAGAGCTTTGTCCAACCTCATATCCCACTCCTGTAGGATCTTTAGAATGATTTTTCCTGCCCAACATCTCATTCAATATATTAGTACTGTTATCAAATTTTTGAAATTTACCAGATTGAGCCTTGAAACTTTCATTCTCTTTTCTTAAAGCAACTACCTCTTCTTCAAGTTTTAGACAAACAACCCTTTTAATTTCCAAATCAGAACTCACAACATCTGCAATCCTCTTATATTCTTCAATTTCAATTTTTTGACTTATAATCATATCGTCCTTAAGAGTTAGTTCTTTTAACAAGGAATCATTATCTGAATATTTCTTTAAAGAATCAATCTCATTTTCTAGTTTATTACACAACTCATCCTTGTCTTTTAACTTGACTTCCAGACTCTCTTTTTGCTGAAGCTGTCTTATTAACAACTGGTTTTCTTTTCTAAGATGCTTAATAGTATCTAGGTAACATAGGAGTTCAACTTCCAAATCAACCTCACTTTCTAGTTCATCATATTCCTATTCAGAGTTGACTTCACCCAAAGATTGATCTACTTTTACACAAGTTTCTTGATCATCTAAATATTCATCAATGATCTCCCTGGACTTCTTTTCTAAATTATAAAGGTTTACACCTTCTTCATTCTCAGATGTTCACAACTTATTTCAGTATCAAAAGATATCTCCTCTTGTAACTCACTATTCTGATTCATTTCAGTCAACTTGTCCCAAAATTCCTTAGCACTGTTGTAATGAATGAATTTTGTAATGAGTTCATTTGGCAAGTTATTAAGAATAGCATTTATAGCTCTGCTATTGAATTCAAGAGCTTTCATCTCCTCAAGAGAGGAAGGAGATGTTGTAGATGTAGTACAACCCTTTTCTACTGCTTCCCACACTTTAGATCCTAAAGAATGTAAGTATGTTTCCATTCTATGTTTCTATATAATAAAGTTTGTTCCTTCGAACTGAGGAGTTCTAGATCTAGGATATTCTACCATTTCAGAGCTACTGTTTATGAATTCTTCCTCTTTAATCCTTATACTTGATTCAGGTTGAGCATGATGAAAAGCATTTTTGCTAAGAACATCTTTTTCCCTTATTCCTTCTGTTCTTTCCCATATTAACCAAAGTACTCCAAGAAACCAGGAACAATCCTAGGTGGTTTAGACCTATCAAAGGACCCTAGGCTCTGATACGAATTGTTGGAGTTAAAATGACACTGAGAGGGGGGGGGTGAATTAGTGTCTTAGCAGATTTGACCAATTTTCAAAAATTCAAAAACATAGCTTAGATTTGATCTCAATATTACTCTGATTAAAGCATTCATCAGTTGAATGTAATCATTCATAAAAAGAATTGAGAAAAGTAATAATCAGTGAACAAAAAAAACAACACTGTAAAGCAAAGAGCACACAGAAGAAAAAAGAGACAAAAGCTTTTGCCAAGTGGAAAAACCTCCTGGGGTATAAAAACCACTCCTAAACTGCCTTACTAGCTTAGTCTTCAAAACCACTGTTAACAATGCCTTATAGGCTAATTTCTGAGCACCAACTCAAGGAGCACCAACCCCTCATTTAGAGACACCAATATCAAGGAGTACCAACCCCTTATTTAGAGACACCAATCTCAAGGAGCACCAACCCCTTACTCAGATTACAAAATTACAATAATAATATCAGAGGATCACTCTGTTTTCAAGTAAGCTCAAGAAACTCAACACTCTTATCTACCTCATACTCTAAGAATCCAACTCTGTATTACAGAGTTTTCCAATACATCTCTTGATATGGCCAAAATAACTATCTCTCAGAATTACTGGCCAGCAGCACCTTCATAGTTTTCAACACAGGTTTATATATACAGTTCAAGTATGTCAGTTACGAAGAAATCTTCAAAAAGCGTCTTTCACCAGATTTTGAAATTCTCTTGCTGATTTTTGAATGTGAAGCTGAATAATGACAAATTGTAGATGATGGTAAAAGTCAATAGTAACACTTATCTAGAGAACTAAAAATCATCCATTATTTCAAAAATGTAACTACTCAAAAAGGAAACACAATGAATATTTTTCCATGTAATGGTTCTGAGATTCGATGCCAATCCATGATGTCGACCATAGTGTTTTGAGTCTTCGTTAACCATTCGCTGAGACATCCAGACAAGTATGCCGAAGGAAATTATAACGTTGATCCTTCCTTTGGTCATTGTGTGTCGCCATGACCTTCTGCCATCAGGGAGAAACCATATCGAAGATCTTTTATATTTCCCTGAAATCACATTTCTATTATTTGTTTTAGTCGCTGAGACACAAGAGTCTTTCTCACCAAGATGCCCTTTTCATTTCATTCACTATCACTATAGCCTTTTGATATTGGAGTGACCTCCTATAGAGCACACCATGTCTTTTTGAAAGTCATCCTTTCATCCGGTGTCTCTAAGACACTTCAATACCTATGCCGAAAGTCACTTTACCACTGTCAGTCATTCCTTTGTTTGTCGCTGTGACATTCTGCTATCGGGGAGATGTTATGTAGATTTCATTATGTTTCATTGAAAGACTTTATCCCTTGTAAGTCGCTATAACATAATGGTTCTCTTGCCAATGCATCCTTCTATCTTATGAGTGTCGCTAAAGCATACTGTCATCGGGGAGACCTCATAGAGAAAACCTTTTGTTTTACTGAAAACCCACTTGATACACAATAGTTGCCGTGACACATGGTTTTTCTTTCTGATGAGCCTTCTATCTTATGAGTGTCGCTGTAACTTCAAACCATTAGGGAGACATCTTGTAGATCATTTCAATCATACTAAAACACCCCGAATTCACACCTGTTCACTAAGACAAGTCAGATCCTATGCCGACAAAGACCTTTTTGTTTTCCATCAGCGAGATCGGAGGTCACTCGCTGAGACCTCTCTTCGAGCACATGAGTCATACCGAAATTTTTATCCACTCAAAGTCGCTGAGACAATACCAACCTCTCGCCGAAAGCCCCCACATAAGACTTAGTCACCAAGACTTGATGGGTTCATTATGACATTACTCCAAAGCTACAACCTTTGCTGATAAGACCTTTTGGTGCATGGTCGGTGAGACAATATGTCTTCGGTGAGACCACATACCGAATACAACACTCCTACCGAAAGACTTCTACATGCATTAGTTGGGGAGACATCACCCTTTTTGCTATGACCCTTCACCGAAGCCTTAAACTCTTGTTGATATGTTCCCATTCAACCTCTGATCGGTGAGACAAAGCAATTTCGCTGTGACCACATACTGACGGTATAACTTATGCTGATATAATCCTTTTCTGTCGCTGAAACACAAGAGAGTGTCATGCCGATAGATGCTTGGAGATGGATCCCGATCGCTTTGACATCAAATAAGTCTTGCCAATATGATCTTTCAACGGAGGTTGGTGTGACATACCAATTTCGCTAAGACATCATATCAATGCCACAACTCTTTCCGATATGAACATTCTTGTGCCGGTTGCCAAGACACAAAGCGCTTGATGAAACAACATGCTGATAGGGATTACTTATGCCAATGCACCACATCATGTATTAGTCAGTGAGACTTGACTCATTCGGTAAGACCTCTCAATGGTGAACAAATCTCATGTCGATAGACTTTTCTTCTGTCGCCAAGACCACGATCAATGTCATGCCGAAAGCTGCCTGTATGTAAAATCAAATCGTTATGACATCAGAAACATCTTGCTGATAGGTAACATAGACGTTTATCAAAACAAATGGATTGGGGAGACCCTAGCATTTTCACGCCAAAATTTTCTTTTTCTGTCACTGAGACAATGTACAAATAAGATAACCAGAGACTGCACGAAGCTCAAACTGATCAGTACGAGCTCAAACTGATTAGTACCAAAGATATTAAAATTCTGAATGTAAGCTATCCACTGAATGCCAAGACAAGTAAACCATATAGACAAAATTGTATCAAGATAAAGCATGAGAAACCAATCTGAAACTGTCAACAAGTACAATTAACTGAAAGGGATTTTGACATCAAGGACAAACCATATGATTACAACTGAGAACCAACAATATATTGGATATTTTTTGAGGATTGTGTGAGATGATTGTGTTGTGAATGTGAATGTGAAGAAGAGAGAATATGATGAAGTGTGTCAAGTTAGTTTACTGAGCTTCATTGGAACTAAATCTGCACTCACTAGGTGTACTTTATTGGTTCATTCTCTTGTTGTAAGCCATTTTTTCATTGTAGTTTTGTAGGCAGTGATCCTTTGTATTTGGATAGTGAGTCCTGACAGTGAGCCACCCATTTTGTAATATCTTATAACCGGTTATACTATATTGTGAGCTAACACTCATAGTGGTTTTTCCCATTTTGGGTTTTCCATGTAAAAATATTGGTGTTCATGTGTTTTGTGATCTCATGCTTTGTTAATGCTTTTGCTTATCTTTGTCGTTGTATGCATTGGAATAATTGGATGGTATCTGATCAGAAAATTTAAGAAGATACTGATTCACCCCCCCTCTTAGTATCTTAGATATTCAACAGATCTCTGTATAAATATAGATGCAATAGGGAAGATGATCTAGTAGTTGAGCACCCTAACCTTGTGCTTTTTAAAATCCTGTGGCAATTTCAAATCACTCCTAAATTTTTATAGCAGCTTACTTGGCAATGAACCTACTTATAAGTAGGGTTCAAGTCCATATTATCAGATTTGATGCCACATTAGTATGAGTTTTTTGGGGTTTCCAAATAGAGCCCCCAAAAAGGGTATATTGATAGTTGTGCACTAAGTTATAATAGTTGTACACTAGGTCATGTCTTATTGGGTTGAAGTGTCATCACAAAATTTGTTTCTTTTTAGATCTAAAAAATACATTTCATTCAACTATGAGTACTCATAATCAACATTAACAACTTTAACATGACCACAACTACTAGCGTTATACTATAAAAATAGTGAGCATTAAATCAAAAAATACCATCACAACTATTGGAACAATGTGAACTATTGATTCCTCTCCCCTAATTATTGTATAAATAATAATAGGCCTACAAATAGTATGGTAAATAAAAATTCAGTTGGTTATTTATACAAAGTATGTTTGGTCTTTTCTCATTATAGATTTTTATCATACAAACTTTTAAACAAATCATATGTGTATCTATCTTGAGGTACTATAATAGAGTGATAATCTTGGAATATATACATTATCAAGAAAATATAAAAAAACCCTATCATATTGTTTTAAGGATTTATTTTATGTTTAATAAAATATTATTAACACATGATATTTTTACAAATATAAATACTTATTTTCTTCTTTAAGTAGTTAGCAATCATAAAACCAAAAATATATTCTTAAGGTAGTAACCAACCATTACAAATATGTACATTATACCCAAGAAGATTAGGGAATTTTAAATCTTAAGAAAAAAAATGGTGTTCTCTTTGGATAATCATTCATATGAAAGCATTAAAACATCTACATAATCTACCCTTATAGGGTTATAATCAGTAAGGAATTCCAATATTAGAAGATGAAAACTGAGTCACATTATTATTGCGAAACTAATATGTATATAGCAAAATAGTAAATTAATTACAATGTATTCCTTGCCCCTTTTTTGATAAATTGTTACATTATTCTTAGGAGGAGGAGATGCAACTAGAGGATAAAGTAGCTGAAGAGATGGATGCATGGAGTGAGGAGTTGGAGTAGTTGAATATGGAATGGGACTTGATTTGTAGTCCCAAAAACTAGTTTGGGTCAGTTGCCTCTTTGGTTTTTGGCTTGTGATCCTTGGTCTTTGTTGGGTCTATGTGCCCTTTTGTTTAATTTGGTTTACTATTTTTTGGTTATTTTATTTAATACATTGGTAATGTCTTAATAATGGATCCTCGAGGCTACCATGTATTCTCCATTAATTTTAAGTTTACTTATATATGGTTTGGGGTATAGATAGGATTTGTAAAGGTTCAATTATGTTTTTCAAGTTTGGGTTCAATTAGAAATAGGCTTCAATTAGGACCACAATCATATAAGAATATTATTATTTTATATTACGAAGTTATTTTCTCTTATAATTTTTTAAAATATATTAATATATATTAAAAAAATATATCTTAATATAATAAAAAATAGTTAATTTAATAAACTTAATGGTCTTGGTCTAAAGAAGAACCTAACTAATCTTAATTGGACCACGATTCTGGCTAGGAAAGCTATTGTGTGGGTTCCTCCTGAAAGAGAGTGGATTAAGTGTAATTTTGATGAGTGTTCAAAAGGTAATATGGTTTTGGTTGGGGCGGGTGGTCTGCTGAAACCACTTAGGGGACTACATTGTGAGTTATGGTGTTAACTTGGGAGTCTGCTCCAATAATAAAGCAGAGGCTATGGCTATGGGGGGGTATAAAGAATCTAAGAGATTATGGATTTAAGAAGGTTATTCTAGAAGGAGATTCAAAATTAATTGTGGATATTTTGAATGGAGGTACTGCAACCCCTTGGAAATTAAAAGATATAATTGATAGATGTAAGTCTCTTATGAGTTTCTTTACTCATAGCCGTGTGCAACATGTGTTTAGAGAAGGGAATATTTCTGAGCCAACAAAGCACTAAAGTGTAATGGGTGGACCCGTTGGGATAATAATCATTTTCCATTGTATGAAGATCTCCTCAAGAGGAAAAGGTAATAATTATTTCATTCCCAAGATTGTTATGGATCACATGGCTTTAATCAATGTGAAGTATGGTGTCAAATCCATGTGAGATGAATTTCCTCATGTCAATTCCATCCGCCATTGTGAAGATTTGCTTGGAACGAACAATAAAGAGTCATTTATTATTTTTAAAAATAATAATGATCTTTTAGCTTGGGAAATTGTGATATTGGCTATATCTAAAAGAAAGTTCTCAAACTTCTTTTCTCTAAGTGATTATTTCCAAATTTTTTGCAATGGTGTATTATGTAAGTTTGGAAGGAAGCCTCATTGGAGTGGGGTTATGAAGAAGAGCTCGCAAAATCCTAAAATTTTACAGAGCACAAAAATGGGTGGGTTGAAGAAGCACACAAAACCTCTAAACTTTCAGGCGCTAAGACAAAATGTGAACCTATGGAGGTTTTTTAGCAGAGCAGGTATGGTCCCCTTTTTTGAAGCCATGAAAGGATACAACAAAATCCTAACTACAAAATTTACTAATTCATGGAGAAAAGGGAATGTGTCTATTGGTTCGGTTAGATTTGAGGTGATAGCACAGTTCATAGCGGAGGCTACTGGCTCACAGAACTTGGGTATCAAGGTGGCTAAAAAGAGTGGTGTTGATTACCAGTCATTTGTTGACAAGTTCCTCCATGATGACAAAAATATTACCAAATTCTAAAATGGGTATGTGAGGCTTGAACTCCAAACTCCTTATGCCCTAGTGAGTATGTTTGTGATGTGGTATTTCACACTTGAAGGAAGATATATGACTGTTCATGCATAACACTTTCCATTGTTGAAACATATTCGCCATAATGAGCACATTAATTTAGCTTTTTATTTGCTCTCCTCCCTATAACTTAATATTGAAAAGGACGCAAACCTTCCCTTGCATCAAGGATTAATTCTTGGCCTTTATAAGCATGCCTTAGCTTTGAACCCTCATGGAAATCCTTTAGTTCCTACACATGAAATTGAGAATCATAATGTAGGGGAAAATGTGGAACATGTAGTGGAGGCTAACCCCAATGAGGAGCCTAACTCCATACCCCCTCCTATTGTTGTTGAAAGAAATGAGATTATCCTTGCTCAAAGCTCTTCCCCTTCTGCTAAAATCTCCAACCCTTCTACCCCTATGGGTTTGAAGAATCCTACTAAAAGCTCCATCAAGCTTGAGTTGGTTAAAGCTACCCCTAAGAAGCACAAGCATTCCACACTTCTCCTACAATTGCTTAAGTCTAAGAAAATGAAAAAAGAGTTGAAAATCCAAAGTGAGCTTATCACCATAAGTGAACAAAAGGAAGGTACTCAAACTGAGGAATTGGAGGATAAGAAGTTGTGTTAGGGGAGTGGTGGTCGTAGATCATCTCACCTTGCTAAGGCTGCCTCCCAGGACAAGAAGGGGAACAAAAATCCATTTTTCATGAGGAGGAAGACTTGGAGGTGGAAGAGTTTGAGGCCTGGGTTGACAAAGAAAGTGATGGGATGGAATTTGAAGATACTTCCTATGACATGGGTGAGGAGAAATCTGAGGAGAAAGAAGATAACGAGGAGGAAGAGACTGAAATTGAAGAAGATCAAAGGAATAAAACTTTGGCTGCCCTTGAAACCAAGAACATTGCCAATGAAACTAATATTGTTGATGATTCTAGAATTGACTATCTGAAAAGCAGGCTAACCTACATGCAAGTACAAATGAATGACATGGAAAACGCAATAATCACGTTAATGAAGGTGATGAATGGCCTAATGCACAGAGCTATGCTAGGTGCGGTGTCTGGCCAAACCAAGATTACTAGGAAGCTGAAGAAGATGGGAAAGATAGAAGAATTGAATGACTTGGATGAGACCAAGGGACTTGATTGGTGTGAGTATATCTCCCTTATAGGAGATTATTGGGACCTGTTTGGAAAAGCCAAGTAATGGATTTTTTTCTTGCTTCTGGTTATGGCCGCCTTGCTTTTTTTGTCGTTCTTCTTCCAAATTCCATACTGCTATTTTCAAATAGCTTTGTTATGATTTAGAACTTGCTGGTATATGGTGGACTTGATAAATGGTCTTTGTAGTTTAAATTGCTTTAGTAGTATTTTTTTGTTTTTGATTGAGAATTGTGGTTGTTTTGTTATTTGGCCTGCATGCCATCCTAGACATGTTTTTTATTGCTGGTTGGTGGTGTTGTTTTATCAAGCTTGTTTTCTTATTTTGAATTTTGGTTGTAACCATGGGATCAGGGCCCTTACCCTGCTAATCTAATAAAAAACAAGAAGCATGCATTATCTCATTTCTTGTTGTGACTACATTATAATAACATTATTTGTTTGAACTTTCTATGTTGTTTGCAACTAATTATTTCTAGTTTGTAGCTAAGTTGCAAAAAGTAGATTATAGTCAATACAAATATCAAATCCACTATGGACACAACAAATTTATTGAAGCCTTTAGTATATGTAATATTACTAGATATGAAATATATTATAAAATATAGTAAAAATATATCCACATAAATGCAATAAAATATTAAAAGTATAAAGTACTAGTCATTAATTCACAAACATTTATAAATATGTTGACTATAATTATTATGAAAGTGGTGAAAAATATTCAATAAATAATATAGTTATTAATTTAAAATATGGAATTTAATTTTTTTTTTTTGTAATAGTAAAACATTTTTTCTTGAAAAATTACTAAAGAAATAAGTGGCCTACGAACCCCTAGGAGGGTCTTGGTACTCAACTTAGGGCTTGAACTCCATGGTTAGGGTGTGGCTTACTTTGATATGTCCATAGCACTAAAGAAGTATCAATCCCTTTCTATGGGGGCATATCACATACAAAAAATAATAATTTTTTTTGAATTTATTGAGGCATGATTGTGCACCTATTTTTTTTAGACTATCTTAATAAATATCTTAAATATATCTATATAAAAATGTTGAGAGATATCAATCCATAATTATTTTATTTTATTTTTACATGAAAATAAATTTTATATTGATGTGATTGTCAATAGACATAGCTATGTGTATGCCCTACACATTATGTACATTAAAAATTATAGATACAAATGCATGAGCATAGATATAAATATCAAATATTATTGTGTATCAAAATTTGGTAGTTAAGATTTTTGGGGTTGGGGGTCCTAGCTCGATTAGCTAGTATCCTATTACAGGAAAGAGGTCACAAGGTCTAGTCTCCCTCCATCCCCATGGTATCGAAGGGTGTGTCATGCTATCATTACTAGTCACGTGAAAAAAATTTACCATATGCACTTCAATTTATAAGGGATCTATCTGGTTCTTGTAGTCTAAAACAAAAATTTTTTTTTTTTTTATCATATTTATTAATTTTTATCTTAAAACACATAAACAAATTCAATATTTTTCATGTAAACTAAAATAATGTTAAAATACTAAAATTTTGAAAGAATTATGTTTATATAGATCTAGTCAATAATGCTTTAGTGTCATTTAATTTTTGAAAGGAAACAATTAATGGATTACCTTAAAAGACATAAAATTACATACTTTACATTAATATGGCACCTGTGTTGAAAATTGAGGTGTTTATGTAGCTTAATACTTTATAAAACTATTATACTTGCTGATCTAAATATGTATTCTTTGTTACAAATTCTTTGTGGGTGATTATCTGATTAATTCATTTTATCATTTGTAGAAGGAAGACAAAAGGTTGTAGAAGAATTAGATAGAATATTAGAAGATACACAACATATACCGTGGAGAAACCCTTTCGGGAAAAAACTCCACCAAGAATCAATGTGTTATTTAATCTTTGAAGTAGACTACAATAATTTCAATTCTTCCTTGAGATGCTTCTTCTACCTTCAACAAATCTTCTTCACAACCTACAATAAACTAATACAAAATCTCTTCAACTTGCTTAAGATATATAGGCAATAATCAACTTTGTAAAATCCAAAAGAGTTGCAATTACAAAGCTCAATCCCTATCTCCTAAAAGGTATTCCTATCTCTTCCAAGTAGAGTTTAACCGTGAAGAACAATGCCAAATCATCATCTTCATCTATTTGGGCATCCCAAACTGAAGTAGTAACTCAACCTTTATTCTATAAATATCTTCAAGGCTTTATCCTCAAAGTAGGCGCCCAAGAGTGGGCCCACTTAACTCAGCCTTTTGAAATATCTTAACATGCAAAGGAGTTAATTCCAAGAAGCCAACTTGGGCACCCAAAGTGGGTCCAAGTCATTTTCTGTTAACTGAAACATCTCTCTCCACCATTCATGCAAGAATGGTCATCCCCTATTAACTGAAGGTAGTCACCTGTTATCTATCATGCAACTCAAGTCATTAGTCATGCACTTCAAGTTAACTGAAGTCAACTAGCATTCAACTAAAACTAACTGAAGATAACTGAACCATAACTGAACTAAACTAAATTGATTTTGAACTGAACTGAACTGAACTAAACTTCATGCATGTAAACATCAAACCCTAACTCCTAGGATCTTTACATGCATTCAGAAGTGTTATTTTTTACTCCAAATAGTTAACTTAACTCAAGGTGAGTTCCACCTTACATGTGGGTACCCCATGTGCTCCTATTATTTAGGAAATCATCTTGGACGCCCTCACATGATCCTATTATTTAGAATTAATTACAAATGTCAATTAACATGATTATTTCATCCAAAATTAATCTCTCTCTAATCCTAGTGTTTGAGAACACTTTCCAAGGACTTAGGAGACACATGAAATAAATAATGTTTAGGATTGCAATTAAATGACATCCTA
Organism: Sequoia sempervirens; assembly: GCA_007258455.2. NCBI lineage: Eukaryota > Viridiplantae > Streptophyta > Pinopsida > Cupressales > Cupressaceae > Sequoia > Sequoia sempervirens. The sequence continues at coordinate 638,783,641 of VDFB02047230.1, read as the reverse complement.
TTTACAACATTCTCCCACTTGACATTATACATTGCAATTATTCTAAACAAGGAATAATTATAAATCAAGTACAGAATTTAAGGCCAATGGCCTTCCTACACCAACTAATCAATCCATGCCAACTTCAAATGCAACCTGCATAATCATGAAGCTCCAAGCAAATGATTAAAACCAAGAGAATTTATCTGAAGGAACTGGTTTCATAAGATAATTTGTAACATTAATTAAAGTGTCGACTTTCTCAATTAATACCTTCCCACTCTCAACCATTTCTCGCACAAAGGGATACTTAACATCAACATGCTTAGTACGAGCATGATACATAGGATTTTTTTTGGCTAAACACATAGCACTATGACTATCACATTCAAGTTTAACTTACTTGCAATTAAAACCAATACCTTTCCCAAGTCTCTATAACCAAACTACCTCTTTAGAGGCATGCTAAATCACTGAGTGTGTTGAAATCATGTTCAACCAAGGTGTAGGCTCCTTGATCTTTTCTGTTGAAAAATATTTTCTTGCTAGTAACCATTCCAACATATATCTCTTACCATAAGAGAACTTAAGCCTCACCTATTTCTCCAAGTATCCATGAGGACCTGTAAACAACCAATCCATGCCAAACTCAAAATGCAACATAACGCTATCATGAAGTAATCAAGCAAATGATTAATGTACCTGATACTTAAGAGAACTACACAAGATCAATGTTAAAGCTCCAATCTTGAACATAAACATGGCATCCATGATCTAACTATCTCCTGCTAGGAGATCACATGCACCATAACACACTTAAACATCCTAGTCTCAAGAAAACCATGCCAAACTCTAAATGCAACAAGAGTAAACCATGACATAATAGCAACCACTCTAAACCAAGAAAAAACCATATCCCCAATCACATGAGAATAACCTTACCAATGATGCATCCATGTCACTTCCAACAACTCCCACTGAACCGTGGTACCAAGTCACACATGGCATCATGACTACCATCCTCCTCATGAAGATCACTATATCCTACCAAAGCTCCCACTGAACTATGATACCAAGCTATACATGGCAACGAGATAAAAATCAAACCATCACTGTCAAAAGCATATGGAGTTTCAAACATTTCCTCATGATCAAAATTATCATAACATGTACCATGCCACAACTCTAAACTGCTAATCAAGAGTATACTGTGACATAATAACAAAACCATCCTACAACCAAGAATTCACTTCATTGCCAAATGCTCCCACTGAACTGTGATACTGAGCAATCCCATGGCATCATGGTGCACATAATCAAAACCACATTTTTGTCATAAGCTCCTACCAAACTTGTGAATCCAAGCTCTCAATGACACATGATAAACATCCTCTAAAGCAAGAATATATACCTCTTGTAACAAACTTATTTTCCAAAATCAGCAATAGCAAAAATAGTAAAAGCTCCCACTATAGCCAAAAAACCTCCAATATTTTAAGAGAAAGGTGTCCCACTACTCTACCCAACCTCAGCTCTGATACCAAATGTTGAAAATTGAGGTATTTATGTAGCTTAATACTTTGTAAAACTATTATACTTGTTGATCTAAATATGTATTCTTTGTTACAGATTCTTTGTGGGTGATTATATGATTAATTCATTTTATCATTTGTAGAATGAAGACATAATATTAGAAGATACACAACATATACCATGGAGAAACCCTTTCAGGAAAAAAATCCACCAAGAATAAATTTATTATTTAATCTCTGAAGTAGATTACAATAATTCCAATTCTTCCTTGAGATGCTTCTTTTTCCTTCAACAAATCTTCTTCACAACCTACAATAAACTAATACAAAATATCTTCAACATGCTTAAGATATATAGGCAATAAACAACTTTGTAAACTCCAAAAGAGTTACAATTACAAAGCTCAATCTCTATCTCCTAAAAGGTATGCCTATCTCTTCCAAGTAGAGTTTAACCATGAAGAACAATGTCAAATCATCATCTTCATCCATTTGGGCATCCCAAACTGAAGTAGTAACTCAACCTTTATTCTATAAATATCTTCAAGGCTTTATCCTCAAAGTAGGTGCCCAAGAGTGGGCCCACTTAACTCAACCTTTTGAAATATCTTAACATGCAAAGGAGTTGATTCCAAGAAGCCAACTTGGGCATCCAAAGTGGGTCCAAGCCATTTTCTGTTAATTGAAACATCTCTCTCCACCATTCATGCAAGAATGTTCATCCCTTGTTAACTGAAGGTAGTCACCTATTATCTGTCATGCAACTCAAGTCATTAGTCATGCATTCCAAGTTAACTGAAGTCAACTAGCATTCAACTAAAACTAACTGAAGATAATTGAACCATAATTAAACTAAACTAAACTAAACTAAACTAAACTGATTATGAACTGAACTAAACTGAATTGAACTGATCTGAATTGAATTGATTTGAATTGAACCGATCTGAATTGAACTAAACTTCATGCATGTAAACATCAAACCCTAACTCCTAGGATCTTTACATGCATTCAAAAATGTTATCTTTTACTCCAAACAATTAACTTAACTCAAGGTGAGTTCCACCTTCCATGTGGGTGCCCCATGTGCTCCTATTATTTAGGAAATCATCTTGAACGCCCTCACATGCTCCTATTATTTAGAATTAATTACAAATGTCAATTAACATCATTATTTCATCCAAAATTAATCTCTCTCTAATCCTAGTGTTTGAGAACACTTTCCAAGGACTTAGGTGACACATGAAATAAATAATGTTTAGGATTGCAATTAAATGGCATCCTATTTCCAACAACGTGTGATTACCCTACCATAAAAATTTTCTCTTGTTTTATTTTGTATTATGATTACATGCATATGCTAAAGAGTGATTTATATTTGTGATGAAATAAACACTTTAAACTTACTATACTGTAGGACCTTGATATTATAATTATTACAAGTTATTCATTCAAATAATAATATTAAAATTTGAGAACCATAGCAACTATTTTGTAACCTCCTTATTATATATTAATATATATTGGCTTTTCGCCTTTTGCTAAAAAAAAAATATTAAAATTTGAATCTTGCTAAATTCTCTCAAAAAGAGAGATTTTTTTTTTCTAAAAGAAGAATATTCTAGACTAGGATTGAGTAACAATGAGTTGGAGAGTAAAAATGGCATATATCTCAATATGTCTAGAATATCATTTCAAGTTAATATCACCATTATGCTTGATTAAAATTATAAGTAAATTTATTAAATAATTTTTTTTTGCATCATAGCATAATTTTAGTAGATATATTATTTGGAAATAATATTTGCATATAATTGTAATTATAAAAGGTAAAAGAACAAAACTTTGTCACACTTTTATAAAGGAACTGATCAACACATACAAATTTTATAATTTACCCATCTAAAAGTGATATTTATGTTTCAAAATTTAAAATGATATAATCTGGTAAAATGTAGAACTCTTAATTTAGTTTATGTTTATAATTTAAAAAAAAAAAAAAAATTAGTTAGATATATTTATTTATAAATTTAAGAGAAGAATTTTAATTGTTGATTTAAAAAAAAAGATTATAAATGGGATGTCGCACAAAAAAGAGAGAAAAATTCTCTAGTTCTTTTCTTCAGGTAGAGTAAACCTAGTGCACAGAAAAATAAATAAATTTATTTTTAATATTTATTTATAGTTGTTCATGTAATCAAAACATCATATTTTTCAAGGGATGCCGATTTTTATCTGATTTTTTTATTATTTTAAAAACAAATTATACCCTTTTGGAGAGGATTCTCTCCTCTAGTGCATCATATATTTTTCAAAAAAATGAAATATGTTTTAATATTTTTTTAATTTAATCAACCTCATGTTGGATTATAAAAACCTACTTGTAATAACTTTAAAAAATATATAATAAAAATAATATATATGTGGATTCTAGACTTCGAGATCTACAAATGAGGATTTCTACATTTTCATTAAAGTACTCATCATTGGAGAAATCTGGACTTAAAGTTGATTTTTTATTAATTTACCCCAAAAGAAGGGTTAAGATACCACATTGACAGTTTCGATTAAGGGGTTTTTGACCAAAATCCTCTTGATCAAAAGGTTTTCACTCAAAACATTACATGTAAATCAAACCTCATTTTAGATTTTTTATTGAAAAAATTATAATGGTTTCAAGCAAAAGAGTTTTTTTCCAAAACTATATGTGCCACATGGATTACACTTGATCTCGAGTGAAACTATATCTCCCAAAGTTATTTAGGGTGAAAGGGTTTCACTCAAAACTACTTTGTTGGCCAAAAGTGTGACACATCTCTATGATTTTACCTTTGAGGAAATTTGGTCATATAGATACTAAAGCTTCATGAAATTATTCATTCTCTAACCTCATTTTTGGCCTATTACTTCAAGATATTCTTCTACATTATTTGATTTGTCAATATGACCTTCTTGATGATCTTAGTATTTAGAAAAAACAAGGTTTTTTTTCCTTGTTCTACTACACAATGTATATTCTATAGCATTGACTCAATGTGCAAATATGCACAAATCCTAAGCTATCACAATTCTTTAAATTTAATTCCTCTAATTTTTTGGTACACCAAGTAAGACATCATGATGTCATCTCCTTGAAGAGAAACTTTTGTTTCTACAACCTTCTTGAAAAAATGGTCAATTTAAATTAAAAATTGTAATACTCAAATGTGTGCCTCCTTACTATTCTCCTTGAGGAATTTTTTCTTGTTTTTTTACTTCTCTATTTGATGCAGGAGCATCTAGTGGTGTAAGGGCAATCTTGCATCACCCAAAAATATACATTCCATTTATGTTTCCTTTGGTTAGCCTTTTGTAGACGTCTTTGCATTTCTGGATACCCTTTTTGTCATAATGTAAATCCCCACTTTATTTATGTTTTTTTGCTTTTTTTGGTCAATTGCTATTTTTAGCAGGTATTGGAATTTGAAGGTGTTTGGGGAAAAAAATTATATGGGAGGTTTCAAAACAGAAAAATAAGAAGATTGGCGAAAGAATCAGGCCGAGAGAATTCTTGGTTTGAAAGATATTGCAGTTTCAGTCTCCCAGAAATGCACTTGAAAACCTTCCAGATCAGGTTTGAGGCACTAAACAACCCCGAAATGGCCCAAAAATTGCTAAAATTGGCATAGCAAATTTTGAGCACATTCTTGACTCTGAGACCCTTTTGACGGTTCAAACGGTTCGAAAAACGAAGTCCCAGATCAAAAGTTATGGCTCTCAGAAGTTGGTACACTTTCAAAATGTGCTAATTTTCGAATGATGTTTTAAATTTTGAATTTCAAATTGTAATTTTTGGCACCAAATTGCCAAAATATGATAATTCAAATGTTGTTTGGCTTCAAAAGAGAAAATGAGCTATTTATGGGGGGGATTTTCTAATTTTTGTAGCTTTTGGGGGAAAAAGAGTCTGCATGCTGCGAAAGGGGATTTTGTAGTGACTGTAATTTTCTATAGCTTGCATCTATTGCAGAGCTTGAGGATTTGTGATCCTTTGCATGTAAGAAGTAAATTTTCTAAATAATAAAATTATTCTCTAGATTTGTGTGTAAATTTTTGTGTCTCGGGTTGCACCCTCGTCACTATTTATTATATTTGTTAGTGTATTTAATTTTTCACTTAGGTTAATTATTCTTGAGTAGTTTTGTTTCCCGTATCAGGAAGTTCCATACCTGTTTGATATCTCATGGCTTTAAAAGCTTGTACCATGTGTAAATTTTATCATCTCATTATCATTCTCTCTCTTTTGGTGAAGTAGTGTAGTGCTCCTCTCTATCTCGTGAAGGTTTATTGGTAGATGTTTCTCCTAGGTTATTTTCTCTAATATGGTATCAAAGCCACCCAATTTGCAACTCCTTTCTTGAGAGTTTTCACTGAAAATTGTTGAGATCGTTTGTTTTGGCTTTTGAAATTTCAAAATTTCAAAATTGCCTATTTCTATTTTTTCCCTCTTGCTGGCGATTGGAGGTTTGATTGTCTAGAGGAAAATTTCTCCTTCATTTGAGGCCAATTTTGGTTCATTGATGGCTGCATTTTTTTGAGGCTCGATCAAGCCATTTTTTGCAAAGGCCACACCCATCATAGGAAGCATTTCATCTCTACTGGGTGCGAATTTCCTGTGAGTTGGAGGGCATCATTTTGTTTTTTTGTTGGCTACAATCTATGCTGAGTAAGGTGTTTCTCTTTATTTGTTTGAAGAGGAATTTTAAATCCATGCTAGAGATGCACGATTGAAGGAGGGACCAATTCCTTATTTTTTTGGTGGATGTGAATCAATTCCATTTAGAGGCCACAATTTCCTTGCAGAAGGCAAGCACTATCTCTCTGATTCTTGGCTTTCTTTTCCTATCGTTCCAAAACTTTCTCTAATTTTAGATTAGGGACTTGCCAAGAAGGGTGGTACTATCTCTGCATTGGAGTTGATTCATAGACATTTGTTTTGCTTTGCTTGCTCACTCTGCTTTACCTTGATTTTCACTTATTAAAACTTATAGAATTTCTATGAGAGCGTGTTGGATTTGAAGACAAACAGGAATCAACAGGAGCAACATCATTATCATATAATTTCCATAAATTACTACTAGAGGGCCTAATTTTTGTCTTGAAGGCCTACAATTTGAAGAGGGGAAATTTTCTATTTGGAAGACCTCGTATCTTATTGAAAAGGCATGATTTCCTGCTTTGGAAGGTCGCGATTTGCATTATTGACAGAGAGAGGCATTTTCACTTGGCGGGCAAAGCAGGTCTCCTCATTGAAAGAATAAATTTCGGTTTGGTTCCTTGTGGAACCATTCCTTGGTTCGACTTTGGTGCGTGGGAACCACTCCTTAATTCAGGATTGACTTTTCTAAAGCTAATGATTTTTTTCTGCTTGACTAAAGCATGTTCTTGAGGTTGAAGATGTCACATTTTCTTTTGGAGGGTGCATTGTTTTGCTGATAAAATCCATCTGTTTGAGGCATATTTTTGGTTGTTTGGGAAATTTTTTTGAGTAAAAGCCATGGTTTATTGGAGGCGTGATTTTATTCTTGCAGGGCATAGGGTTTCCATGTTTCTCGCTATTGTTGCTACGTGAAAAAAATCAATTTTTTTAACCCCACATTTGGAGTGTAGTTCATTTTTTTAGTCTTTAGATACCTCGATGCAAACAAGAATTGTGTGAGCAAAGGATCACGTGACTAGTGGAAGGTCCTTTCCCATGCATGCAAGATCTACCTTGAAGTGTGAATTGTGAGTGGTGACTTGTATAGTGCTTGGTGGCATGACTTGGTCCCTTGTGATCAAACCTGGTGATTCAGAGTCCAAAGGCCCCAATTTTTTCCCCTTATGCAGTAGGTGGTCACATGGGTGACCAAGGGCTTAATCTGGCCCTTCATTCATGCTTTGCACACCATATAGGTGACCTTCTTCCATAGATCATATCTTGGGAATCTAGAGCCCATTTTTTTCGTTCCACATATCATTGGAAAGATGACTTTTCCAAGCTAGTAGTGGTACAAGACAATCTGCCTGATTTCGTCATCTATCAACATTTATTGCATTTGGAAGTTGTCTTCATGGAAGGTATTATCTCTGTAATTTTTTGAAGAATTGATAGTCATTATGGGTTTTTCATTTCACCCTTCTCTAATCATCTTGAAAAGGGGGAACTATACACAATGGAGAGATGGTATCTTGAAGCATTTGGGATGGCTTCATCTTTTACCATACCTATATGGTCTTGTCCTTCAAATTGGTACTTCTTGGAGCAAGAAGTTTGTTTGGTGTTCCAAAAGAGATTGTGTTTTTGGAGTGATTTCTATTCATGTTTATGATAAAACATTTAGTTTCATTGATGACATCGAGTGTCCTTGTGCTCTATGGACCAAAATTTGGGAGTTATATGGAGATCTTGATACTCCACCCTTCCTAGATGATCCTGCTTTAGATTATCTTGTACCTCTTGATGATTTAGATAATATACCATATGAATATGATACACTACAGGAGTTTTTTTCTCTAGAACACTTTGCACATCCTGATGATGAGGATGATGAGGTTTCCACTCCTCCTATAGAGATACCTATTGAACCTTCACACTCATTGGTTGCTACTTCCCATGATCCTAAGCAACAAGATGCATATGTTTTCCAGATCCACCTCATTGGGATTCTTATCTTGTAGACATATCATTCTTGTTTGTGGAGTCCCACATTTATGATTTGGAAGACACAATTGATGATGTTCATCTCCTCTTTGAAGGAGTTGATTTCACTAGTTCGAATGTGATGAGGGAACCTTCATAACCTCTTGTTCTTTCTTCTTCTCTTCTAGTGTCACATTTTGGCATTGAGTTGGAGTATCTTGAGTAGCATTCGAAGGAATCATTTTCTTTGGAGGTTAATGTGTTTAAGTCTTCATTAGATCCTGATTTGATTATGGTTTCATTCAACATCTACATGGAGCCATTTGAGCATCCTTGAGAGACTTCATACTTCTTGAGATTTCCTTCCTCATCTCTTGGTTTGGAGTTTATTCATACACCATTGGATTGGTTTCTTCCCAAGGGGAGAAATATTGTTTGCAAGCATTGGATAGTGTTTTGTCTTCATGCATGCACCATTGGCATAGGAGCTTCTTCATTATGGGGGGGCTATATCGTCTCTCTCTTTCCCTCTTATGGGGGGATATTGATTGTATATACATGATGTATGTAGTCCTTGGGGGGTGTGATTGAGTCCTCCATCCATGCATCATATTTTTGTTTTCTTTTCTCTCTTTTGGAGAGGGGTTTTTACCCATAGGGTTTTTCTCCTTTTCTCCATTTGTGAGTGTAGACACTGAAAAATATCCTAAGCAATATCATACACTCAAAACAGGTTTACTAACATCATTTCCTCTTGAAACCCATCCTCTTTTCACTTAATTAATTGAATTAGCTTAGCTAATTAATTAATTTCATCATTTTCACCCATTAACCTAGTTCATCAAATTAGGTTAATTCACTCTTCCTTCACGCTAACATTTCATCCTATTAAATTAAATAAGTCAAAAAATTTAATTTAATTCCCTAAGTCATCTTATTTAATTGAATAACCCTAAGTTATTTAATTAAATATCATTTCATCTCTCCCCCCCCCCATTTATTAAATTAATTAATAAATGTCACTTTAATTCTTCAAATCCCCTAATTGCATGATTAAACCTTGTTTAATTAGCAATTAAACTAATTTTCCTCTAAATGAGGAATATTCTCATGGAATATTCCTTATGCCCTTTTTGCACAATTAAGAATTAATTTTAATTTGCAAAATGCCTTTTATCCTCACCCATGGGAATATTCCAAAAGAATATTCTTATTCCTCCATCATTTGAAAAAGGGATATTTTCACTTAGCTTCTTATGCAAGTTTTAACCTTTAACCTTTTGAACAAGTCACCTTTGACCTATGTCTGTAGGTCAAAAGTCTATTTTTTGAAGAAAATGTGAACCCTTGATTAAATCCCATAATGCATTCTCATTCGTCGATGAGAATCCATGATCCATGTCTCCTTTTTTCCTCCATCCTTGATTGTTGATTAATATTTTCAATCTCAACCCTCCATCTCTCATTTGCTCTCCTATAAATATGTCACTATTTGGAGACAAATGGATCCATCTTTCAATTGAAAAATCATGCTATTGAATTCACTTGCACTCACACTCTTAATTTACTCACTTTTAGCTTGTTTTATTTCATTTTAGTTGCATAATAGCTTAAAAAATCCATTAATGGCTTCCATGCATCCATCTTAGTTTGTTTATAAATTAGGGTTTCCATCTTTTAGCTTGGAATTAGCTTAGCTTTTTCATATTTAGATCAATTTTAACATAAAATCATGTTAATTTAGCTTGCATCATGTTCAATGTAGCATAAATCAAGTTTTCATCCACTTATCACAATGGTTTCATCAATTCTCTTCCATAGAATTGACTGAAACAGACTCACTAATCATGGGATTGGGAAAGGGTCATTGTTCGACATCAACATGACATCAATTCCAAAATAGGATAAGTTTCAAATGGGTTAGAGTAGGAATTTAACTATTTTTATGTAGTTTGCAACTTTCAGTTGCAATAAATGCTTAGTTTAACTTTTAAATTTGAATGATCTTGTTTGGTAGATTGAGGTTTAGTGGATTAATTATGCTTCAATTCATCATGGATTAAGCATAATCGAACCACCCTGACAATCCTTGTCTCACATTCTGGTGCTAGAAGGAGGGAAAGCTGTTAATTTAACAAATTTTTACCTCAAATTTTGTTTGTTTACTGTTTTGCAGGATATAGTGACGCCCAAATCACAAACAATGACGCCCTTTGAAGAGCATCTCCATATAGCGACGCTATCACAATTTGAAACACCAATGTTGATTAAATGCACTAACAGTGATTTAAATCTGGCAATGTTGATTTAATATAGAGGTATTGAAAAATGCAAATGATGACGCCCCCAGTTTAAACTGCGACACATTGAAACTTTCAAATCGTGATGCTACTGCGAGCAACGACGCCAGAACAAATCTCAACACTATCATGCTCTCTTTTTTTTGCTGCAGAGCGATGCCCATTTTCACCATAGCGATGCCCATAGTTAAAATTGTGACGATATCATGTTCAGTGACACCCAACCAAGGTAAGAAATTTTATGATCATTTTTTGACATGTGCCTTAATTTTTCAGGAATTGTTAGATCACTAATGCATTTCTAACTGTGTTCTGGTTGTTAGACTAAAAGGGTTTTGTAGGTTGAAGGACATGGAGCTAAAGTTAAGAAAGCTTCTCTTATCTTGAAATTCTATGATTGTAATAACTGTTTAACACTTTGGGGCAATTATAACCCAACTTTTATGCTTTCTACTTTCTGCTCTAGGACAATCAATAGATTTCAATTAGGTTTAAAAAGAATGCTCAAACGGGATTAAAATTGAACCCTCATCTCATCATTGTATTTTGGGCTTAAAATTGAACAAGACAAATTTCACATTTTGTTTGGTGCATAAAATGAAGACATCTTAGCTTAGGGGTTAAAATTTACAACTATTTGTTATGTTTTTTGATTTACAATGTTGTTAGTGGATGCGTATGCAATTATCTCATGCCATTTGGTGATCTTGAGAAACATAAAAATTCCTTAACACTTTGCAAAATCACCCACATCTTTCAATTTGGATTAAACTGAACCCCCTTTGCGAGTGTGAGAAAAAAGCATGGTATGTGTCCCCTCTTTTTTCATGCAAGCAAAGACAATCGAACTACGGAAGCACTTGCTTGCTATTTTTTACCTTTAGAGGGATTTCCTCCCCACTTCGAAAGGAGGGAATGAATCAAGCGGTAACAAACTAAAGCCAAGTTCTTCCAAACCGCTATATAAATTTGTGGTTGCAATGAAAATTGTGATCAATGGGATGCGGTACATGATAGCTCTCCCCTAGTATCTTTATGATGTGTAAAGCCCTTGTTCTAAGGTTTGGGAGACCTCTTGAGGGAGTTTATCATTGCACCCCCTAAACTGGAAGCCCTTATTACAAACATTTGTTTAGAAGCCAAAAATCCTTAATGCTTGTTGGTGCAAGAATGGTTGTTTTCAAGCCACCCCACATTCTTACTATTTAATTTTAGAAAAAAAAATCCTTTTGATCTTTGAATTTTAAGGATTTTGAGATTTGGTGGTCCCAAGAAGTGTGTGTCGAGAAAGGGGGAGCCAGTGTCGCCAAATCTCTAACTATTTACATTGTTTAGTGTTTGGAGAAATCCAAGTGGGGACTCAACAAGTATAGCCATTTTGAACCTAGGATTGTACATGATTGTGAGTCAGTTTGATACCTTGCTTGGTTCCAAAATTTTACAAAAACATTCACTATCTTCCTCAAAATTTCAAACACTTTGGCCTAAATATGGAAATCTCTTGAAATTAGCCTTGATATTACTGCTTGTCCTAAGGATTCTGTCCTTAGATATTTCCAAATATCTTGACTTATATCTCAAATCCATATTTTCCAAAGACAACATAGGCAATTGTGGCTGCAACCTCATGATTTTCACAAAATGGACATTATGAAAGTTATGATGTTTTTGACATAAACATTTAGTTTGATATCATAACCAAGATAAGTGTTTGTGGTAAAAATAACTTCAGTAATCCAAGATTAAATCAAATGAACACCACACATTGATGTATGTTCAAACTTTGACTCCCCCAAAACAAGAAAATTGAGACAAGAAAAACATTACAAAACATTGAGTCCAAATTCTATTGTCCAAATCATTGAGTTGCATTATCCAAAGTCATTGAGTTTTATTGTCAAAATCATTGGGTCCTATTTCCAAAATCATTTGAGTCCTATTTTACCAAAATCATTGAGTTCTTAGGGTTTCATCACTTTAGAGGTATAGCATGTTTCTCACTACCTTGGTTTTGGAAAAAAAAGGTTCACTCTAGGTCAATATTGGGTCAAACATTTCACTCACCCCTCCAAATTTCATCCTTCACTTCACCAAAATTTACAAAAATTTTGAATACACCAAACACTTTTTGACTTGAACATCAATCAAACCAAACCCTAACTTAGCTACTTTGTATGTGAAATGTATCCTTTTCCATGCACTTATAGTTATCATCTTTGAGCTAGTTCATCTTGAAGGTCACGAGTCTACCCTAAAGATTTACAAGTTCATCAACATCCTTTATCCCAACATCAAATTCAAGTCAAAAGTGTTGTCCCAAATTTGTTGCAAAGATCACTTCCCACATCATCCATCCTTTTCATCTCCCCATTATCACCATTGCTCCAAAATGGCTTAGAGTGTCTCTTTTACCTAGATTTGAGTCAACTAGAGAGTTCAAATATTACAAATCTCAACACAACTCTCCCATAGGTGACCCACAATCTATGGTTACAACAAGATCACAACATAAGAGAATCATGGAAGAAACCAAAGTCTCATCCACCACAAGTGATCCAAACTCACAAGAATTCAATCCAAGGAGTTATTCTACCCCCTCACAGCAACCCTGAGATCCATTGGGACCATATGAGATAGAAGACATCACGAACAACCCATTTGGATTACTAGAGAAGAAATCATGGAACATCAAGCCTTAGAAAACATGGCTCCAATTTCCCCATCTTTTGTTGCACAATCATTGACACAAGGCTTGAATTCATCTATGATTCAACCAACTCCATCCCTTGTACCAAGTCAACCCTTAACATATAGTCTTGAAACTAGGCTAGGAACCAACTTTGGTCTCACTTTATGTCTAGGAACAAACAAAACTTTGGGTATTCACAACACGACCATTCCATTAACCACCAACCTTCCCCAAAACACAAGTTGGACACCAAAATTTGGAAAAACAATTATGTTCCATGATGCCACAATGACCTTGACATTTCAAGCACAACCATCTTCATCTATCACCACAAATAACCCAAGTATGCCTCAAGTAGGACAACAAGGGAAAGTTAACACTCTCATGCAAAGTCAACCCTTGACAAGTGGTTCCGAATACCGCATCGACACATTGAAACAAGTGGTTACCCAAGCTACTCAAGTCAATCCACCATCCACATAAAACCCATCTATCATCAATCCAAATCAAAACAACACCTTGGTTACAAATCCCATCAACCAAGGTAATACCTTGGTCACACCTCAAATACAACAATGGAACCTTTTTAATCAACGGACTCAAGGTCCTAGTATGCCATTACCATCTCAAAAAATAATGGCATCATCCTCATCATTTCCCATGGTCCCCTTTACCATGAAAAATCAATTGGGACCTCAAACTTACATTCCTCCACCTCAATCCACTATCTTGCAAGGAATACAAAACTAAGGGAACCCTCAACCTCTCATCAACAATCTGCTACCTACTCAAAACATAAACACCCAAAACCCATTGTAGATATCTCAACAATCAATTGATCCTACATTGAAAGCACATGCCTTAGCTTTACATCAAGCACAACAGGCTTATAAGCAAGCCATCCAACAATAGTAACAACAACAAGCAACCTTAGTAGCACAACAACAACATCAAGCAACCTTGGTGGCACAAAAACAACATCAAGCATCCCTAGTAACATAGCAATAAAAAAAACATCAAGCCACCTTAGTCACGCAACAACAAGCCCAACAGTAAGCCTTACTAGCTCAACAATATGCCTAACAACAATAAATGCTCGCACAACAACAACAACAGGGTTTATACTATAACCCTCAACAAAACATCGTCAACCCAAACACATTGGGAACATATACATCAATTTCTCAATCACATTTATAGAATCTCACACCACCATACACACCATACAACACCTCATCATATCAGAATCCCATGTACAACCCATCCACCATCCCGCAATACACAACATATGTTCCTCCACCAAACCCACAAGATGATATAGCATCACAACTTAAGGCATTATCACTAGAAATGCAGGATTTTTGGATGGGCAAGACAAAGAAGCCTCATACATAGAATATATGTCCATATCCATTTGATCGAAACATCACAATGGTACCATTCCCTCCTAGATTTGAAATCCCCAAATTTGATAAATATAAAGGGAGGGAAAATCATGTAGACCACATCGAAGAATTCAATGTCATGTGTATGGAGGTTGCCTACAATGATTCCTAATTAATGCACCTCTTCCCACAAAGTTTAATAGGTCTTGCCATGGATTGGTTTTCACAATTATCTCTAGGAATAAAAAATTTCCAAGAAATCATTGACAAATTCATAGATCACTTCTTGAATCTTGACATGGAAATAAGCTTAGAAGAGTTGTATACTCACAAAACAAAGGAGAATATTTTTCCAATTTCTTACAACAATGGAGGCAAAGAGCTAGCAAGAGCAAGTGGCCTCTTCTCAATGAACAACAAGTGAGAATCATCATAGCAAATCTAGATCCAAATCTATCCTTCCACTTGAAAATGCAGTGCATCATATCTTGTGATGAGCTTGTCCCTAGATCCCTTAACATCAAGAGAGCCCTAATCTCACAGGGAAACACACAAGTATATAGAGACAAACTCCCATCCACTAGTTTTAACGATAAGCCCTACTATTGGGACAAGAACAAAAATGTTACTAGTGATGGTGTTGTTGATACAAAGGTGGTCTTAACTACTCCTAGACAAGAAAATACCCAACCAATGAACACGCAACAACTATATGCACAACCACCAAACAATCAACCAATGATCAATGCTACAAAAACTCAACGTGAACAACAAAGAACAAACAGTGCTCCTAAATGACAATTTACTTCCTTAGGGGAACCTATGGAGGATGTGTTGAAGCAGTTGATATAGTCTAATCTTATCACACTCCCAAATTTTTTAAACTATCAAGAGCCACAAGTCAAACCTTATAGCTATAGAGAAGATCATTTTTATGAATTTCACCAATACAAAGGTCATAACACACAAAATGTTTTTAGGCTCAAACATCTAATAGAAGATCTTATTGAACAAGGATACATTCATGTTGATAAAAAACTTGGGAATGAAAATCTAAAAATTACAAAAACCCTATGCCTGATCATACAAAAGCAAAAGATTCAAGAAAGGAATCAACCTCAAAAAATGTAAAAAATACCCATGATACCATGGTGGGACATATTTATTCATCACAACATGAGGAATCAGACATGCATCAAGATACTATTTTAAAACAAAGTCGAAAGCCATTGAAAGTGTTTAGCACTATTTTATATCATAATGACATCAAGTGGATATCAAATTGTGATATCTCTCCCACATATGACTCAATGATTGGGAATGTTGAAGAAGTTCCAAATGAGAAAGAAATATCCATTATCACACCCATACCCATTGACTGTTGCAAAGAATATTTTATTGATGATATATCATCCACCCAAGGATCATGTCAAGAGGAGGATTTTGAAGATAATGAAAGTTACTCCAAATCAAGTCAGGATCAAGAACCCCTATCACCAGAGTTTCACCAAGAGCTAAGGGACATCTTCCAAACCATTTTAAACTCTAAATATGTCCTTGATATCATCTGTAAGATGTTTCTTTCTAATGATCATATAGACATTCTTTATCTAATACAAGAGTCTCCCACTCTTGATATTTCCACACAAGAGAAAGCTATGGTCGAGATTCTTGATTCTTGTAGTGATTATGCATCATCTACATGTTTTGAATCAGTGCCAACATCTTTTGAAGCAATATCAACAAATAACAATGTCATATAATCATAGCAAATAGTTCATTAGCAAGCAACAATTAAGATTCTTGATTCTTACAGTGATTGTGTATCATCATCTTTTGAATCAGCACCAACATCTTTTGAAGTACTATCAACAAATAATGATGTCATATAATCAAAGCAAATAGTTCATGAGCAAGCAACAATTGAGATTCTTGATTCTTACAGTGATTGTGCATCATCATCTTTTGAAGTAGTATCAATAGATAATGATGTCATAGAACTAGAGAAAACAATTCATATTCCTGGACAACATGAACCCATACCAATATCATGTGTTCATGACAAGTCATATTCAGTGGCTATGGATTAGAGGATACATTATCAGGGCAAAGGATTAGGTATTGATAAAACTTTCACAACGCTGGGGGCAATCTTATCTACAGCAAACATCAACATATCGGGCACAAAGGATCCTTATGATGAAAACACTATCAACACTACAACTAGCTGTATCATGAGTTGGAATTCATCCATCATATCATACACAAATTGGGACCAATGTAAAAAAGAAGAATTCCTATCAAAGCAAGGTGAAGATCATCAAAGAAAATGAAGTAGTAAAGCAAAAAGGACAAAACAAATACAAATGGATACCAAAGCAAAATAAAGAAAATCATCCCTCCAAGATTCCATTAGTCAAAGAAACTACGGGGAAAAATCAAAAAGGGAAATATGTCCATGAAAAGAGTTCTCAAATACAAAAGAAGGCTTCCCAAGCAAGGAACAAAGTATATCCAATGGTTGGTCCTAATTCCATGAAAACCTCCATTCTCGCCCATCATCGCTCATATTCCAAAGTTTGGAGAGTCAAAGGTTCCAAACCATCTACCAATCCATCTCATATTCCTTCATGTGTAACACCATACACTTCATTTATGATATCTAATTCTCGCATTGACCATGTGTTGGAAGCTACTCTTCATCATAAGGATTCCAAAGGCACTCTATTACGATGTGCGCACATAGACAAGGTTAATTTTGGTATCCACAAGGAAGATCAGAGTTCTTCAAGGTTGCATTTAAGTGCTCATATCTTAGCAAAGCAACTTATTCAAGTAGGGTATCATTGGAGTGTTATGATAGTGGCCTCGACATCAGTACCACCATGTGGTTCAACATGAGGCTAATATTTCCAAAAAAATCTCAGAAAAAAAAAAGTAAAAATGATAAAAATCCAAAAAAATAAGAAAAAGGATTGAAAACAGTAAAGATAAAAATCATCCTCCAGTGAAAACCACTATAGTGGCACTTTGGGAAAGTACTATGATGAAAACCTAGAAAACAAGCATCATGAGTAGAATTGAGTGTCTATAGGATCATTCTCAGATAGAAGCATCCCATCCTTGTCATGATGAATCCAATGTTCCCTCCATCCATCCAATCTAGATTTATCCAGATATTCCACTGTATCTTGATCTTGACAAAGATTTGGCCTATACTTCAACTCTACTCATGGCAAACTTTTGACAGGATCTTTACCATTTTATCTTGTGAAGTCCTATAGCCTATATCTAGCATGCTAAAACTTTGTCAAACTCTTCACATATACATTACCTATCTTGGTTATCCATTGCATTATGAAGAATTGTTAAACACTGGGGGTAGGTTATTGCACTCTTGTTTTCAAATAGCTCTTGATCCATGTCTTATACCTCATAATGTGACATCGACATTATGATCTAGGTATTGTTTACTTCAAAATCTTATTAGAAAACACCAAAAATATTCATAAAATCTCATAAAAAATCCCAAAAACATTCGTAAAACTTTCATTAGAAAATCCAAAAATATTTACAAACTCATCTATAGCTAAAATCCAAAAACATTCAGAAAATTGTAAAGGTAAAAATTCAAAACATCCAAAACACATCAAAACCCTGAAAATGTCGCACATTGAAAATCCAAAAATAGCACCCTTGTCGAACTACGTTGTATATGAGCTTGAACGTAGGCAAGGTCATCATTGATGTGCCCTCGAGACACCCTAGGTTAGTCATTTATGAGTCTATCATTGATGTAGGAGCATCCAGTGGTGTAAGGGAAATCTTGCATCACCCAAAAATAGTTAAATTTTCAAGTTTCTCGGTTTTTAGATGTTTTTTAAATTTTTGGATACCCTTTTCGTCATAATGAAATTCCCAATTTACAGTTTTTATTTTCTATTCCTGGGTCGAAGTCAAGAAAGATGCCTCCAAGAGTGATGCCTGGTAGGTGTGGTGGTGCCAGAGGTGGTTGAGGCAACAGAAATGCTAGTGGAAGAGATGCACTGGCAGCCCTCCAAAGACAGATTGATGCGTTACAAGAGCAGTTGAGAAGAGGGTTAAACCCGAGGGAGGAAAGTGAGGATGAAGGAGAGGAAGAAGGTTCAAATGTAGAAGAGGAAGAAGAAGCAATTGATCAAGACCAAATGCGGCTAATAAGGGCCATTTCGAAGATCGGAAAAGACCCAGAGCAGAAGTCCCTATTTATTCCGAAGTTTGAACCTGGAAGAGTTGATCGACTAGATCAACGAGCTAGAAGAATATTTTGAGTATGAGGAAATAGAGGACCCAGATCGGGTTAAGTTTTTGATAATGAAGCTGAAGGGCCATGCTAGTATTTGGTGGAAAGAGGTCCATTGGAAAGAAATCAAGAGGAAAAGGAAAGATCACCAGATGGGATCGCATGGTAGAGAAACTGAAGAAGCAGTTCATACCAGTGGACTACGAGTTAGATCTGTTGAAGAAATTGTAAGGGTTGAAGCAAGGAAAGTAGATCTGTGAAAGAATATACTGAATATTTTCACAAGATAATCATTAGAATGGGTCACACAGAGGCCAATAAGGAGAAGGTAGCTCGATATCTTAATGGGTTACGATCGGCATTCAGGAGGAGTTAAGCCTAGTCAAAAAATGACCACCATTGAGGATGTGTATCGGTTTGTTCTGAAGGTGGAAGAGAAGCTAAACAAAAGATTTGATAGCAAGCAAAAAGGACGAGGAGGTCAAAGTGGAAGGAGCAAGTGGAAGACTTCGGAAGCTAAAATGATGATGAAAAGAAAAGTGAAGATGTGGGTACAGCCGAAGCCAAAGGAATGACAACTTCTACCACCCTCATGATCAAAACAAGTGGTGATCAAAGAGGTAGAGGACAAGGGAGATATGGACAAGGATCTGGAAGAGGTGGTTTCAAAGGAATGTTTCCAAGTGGGTGAAGAAGGGCATCGAGCCTATGAATGTCCACAACACCAAGCAAGGGTAGACAAAAGGCCAGAAGGTCATGGAAGGGTTGTGCATGTAGATGAGGAGGCAAAATCTGAACATTTAAATGATGCTAAAGGGGAGTAGCCCTAGTGATTAGGAGAGCCCTAGTGACTGAGGAAAAGGAACCAAAACAGAGGAAGAATCTGTTTCGCACAAGGTGCAAGTGTGAAGGAAAATGTTGTGATGTCATTATTGATGGTGGGAGCACCATAATTTGTGTCAAGAGATGGTCACAAAGTTGAAGTTGAAAAGGGAAAGTCACCCACATCCATATCAGATTTCCTGGTTGCAGAAAGACCAAAAGTTTTGGTCAATGAGCGTGCCTACTAAAGTTCAAGATCGGGAGCTACCATGATGAGGTACTTGTGATATCATCCCCATGGATGCATTTCACATGTTGTTGGGGAGGCCGTGGCAGTTCGATAGGCGAGCTATACATGATGGCCATGCAAACACTTATTCCTTGACAAAGGATGGGTTCTTTCAAGTTGAAACCCCTGAAGGAGACCGAAGAAAAGGTATGTAGTAGTGATAGAATTTGTTATGTAGATGGAAGAAAATTTTTAGAAGGTATGAAGCATGAGCTGTGTGTGTTATGCATTGATTCCTAGAGTGAGTAAGGAGGATAGTGAGAAGGTTCCTAGAAGTTTTTGGGATGATGGATGAGTTTCAGGA
Organism: Sequoia sempervirens; assembly: GCA_007258455.2. Lineage (NCBI taxonomy): Eukaryota > Viridiplantae > Streptophyta > Pinopsida > Cupressales > Cupressaceae > Sequoia > Sequoia sempervirens. Next base: position 638,763,401 of record VDFB02047230.1, on the reverse strand, counting down.
TGTTGTTTATGATAATGCACTAAGGGTTTACTTCAACAATAAGGAAGATCACCATCAGATTGACTTGATTCTTTGAGCTAGTTTTCCAAATAAGGTAGCTCATAGGAATGACTCAAAGAAAATGAGGAGTTGAACAGCAAGTTCAAGAGTTGTTGAGAAAGGGTTTGATAATGGAGAGTTTGAGTCCATAGCAGCACTGGCAGCATTCAGCACCAAAGAAGGATGGGGAGGAGGATGTACGATTCCCCGAGCCATAAACAAGATAACAATCAAGTACATATTTCCTCACCAAGGATGGATGACCGATGGACTGTTTGAGTGAGCTTCTGGTACTTCACAAAGATTGATATGAAGAGTGGATATCACTAGATCAAGATTCGAGAGGGAGATGAATGGAAGACTGCCTTCAAGACCAAAGAGGGCCTGTACGAGTGATTATTCATGCCTTTTGGGATAACCAATGCACCAAGAACATTCATGCGGCTCATGAACGAGGTACTAAAAGAATTTCTAGGAAGTTTTGTTATTGTGTATTTAGATGATATTTTGATTTTCAGTAAGATGTTGGATGAGCATCTAATGCATATTTTGAGAGCCTTTGAGAAGTTAAGAGAAGAGAAACTCCATGATTAATCTGAAGAAGTGCAGCCTTGTGAAGAGGGAGTTAGTGTACTTGGGGCCTATTTTCCCCAAGAGAAGGTCTTAGATGGACCCGCAGAAGGTGAAGGCTATTCTGAATGGCCTACCCCAAGAACTACTACCGAGGGTGAGATATTTCCATGGTTTCCATTAGTTTTATTGAAAGTTCATTAGAACTTAGTAGTATTTGCGGTGGACCCCCTTAACCAACAAATGAGAGGGATAGGAAGAATTCAAGGGAGCAGTTGAGCCGCAAAAAGTTTTGAACCATTGAAGGCATGTGAGAGAGCAACCCATTCTAGCCCTCCCGTGATTTCAATAAGGTGTTTCTGTGTGGATTGTGATGCCAATGGTTGTGCCATTGAGTAGTGTTGAGCCAAGAAGGTGCTCCATTGCTCATTTCAAAGAAAAGTTAAATGATGCCAAGAGAAAGTATTCTCAGATGATCATGAATTTTATGCCATGGTTCAAGCATTAAAGAAATGGAGACATTATTTGTTGCCCAAGGAATTTGTTCTATATATTGATCATTAGGCCTTGTAGTACCTAAATAGTCAGGAAAAATTAAATCAGAGGCATATGAAATGGGTAGAGTTTTTGCAGAGTTATACCTTTGTTTTGAAACATAGGAGTGGGAAGTCAAATAGGGTTGCAGATGCCTTAAGTAGGAGGCATACATTGATGACAAAGATGCATATTGAAGTGGTTGGGTTCAATGAACTCAAGACACTGTATGCAGAAGATCCTGATTTTGCAGAGGCTTGGAAAGCTTGCAAGGAACCTGTTACAGTGGACAGGACAAGGTGGTTGGATTTCATAATCCAGGATGGCATGTTATTTAAGGGAAGTCAATTGTGTATCCTAAGGAGTTCCATGAGGGAGAACCTGATAAAGGAGAAGCATAGTGGAGGAATGGTAGGACATTTTGGTCGGGATAAGACCATTGCCATTATCAGTGAGCATTATTATTGGCCTCAATTGTCACAGGATGTGAAGAAGTTTGTACAAAGCTACAGGGTATGTCAGATGGCTAAAGGAGTGAGCCAGAATACAGGCTTATATCAGCCCTTACCTATACTAGAGAGGCCATGGGAGGATATAAGTATGGACTTTGTTCTTATTTGCCAAGGACACAAATAAGGGAATGATTCAGTCTTTGTGGTGGTTGATAGGTTTTCGAAGATGGCACATTTCATTCCATGTCAAGACCCATGATAATCCACATTGATGACTTGTTCTTCAAAGAGGTGGTGAGGCTACATGGTCTTCCAAAGAGTATTGTTTCAGATCGTGACACCAAATTTGTGGGGTACTTTTGGAGGACCTTATGGAAGAAGCTAAAGACAGAGTTGAAGTTCAATTCTACACACCATCCACAAACAGATGGGCATATAGATTGTTACAGGAGTCTGGGTAACCTACTAAGATGTTTGGTAGGAGATAAACCAAGGGATGGGACTTGATCTTACCCCTAGGCAGAATTTTCTTACAACAATTCTGTCAACAGAAGCACTGGTAGATCACCGTTCCAGATTGTGTATGGAGGTAGCCCCAAATAGCTCCAGAATTGAGGAAGATGGACCAAGAGAAGAAAATAAGTGTTGAAGCCGAAGATTTTACAAACACATCAAGGATATACATGAGAAGGTAAGAGAACATATTAACAAGATGAATATGCAGTATAAGGCTAAGGCAGATCAGAAGAGGAGGTATAAGGAGTTTCAGATTGGTGATGAAGTGATGGTCCACTTGAGGAAAGAAAGGTTTCCGGTGGGAACATATAACAAATTGAAGATGAAGAAGTTCGGTCCCTGTAAATTTTGAAGAGGCATGATTCAGGGAATGCATATGAGGTAGAGTTTCCAGATGGATTCAACATTTCCCCTATGTTCAACATTTCAGATTTGACAGAGTATCATAAAGGTGGCACAAAGGAAGTACCAACGATGGAACAGTGTGGGATTCCAAGCACCTACTTCAGAAAAGGAGGAGATTGAAGAAATCTTGGATAGTCGTGTGGGAAGGAGTACCAGGAACAGGCAGTATGAAGAATATCTGGTGAAATGGAAAGGAAGGCATGTTGAAGATTCATCCCGGGTTACCTAAGGCAGAGGTTGACCATTTGGGTTTTCCTCCACCATCTGAGATGTGACGGGTCACTTCTCAAATTACCCTGGGTGTCTGATGTAGGAGCATCCAGTGGTGTAAGGGCAATCTTGCATCACCCAAAAATAGTTAAATTTCAATTTTCTTAGTTTTTAGATTTTTTACATTTTTGGATACCCTTTTCATCATAATGAAATTCCCAATTTACGGTTTTTATTTTCTATTCCTGGGTGGAAAGATATTGCAGTTTTAGTTTCCCAGATTTGCACCTGAAAATCTTCTGAGTTAGATTTTAGGCACTTATAGTTCCCGGATCGGCCCTGAAACTTGCCAAAATTGGCGTAGTGGATTTTGAGCATGTTATTGACTTCGTGACCTTTCCAACAGTTCAAACGGTTCGCGAATCGGAGTCCCGGATCAAAAGTTATGGCCCCTAGAAGTTGGCGCACTTTCTAGAAGATACAATTGCAAATGCTCTTTTGAAATTTGAACTTCATGTTGTAAATTTTCGGCACCAAACCGCCTAAACTCAAATTTGAATGTTGTTTTGGCTCCAAACTAAAGAGGAGCTATATTTATGGGCGGGTTTCTAATTTTTGGGTAACTTTTTGGGGACAAGTTGGCATATTGCGAAAGGGTGATTCTGTAGCTTTCTGTAACTTGCATGTGTTGTAGAACTTGTGGATTTGAGATCCTCTACATGTAAGAAGCTCCATTTTCTGAATAATAAAATTATTCTCTTGTTTGTGGGTTATTTTCTGTGTCTCGGGCTGTGCCCTCATCAATCATAATAAGCTGACACTCCATCACTATTCATATCTCATCTTGTCAGTAAGTCGAGTTAGTCAAACTATGTGGTATCTGTGTGTATAACGTAGGCAAGGCTTATCTTTGATCAGCCCTCGAGACCCCTAGGATAGGTCTTTAGGTTAGGTTCTTGGTCAAAAAACTCTCAAAAATCCCAAAACATCATAAAATCTCTAAACATGTGTAAAATATTTGAAAATCCAAAACATCCAAATATTTTGAAAACCCCTAAACATTCAAATATCGAAAAAACACAAAAACATTTGAAAAATAGAAAACCCAAAAACATTAGAAAATATTCAAAAACCCAAAACAACCTCAAATATTTAAAAACCCTAAACAACCTCAAATAACTGAAAAACCCAAAACATCCACATAAACTTTCAAAAATACCAAATACCAAAAACATTGAAATATTCCAAAAAATCAAAAACCATCCATCCCAACTCGCTTTCACCCACAATAAACCTTCTCCCATAATAAATCAATCGTTGCCTTCAACCTTTGGAAAAATAAGTAGGAAGAAAACATAGCAAGTCGTAAAGTGCGAACCTAAATGTCAAAATCTAAAGTCTAGATCATAGGTAAATGTGTCAGTGAAGTTTATATCAATGGCTCATCTTATTATCATAATCCCAACATCAAAAAACTACCTAATCAACATGTCCTAGGATGTATCCTTCCTGCGATGGACATCAGTATCAGGCATCACCTTCACTAAATTAAATAGGCAAGAGATATAGATAACACTGACTGTTTATCTTTGATCTTTTCTTAAGATTTATTTTAGTGATCCATTCCAAGGACCTCTCAATGATGTCTATCAAAATGATTTAGAGAGAAAGGAATGGGGCATTGATCATTATATTTTGTTTTTTGTGCTTGTGGATACTCTTGTAAAATAATCTTGGTGCATACTTGCTTAGTTGTGTGTAAGAAGGTTGTTTGGAGTATGTTGTTGACTATTGTGTATGCTTTGGTTTGATATATTATAGGCTTCTAACTTACATTCCAATGAGGTTTCCGTATGTCAAGGTGTGAACAAGAACTATCCTATCTATTTTTCAAGTCAAAGTCCATTACACTAGATACAAGACCATCATGGTTATCAATACCTTGATGCATCATGTGTATGTGTTATATCAAACAATAGGGAACAATGGAAAATCCCAATCCTGAAATGTGAGCAACTCATCATCTTGCATTCATCTTCATTTTTTATTGTCTTGTCACCATCTCTAATAAAGTCTCGATGGATCATAGACTTGTTGGATCTTTTGAAGCAATCATTGAAATCAATGGCCATGCATTCTTTATTCTTCTATCTTCTCTTTGCGCTAACCTGGTATCATGACAGTAAAAAAAAAGCATCATCAAATGAATCCACCCTACATCCAAAAAACATCAACATACATGCATCTCATAATAATAGCATAATCATAAAACTTCCATCTCGTAATCATATCATGTCATACATCCTGCATTATCATTTAAGTTGTGATAAATAATATACATTTGTTATTCTAAGCATCTTAAATCGTTGCATCACATATCATATGCATGCATTTCATAAGCATTTACATTATCATTTACATCCATATACATACATGATCATCTCATAAAACTGCATCGAAAATACATGAAAAGAAATGCATCCATAACATTTGTATACATAATCATGGCATAACATCTACATATCATATCATCCATGAAAAGATAATGAAAAATAATATAACATTGCATCCATATCATTACATCTCATGTATCATCGCATATCACATTCACATAAGTAAATTGCATCCATACATGATCAAATATAAGCATCTCATATCATTTGCATCCATACATCATAAGCATGAAATAATATGAACACATCATGTATCATTCGTATATGTATCACACACACACACACACACACACATATATATATATCAAAAAATGAATGTCATGGTACAAAATTTGGATTAGTGTATGTATATCGATCAAAAATACAATATCCACGAGGCTGTCAAAAAGGAGCCCATGAATGTATATCTATATCAAAGAATCAGGCAACAAAATCAAAAGGTGTATATACATAGGAGCTAGCCTTGATGATTTGCCTCTCAGGGTGATCCTTTGCTCTCGGTCATGCATCACTGCACTATGAAAAATTAGGCTATCTAAGTGCCTACGGTACATCCCAGTGGTAGTGCTGCATATAATATGTAGCCTTTGTAACAACCTCTTTGTATAATCTAGCTGACACAGTCCTACCATGTGTGGCCACCATCATAGCTCTATTTGCTGGCATCGAGCAACCTCCTAATCTCTCTATATGGTCATGGCATGTACCTATTGTAATGCCTGATCTCTCTCGATTATGATGGTCACCACCTGTTGTTGTGCCTAGTCTCGCTTAGTAGTAATACCCAAAATCTGCTAGCGGGCATGATCCTACTCTCTTGTAAAAAATTGCACCTGCTACTACAGCTATTGTATCTTTGCATCTCTGGCATCTGGAGGTGGTGACGACCCTGCCTACTATTGAATTAGAGGCTGAATCAAAGGTTGTTGATCAACCACTAGAGCCCTCGAAACCTAACCATCCTAGCCATCCTGGCCACCTTGTCCTTTGCCTTTGGTCCCCTACCTTTGGGCCTCCCTTGCAGAGGAGCACCCATCAAATCTATCAAATGTCACGGAGGTATGGACCAAGCATCATATGCAGGTGTAGTATGTGCTACCACCTGACCTTGATCATAGGCCCAAGGCTGAGCCACTAACTATCTAAAGCTCTTGACTACCTCGGGAGCTAGAATGGTCGGTCCCCATGTGGGAACCTCTCTGGCCGACCTAGAAAAAATGGCCCTGTATGAGTCATCTGGCCTGTCCTGTGGCTCTCCAAACTGTTGAGCCACCTTATTTGGAAAATATCTCTCAATAATGGTGTGCTCATGACCCTGCATATATTACGTCTACCTGACAAAGTACAGTTGTTGAACATCATCAAAACATGGTGGCATCTGTAACCACGAGTGTCAGTGGAAAACTATCATATCATCAATAACCCATCACCAATACGGGAGCCCAATCTATCTAGTGTACCTTAGTGTAATTGCACCTCTATACTGCCAGATCACATGATCATTTGGCTCCACATCCACCATCTACACTATAGGTCGTAGCATAGTGATATGCTCCCATTCCCAAATATGAAGCAGAGTCACCCCTGCACCAATGGCTCTCCCATCACAGTACACAAAAGCATGCATGTCATTATATAGTGAGGCTAGCATCACGGGCCCCCATGCAAAAAGTGTCCTCTTGTAGAGCATGCAATGCCACGCCAAGCCCCATCTTGGGTTGAATCCTCTACTACATCTATCTGGAGTGACCAAACCCAAAATAATGGCTGCAATGATCGATTTGAAGGTAGGCACGTGACCTCTATACATCTTGAGGTTGATCTGTGATGTCACCAAGATGATTTCCTCAAGCTCCATCACCTCATGACAGTCATGAAATCTGACATCAACATCTTAGATCACGCGATCACCATGTATCAGAAAATGTAGAATACACCACACATCCTCCAAGGTCATTATCGCCTCGCCTATTGGAAGGTGGAATGACAAAGTCTCATTGTGCCATCTCTCACACAAAGTAGCCATCATGGCTAAATGTGTTCGGATAACAGGTGCATATGCAATGTACCAAAGCCTGATCTTTCCCAGGTCCTCCTAGCGTAACTCTAACAAATCACCTAATCTCTCTAATATAGTGGGTCTGTGCTCACACAAAATCAATAGTGGAATGACCTCCTACATCCATGAAGCACACAACATCAGGAAATCGAAGAAATTTGACTCAATTTAAAATTTTTAGCTCAAAAAATCACAATAGCATCACTATATTTAAATTTCAAATTGCGACACCTAAAAGCATTTCAAATTACAAATCGCAAGATGCATCACCAAACATAGGGGCATCATATTTTAATCTTTGGAAAACCCTAACCCTAATTTCTAAATCGGCCGATTCGTCGCTATATAAGCATTTGTCTCAATTTAAAACTAGAAACCCTAATTTTAAATCACAACTAGCATCACCATATAAATATGTGTCGCTATAATTCATTTCAATGTCGCTATATAGCGACATTGCCAAAGTTTAAACTTTAAAGTGCAATAAATGCATCAAAAAGTCAAATTTCAAATCAAGTTTTGAGTTACATACCGATGGTCCTACACCTAGAAGTCGTTGAAACTCTCAAACTTGGTTAGAAATGTGCCTGGGAAGCTCTTAGTGTGCCATTTCATCAGTGGATCAGAGGTCAAAATAGCAAAGATCTCCAAGGTGTGAATGCAGAAATGAATTGATAGTGACCCTTCTTGGCTTATTTAAGCTAGAAAATTAGGGTTTTTTCCCTAATTTTACCTTCAATCTAGGGTTGATCATCATTTTCACCAATTTTGCTGATCTAAACCTAATTTTGCATCATTTTTTTGTGTTTTTGGCATAATTCTTACATCCCAAAGCCTTTTTGGACCCTTGGGGTAGCTTTTCACCTTTATCAAGAAATCAACCCAAAATTAAAAATTTTGCCCAATTTCTCGAGGGGGTAGGGAATTGGCTTTATCCTTTAGTAGTGGGGCATATAAAAAATTATAATTTTTTTATTTTTTGATTTAAGCAGTAGTTTTGATCTGAAGAGCATTATTCTTTGAATCAAAGCAGTAGGTACCTCACTTCAAAGAGGGGAAAAATGTAGACACTGAAAAATGTTCTAAGCAATATCATACACTCAAAATAGGTTTACTAACACCATTTCCTCTTGAAACCCATCCTCTTTTCACTTAATTAATTGAATTAGCTTAGCTAATTAATTAATTGCATCATTTTTGCCCATTGACCTAGTTCATCAAAGTAGGTTAGTTCACTCTTCCTTCACGCTAACATTTCATCCTATTAAATTAAATAAATCAAAAAATTTAATTTAATTCCCTAAGTCATCTTATTTAATTAAATAACCCTAAGTTATTTAATTAAATATCATCTCATCTCTCCCCCCCCCATTTATTAAATTAATTAATAAATGTCACTTTAATTCTTCAAATCCCCTAATTGCATGATTAAACCTTGTTTAATTAGTAATTAAACTATTTTTCCTCTAAAGGAGGAATATTCTCATGAAATATTCCTTATCCCTTTTTTGGACAATTAAGAATTACTTTTAATTTGCAAAATTCCTTTTATCCTCACCCATGGGAATATTCCAAAAGAATATTCTTATTCCTTCATCATTTGAAAAAGGGATATTTTCACTTAGCTTCTTATGCAAGTTTTAACCTTTAACCTTTTGAACAAGTCACCTTTGACTTGTGTGTGCATGTAAAAAGTGTGTTTTTTTGAAGAAAATGTGAACCCTTGATTAAATCCCATCATGCATTCTCATCCATTGATGAGAATCCATGATCCATGTATCCTTTTTAACTCCATCATTGACCGTTGATTAATCTTTTCAATCTCAACCCTCCATCTCTCATTTGCTCTCTTATAAATAGATCACTATTTGGAGACAAATGGATCTATCTTTCAATTGCAAGCTCATGTTGTTGAATTCACTTGCACTCACACTCTTAATTTACTCACTTTTAGCTTACATTTTTAGTTCTTTTTAGTTGCATAATAGCTTAAAACATCCATTAATGGCTTCCATACATCCATATTAGTTTGTTTATAAATTAGGGTTTCCATCTTTTAGCTTAGATTAGCTTATATTTTTCATATTTAGATTAGTTTTAACATAAAATCATGTTAATTTAGCTTGCATCATGTTTACTTTAGCATAAATCAGGTTTTCATCCACTTATCACAATGGTTTCATCATTTCTCTTCCATAGAATTGACTGAAACAAGATCACTAATCATGGGATTGGGAAAGAGTTGTTGTTCCACATCAATATGACAACAATTCCAAAACAGGATAAGTTTCAAATGGGTTAGAGTGGGAATTTAACTATTTTTATGTAGTTTGCAACTTTCAGTTTTAATAAATTCTTAGTTTAACTTTTAAATTTGAATGATCTTGTTTGGTAGATTGAGGTTTAGTGGATTAATTATGCTTCAATTCTTCATGGATTAAGTGTAATTGAACCACCCTAACAATCCTTGTCTCACAGTGAGAGATTTAATTTTTGCATTGTAAATGGGCACCTAGCATGGTTGTGTAGCCGAGACCCATATTGCATTTTTTTCTTTTTTGCATCTTCATTCTCCCTAAGTTTGCACTGAAGGGGGGGTGTTAGTGTATTTAAGTTTTCACTTAGGTTAATTATTCTTGGGTAGTTTTGTTTCTCGTATTGGGAATTTCCATACCCGTTTGATATCTCATGGCTTTAAAAGCCTATACCATATGTAAATTTAATCATCTCATTTTCATTCTCTCTCTTTTGGTGAAGTAGTGTAGTGCTCCTCTCTATCTTGTGAAGGTTTATTGGTAGGGAGTATTTTGTACATTTGGTTTTATGATTATTTCATCTTGGAAGTGGTTGGAAACATTTGAGTTGTGTGCAAGAGGATCAATGCCTTGCACTATGTATAGATTTATGTGACTGTGATATGTGTGCGAGATGTTGAAATGAACAAGACAACTAAGAGGAGGGTGAATCAGTTGTATCTAATCACATTCACCATAGATTTTAAATAGTACCACATCCACTTTAATCTACTATTAAGTATGAGCATGAAGTGAAAATAACAAAAAGAAAACACAAGAAACACTAGATTTACGTGGAAAACCCAATAAGGGAAAAACCATCGTGAGGATTAACTCACAATATAAGAGTAATTGCAAAAATATTTACAAAGAGGCTCACTACCAAAAGGATCACTTCCCAAGATAAGAATCACTATCCAGATAGGACTCATTATCCAAATGGGAGGCTTACTACCTACAAATAAAGAAAAATAGAAAGAAGAATGTTACATAGAGAACATTATCTCAATGCAAAAGAAGATCCACCACAACAACTTGCACACATCGGTAGCCTTGATCATAGAATTGCAGACATCATCAACTCACTGCTTTTAGGAGTCTAACATATTGAAGTCCTCGTTGCCTCAATTCACTTTCACAAAATATCTAGCATCTACCTTGCTTCTCACACTTGTGGCATGTAATCCTTAACATTTTGTCTTGTATTTATACCATCTTCAACCTTTGAAACTTTCTCCAAGGTCAGCTACACAATCTTCATTTTATAAATTCAAATTAGGTCAGAAACTCAACATTCCCGTGGTGGAAGAGAATGAGAGCAGACCAAACCAACACTTAACCAGGACTCAAAACAACATCTTCGATCAATAAAACTCTTCCTTAATTGATACTTATCCTTCGTATGATGTGTAAACACTAGGTCAGCCAAACCTAAAGAAAAAACCAATGAACTTTGAAGTACACGCATCTATAACAAGAAGATAACATACAGACCACATAACATGCTCCACCATACATTGGAACACATCTTATATGCCTTTAGATTCATCCACAACTATTGCAACAACTTTCATACACAAAACACTTTCCATCAGTCCATCCAGACTATATAGACACACATAGTAACTCTTAAAGGACTATACAGACACATAGTAACTCTAAAAATAGTCTTCCAAAACACCAAACCACAAACTCTTTTGATAGAACAAAGATATCACCATTACAAGCCTTCTTCTAGATCCACAAGACCTGAAACAAACTAGTAGAGTACTACAGAGTACATACATTTATCCTAGTCCACAAAAAAACAACTCTTCCAGACTAGAACTTCACAAACTGGTGAATTCAACTTTCAGTCTTCATCAAACCAGAAGCTATAATCTAGGATATATCACCCAAGGATTCACTTAAACAACACTAAAGATCCACACAAGCATAGGATCAAGATAGAAGAAATGTGGAGCATATACAGGAGCACATTTTGAACACACACACAATTTTGTCTTCAATATTTATTAATTTTCTCAAAATCACTTGGTAACTCATCATATCAACACACTTGCAACACCATAAATATAGCTCCATGTACTCACAACATCTCTACAGTATCTCAACTATACATGAACCACCTACAATCACTTGTTTCCTTTCTCTGCAACAACCTATACTATGTTGACATCAATGACAACATTAATGACAACACCACCATACTCATTCATACTTGCAACAATCTCCCCCTTTGTCATTGATGGCAACACATGATGTGAAAAACCATTAGAGACAACAATATCCTTTTTCTTTGACTATTATTTTTCACATGACTCTCTCTACCCCTTTGACATCAATGGAAAAAATGTTTTTACATAATTCTTGAACCATATATAATTCTGATCACTCCCCCTTAGGATTGCATCCATGAAAAAAATGATAGTTCCTACTCCCCCTAAGGAGTAGACCCTAGTCATCAGTCCAGAAAAATGATGAATCTATAAATCCATTGGAGTGATGCACCTCTATGTACACCTAGTTCAAAGGAGGGGTAGTAACCCCCAACTTCTCCCAGAGACAATCTAATCCTTGGTAGGCACATATTCAAGCCTGAATTCATTCTCCAATACCTTCTCTCTTAAGAAATGATATCTGATAGATATATGCTTTGTCCTTGAATGCATTACCAGATTCTTTGAAATATTTATTGCACTTGTATTATCACAGAAGATAGAGGTAGGCTCATCACACATCACTCCTATATCCTTCAATGTTTGCTTCATCCATAGTACTTGTGTGTAGCAAGATGTTACTACTATGTACTTAGCCTCTGTAGTGGATAAAGAGACTGAATCCTATTTCTTGCTTAGCCATGAAACCAACCTACATCCAAGAAAGAATGCACCACCACTTGTACTCTTTTGGTCATCTACACAACCAACCCAATTTGCATCAGTGTAAGCACTTAAAGTAAAATCAATATCCTTAGGATACCACAAACCATAATCTAAAGTCCCTTTTAGATATTTGAATATTATTTTCAAAGCTATAACATGTGTTTCTTTGGGTTCTTCTTGAAATTTGGAAACCAAACATACTACATGCATGATATCTAGTCTAGTAGCAGCAAGATATAGCAGTTCACCAATCATAGATCTGTACTTTCTCTAATCAAGTTTAGGAGATTCATCATCCTTACTTGGTTTGCATCCAATCACCATAGGAGTACAAACCAGTTTGGAGTCATCCATTCCAAACTTCTTCAACAATTATTTAACATAATTTGATTGGGAAATGAATATGCCCTTATCAGTTTGATTCACTTGAAGTCCAAGGAATAAATTCAACTCACCAATCATAGAAATTTCAAACTCTTTTTCCATCTCTGCAAATTTCTTACGCATACCCTCATTTCCTCCAAAGATAATATCACCAACATACACTACTACTATCAAAATTTTGTTTCCTTCAATCTTGAAATAAAGATTACTGTCTATGGAGCCTTTGTTGAACCTTTGCTGAGTCAAATACTTGTCCAACCTTGTATACCATGCTTTAGGAGCCTGTTTAAGTCCATATAGTGCCTTTTTCAACTTACAGACCATGTCTAGTTGATTTGATAACTAAAATCCCTTCGGTTGTTCCATGCAGACCTCTTCTTCCAATTCTCCATTTTGGAATGCAAAATTAACATCCATCTAGTATACCTTGAAATCTTTGTGAGTAGCAAATGCCAAAATAGCCTTCATTCTTGCCACCGGGGTAAATGTCTCCTCAAATTCTATTCCTTCAACCTGTGAATAACCTTTGCACACAAGCCTTGCTTTGTTTCTTATTACTTCACCATTCTCATTCAGCTTATTCCTGAATACCCATTTTTTACCAATTATGTTCTTGTTTACCAATCTAGGAACTGATTCCCATGTTTGATTTTTCTCTATCTGTTGTAATTCCTATTTCATTGTTCTAACCCAATTTTCATCTTTTCGTGCTTCACACACTATTTTAGGTTTTGTCTTGGAAAGTAAACACAAATTTACCTTAGCTTCCACCACTTTGCTTCTTGTCATTACACTTTTTCCTTTGTCTCCAATTATCTGTTCTTCTAGATGATTTTTTTGTACATATTTTGGAGTCTTAGGAGTAGGTTTTAGAGCTTCTTCTTCTTCCTTATTCTTCTCTTTCTCTTGTCCACAAACAAGTTCATCTGGTTCATCTTCACTTATTTCAATTGAACTGTGCATATTTTCATCAACTTTTACATTTGCACTTTCAACAATATTTCTTAATATTTTATTATAGAATCTATAAGATTCACTTTTGGTTGAATATCCAAGGAAAATACCTTCATCACATCCTGCATCAAACTTTCCTAGGTTCTCATCATCTCTTTTAATATAACATTTGCTTCCAAACACCTTAAAGTACTTAACAATAGGAATTTTTCCATACCACAGTTCATAAGGAGTCTTTGTGTTGTTGGTTTTGATAAGCTTTGTTAAGAATATAAATAGTAGTGTGAATTGCTTCTCTCTAGTATACTTTAGGTACATTTTTCTATTCCATCATAATCCTTGCAACTTCTTGAACAATTTGATTCTTCCTCTCAATAACTCCATTTTGCTGACGAGTTCTAGGAGAAGAAAGATACCTCTTTATACCATGCTCTTCACAAAACATATTAAAATCATTGGAGGTGAATTCTCCACCTCTGTCAGACCTTACAAATCTGATTTTTAGGTTCACTTCATTCTCTACCATAGCCTTGAACACCTTGAATCTATCTAGAGCTTGAGCTTTCTCCCTAAGAAAAGTAACACACGCCATTCTAGAATAATCATCAATTAAAAGCATAAAATACCTGTCACCATTAAGACTTATTATTCTTGTAGGACCATAGAGATCTGTATGAATCAATTCCAACATTTCAGTAGTTGATTGTTCCTTTCCTCTAAAGCTGCAACTTGTTTATTTTCCCAATTGACAACTTTCACAATCAGTATTGCTAGGCTTTGTAATTCTTGGCAGATACCTGATAGCTTCTCTTGAACTAATCCTAATTAGGTTGTCAAAGTATACATGTCCCATCCTCCAATGCCATAGCCAACTTTCATTAACTTGAGACACAAAACACTAACCATCAACACCCTTAAGCTGATAAATGTTTCCATATGCTCTTCTTCCTGTAGCTACCATAGTTCTAGACCCTTTTCTAATCTCACAAGTATTATCCTGAAACACAAGATTAAATCCTTTGCTACACATTTTTCCAACACTCAAGAGATTATGCCTTAAGCCCTTAACATAATAGACATCATCAGCATTTTTTTTTCCATAAAAACTAATTGTTCCTTTTCCAACAATATTTGCACTAGAATAATCTCCAAACATGACTAATCCCCCATCATACTTTTCAAGTTTAGTAAACTTACTTTTGTCTTTGGTCATATGATTTGAGCAGCCATTGTCAATTACCCAATAGTCTTTGTATTGTCTAGCATGAAAGGAAGAAACTAGAGTACCTTCCATCTCTTCCTTCTTGTTTTCTGGACCATGTTACCTTGCACATCTTCCATGGTTAGTAGAAATTGATTTATTATCTAAGGCTATAAGCATGCATTCATCTTTATCACCCTTAATATCAGATTCATCATCAAAAATTCCAGCATCTTCTCTAACATAATATAGTTTCTTGAAATTTTTGTCTTTATTGTCTTTGCTCTTCTTGTGTATGGCTCTATTTGGACATCTTGAAGCATAGTGACCAATAATTCCACAACTGAAACATTTAAAAGGTAACATACCTTTGTACTTTCTGGTACCTTTCTTCAATTTCCTTGTAAAATTTGCTTCCAACTCTTCTGAAACTTCACTATCCTCATCATCTTTTGACTTTGTGGATTTGAAGGCTATTTCTGATTTCTCCTTTTCTTTTCCAAATTTCTTCATTTCAAATGCAATCAAGGTGCCAAATAGTTGTTCTTTAGTGAATTTCTTTGGATCATAAACTTCCTCAATGGTAAGGACCTTGTCACTGTAGCTCTCTGGTAGGGTCATCAAAATATTCTCCATTACTTCTTCATATGTCAGAGAACCTCCTTGATTTTTGACTTCATTTACTACAATGTCAACCCTTTGAAAGTAGCTTGCTATGTCCTCACCTTCTTCCATTTTTAAGTTCTCATATCTACACTTAGCTGTTAACTTTTTTGATAATTTGACTCTCTAATTTCCTTCATAGATATCTTTCAACTTCTCCCAAACTTCATAAGCAGTGCCTAATGAAATAACTTTTGTTACCTCAGTCTTAGATAAAATATTATAGATTGCATACCTTTCTTTCTCATTTTCTTCATAGGAAGAAATCTCATCTGCAGAAGAAGGACCTCTTGTTGGGTCAACATATTTTGTCTCAACAAATTTCCAAGTCTTGTAGCCAAGAGAGATCAAGTAACCTCTCATTTATACTTTCCAAAAATTGTAGTCAGATCCATCGAACACAGGGATTGTCAATTTGTGCACCATCAGATCTACCTCAAGCGGTTAAGGTCTTCTTTGAGGAACCAAAGCTTTGATACTGATTATTGAAATGAACAAGACAATTGAGAAGGGGGGTGAATTAGTTGTATCTAATCACATTCACCAAATATCTTAAACAATTCCACATCCACTTTAATGTATTATTAAGTATGAGCATGAAGTGTAGATAACAAAAAGCAAACACAAGAAACACTAGATTTGGGTGGAAAACCCAATAAGGGAAAAATCATGGTGAGGATTAACTCACAATATAAGAGTAATTGCAAAACCATTTACAAAGAGGCTAATTGCCAAAGGGCTCATTTCCCAAGATAGGAAACATTGTCCAGATAGGGGTCACAGTCCAAATGGGAGGCTCACTACCTACAAATAAATAAAAATAGAAAGAATGTTACACAAAGAACATTATCTCAATGCAATAGAAGATCCACAACAACAACTTCCACACATCTGCAACCTTGATTAGAGAATTGCAAACACCATTAGCTCACTACTTTTAGGATTCTAACACATTGAAGTCCTCACTAGCTCAGTTCACTTTCACATAATCTCTCGCATCTACCTTGCTTCTCACACTTGTGGCATGCAATCCTTAACATCTTGTCTTGTATTAATACCATCTTCAACCTTAGAAACTTTCTCCAAGGTCGGCCACACACTCTTCATTTTGCAAATTCAAATTAGGTCAACAACTCAACATTCCCGTGGTGGAAGAGAATGAGAGTAGACCAAACCAACACTTAACTAGGACCCAAAACAACATCTTGGATCAATCATAGGATTCCTTAATTGATACTTATCCTTTGCATGACGTGTAAACACCAGGTCAGTCAAACCTAAGGAAAACACCAATGAAATTTGAAGTACACACATCCGTAATAAGAAGATAAAATGTAGACCACATAACATGCTTCACCATACATTGGAACACATCTTAGATGCCTTCAAATTCATCCATAGCTACTGCAAAACACTTTCCATCAGTCCATTCGAACTATACAGACACACATAGTAACTCTGAAACTAGTCTTTTAGAGCACCAAACCATGAACACCTTTGATAGAACATAGATAACACCATTACAAGCCTTCTTCCAGATCTGCAAGACTTGAAACAAACTAACAAAGGACTGGCATATACATTTTTTTTTGTCCACAAACAAACAACTCTGCCAAACCAGTTCATAAACCGCTAAACTCAAATTTCACTCTTCATCAAACCAGAAGCTATAATCCAAGATATATCACCCAAGGATTCCCTTAAACAACACTACATATCCAAACAAGCATAGGATCAACATAGAAGAAATGCATAGCACATATTGGAGGACATTATGAACACACACAATTATGTCTTCACTATTTATTAATTTTCTCAAAAGCACTTGGTAACTCATCATATTAGCAAACCTACAACAACATAAAGATAGCTCCATGTACTCACAACATCTCTATAGTATCTCAAATATGCATGCACCACCTGCAATCACTTGTTTCCTTTCTCTACAACAACCTATACTGTGTTGACATTTGAAAACATTGATGACAACACCACCATACTCATTCATACTTGGAACATGAGAGGGTCAATTCCTTGCACTGTGTATAGCTTTATGCAATTGTAATTTGTGAGCGAGATGGTCAATGCCTTGCTCTATGTGTTTGGATTCATGCAATTAGGTTAAGTGTGCAAGATGGTAAATGCCTTGCTTTTTGTGTAGGGCTTACTAGTTGCAACTAGGGGGAGTGGCTCTCAATGGGGGCCGAATCCCAAAGGGGTGACTAGGAAAACCCATTGGAGAGTTTCTTAATGCAGTGATAACCTAAATAATGAATTGGGGGGATGGGTAAGATAATGGATGCCTCACCCATGCTTG
Organism: Sequoia sempervirens; assembly: GCA_007258455.2. NCBI lineage: Eukaryota > Viridiplantae > Streptophyta > Pinopsida > Cupressales > Cupressaceae > Sequoia > Sequoia sempervirens. Next base: position 638,745,465 of record VDFB02047230.1, on the reverse strand, counting down.
TAGTGCTCGTTTAGGCTAAGAATGGGTAGAGAAGGCCTGGTTGGCAAGATCAACTTCCTTTTCCTCATGAAAGGAATATTGGTTCCATGTGTCACCCTATGGGTCTAGGACCTAGTGAGAGGTATACCAGGACAACCATAGATGGGGGTTAGGGTCTAGTGAGAAACCGCCAGGACAACCCATGCTAGGACTATGCAATGACACTCTTCCCTATTGCAGTCTAGTATTCCCTAGTTATGTTATCACCTTCTAGTGTGTGTGTGCCTCTGGAAGCAATGCATGTGTTTTATGTGATGTTAATGTTGTTGCAGTGTTGTGTTGGAGTCATTTGTAGCCCTTGGTCATGTTATTTTGTTGTCTTCTTAACTGCTTGTTAGTAGTGAGACCTTATGTTATCTCCTAGCATGGGGGGTGGACCTTAGGGTTCCACATGGTCAGGAGGTTAGTTATTTTTACTCCATTGGGTTTCCTTGCTGCTTGTTGGTGTACATGGAGGCTATTCCTTGTGTAGTAGATTCCAGTTTTTGATCCAGTTCAAGGAGATAGTCTTTTAAGTACATGTGTTGGAATTGTATATCAATTGTACCATGTATTGTAATATTGATGTATTCTTCCCAATTGTATTCACGGAAGAATTATTGTAAACAATGTAATGATGTAACGAATTATGACGTACTCTCATGTAATGTAATTTGTATATACATTTGTTAGTTATTTGTAAATGATCTTTAATGAAGTTTATTAGATGACATGTTATGGAAATGTATAATGTTGAATCATTTAATGTGACGGTTAAAAATTAACTTGATGGTTAGATAAATCATGTTAACATATTAGTTAATGGAATGGTTCTAGTTCTTGAATAATGGATATGTTAGTACCGTAGTCATGGAACCCTAGAGGACTTAGGATTAGATTTTATGTTATGCTATATTATGTAGTTCAGTGCTATGTCTTATAATTTTTTTTTATTATTTAGTCATGTTTAGTGTTGTCCTTTGGGGTTCCCTAGTGGGGCATTACACCTGGTATTAGAGCCCAAGTTCTAAAATTGGGTACTCTAGTTTCATATGATCCCATCACGTTGTCTTAGTGCTTAGACTCTTGAGCTTATGTTTTTCTCCTTTTTTCATCTTTGCCTAGTAATCTGAGACTTGTCCTTTGGTGGTGTTGTGTAGGAAGATGCCTAGAGGTCAAGGTGGTGGCCGTGGGGCTAACTGCCAGAACACCCCTTCTGATAGTTCCCATGAGAGTGATCGTGAGGAACACCAAGGCTCTCAGAACGATCAGGAAAGCAGGGGTTAGAATCATGACCAACTAGAGTTAGAGGGAGCTCAGTTATGTCAATTGCTTGAGGATTCCCTTTCTCACCTAGGCCCTAGAAAGGAGGGTAATCATCAGGTGGTTAGGGAAAGAGAAAGGTCTCCTAGGAGGAGAGATGTTATAGCAGAGCAGGAGGCTATTTTAGTAGGTCATATGAGGGATCTCTTGAGGGCATGTCCTATACCTTCAATGGTTCTAGTGGTGGTTTGGAGGTAGAGACTTGGTTGATAGATTTGAACATGTGTTTTTCCATGCACCAGTATGGTAGTAACACCAAGGAAAGATGTGCCATCATTCACCTTAGGGGTTTTGCTTCCACATGGTGGTAGTTGGAGGAACATAAATTGCATTTGGATATTGGTTCAATTTCTTGGGAGATGTTTCTAGAGAGGTTCAGAGCTTTCTTTTTGTTAGACCACTCGAGGCAACATCATGCTGATGAATTTCACGAGTTGAGGAAGATGACTATGTCTGTGGAGTAGTATAAGCATAGGTTCTATGAGCTTAAGCAGTATGCAGGTATTGGTGATGATGAGGCCATGTTGGTTCAACATTTTATTAGGGGTTTGAATGCTCGTATTAGTGGGGGAGTCTATGTCTTTGAGCTGAAGACCATGGAGGTAGCAGTAGAGAAGGCTTGTTTAGTGAAGGAGAATCTAGACAAGGAGGTTAGATATGTGTGCAGATTGGTAGTGTGCCTCTAGCAGGCTTCAGGTCTCAAGGTGGTCAATCTCAGGTAGTGGGTTCCTCTAGGAGCCATCAAGCACCCACTAAAGGAGGACAACAATAGCGTTCCCAGTCAAAACTCGAGAACTCTTAGTCTTATCAAGGTAGTGGTTCTCAGTATAGAAAGAACCAGAATTGGCAATGAGCCAAGCATTATCCTCCCAACCAGCCAGCTTAGAGCTCACAATTTTTAGTTAGAAGTGGTGGTTTCCAGCAGTCTAGTATACCCTCAAACAACAGAGGGTATGGCAGTGGTACAAGATGTTTTTCTTGTGGCCAACAAGGCCATATAGCTAGGTAGTGTCCTTAGAAGAGCACATCATGATTTAGTTAGAGGCCGACAACCTTAGAGCCGACAATGGGTGATGCAAGAAGGTCTCACAGAGTGTTTGCAGTGGTTGATAATCACTAGGTAGAGCATCAAGGCACAGTTGTGGAGACCACATGTGGAGGATGGGTAGCTGGCTTTGGAGCCCGTGAGCATTTTGCAGCATAGGAGACTTGCCCTCAAGGGTCTAGACATTGAGCAGGCTTCGAGGAGTAAGCCGGATTCTAGGGGGGAGGATGAAGTGCCCCTCACACTATTCTCTATTAGACTGGTAGTTGTTCTTCCTAGGATCAGACATTATGACACTTTGTTTGATGTTGGACTTACAGCTATGATGACATTTTGATGACACTTTGGTGATATTTCTATTACTAGTGTTTTATGCTTATGTTATGACTAGTTTATGGACTTATTTGATTATGTGGATTCATTTTGTTATGAGCATTATGTGATTATCTAATCATGGTTATTATGCAATTATTTGGTGATGGTTCTTATCCTATTTGTTATGCAATTGAATTGTTATGATTTATGTGGTTACTTGTTTGATGTGTTTGGGTGAAAGGGACATTGTCGTATTACTCACTTGTGAGTACCCTACTACGTTGCGATTTCCTTTCACGATGTGCTTGATTGTATGATTATGTCTATGCTCGACCGTTTTGTGTGCTGCAAGTTATAGGTACTAGGCATCGACTCCACTTGAATTAGTAGGTTTGAGCATGCCTTAAACCCAATGGAACAGTTGTTTAGAGATAGCATTTGGTCCCCTTCCCTAGCCATCATCCTCGAAGAGGATGAGTATCTGGTTTGTCACCTCGTTAGTGTTGTCTGTTGTTTCTGATCAATTGGTCTTATTTTTTGACCCTAATTATGGCCAGGTAATTGTTTTTGATATTTGGTTTGTTTAATTTAAATTTGGTTGATAATGTTGTTCTTGGTTAATTGATTCATTAAATTAAATTATTAAGTAACAAGTATTTTGGTAATTAAATATAAATATATTTATTAATAATTATGGTTTATAATAAATTTAAAAGTGTAATGTGATATTAAATAAAATAAAATAAAATATTAAAATGAAAGGTGATAATGGATAAATAGCAAAAATTATAGTGGAATTAATAAATAGTAAAACAATATGATGAATAAATAAAGTTTATGGATCATGAGAAAAGAATTGAATAGATTTTCTAAAATGGGACTGCACATGACAGTCTCAGTGAGCATGCAACAACATGCAGGTCAAATAGTTATTAAATAAAAATAAAAATTCTAAAAGTAAAACTTGCATTGAATCTTTACAACTTATCTCCTATAAATATTTTTTAGGAGATTTTTGTTTTTCCGGGAAGAGAAATTTTTTTTGATCTGCAAGCAAATTTCATATGATGTGAATTTTGTGGGGGAAATTGGGGGTTTATTGGAAAGATTGGTTGGATAATTCGAAGAAGTTGTCATTGCTGCAAAAGATTGATCTTGACACTAGATTTTCGTCTTAGCCAACATTTTATCCAGGTTGGCTTTGTTTTGTTCTTGTTTCGCTTCTCTGATTAATGCAATTTGAATTCTTTCCCTCTCTGCTTGTTGAAAATGATTGCTTGATTGGTTTGGATGTGTTTTTGTATGCTTCACAAATTTAAAGGTTTCAAGCTTTTCCTTGCAAAATATACCCTGTCCTTACTTTGCAAACTTGATCTTATAATGGTTCTAAATGATTTCTTACTGCCATTGCTTTTGCTTGAAAGTTTTTGAAGTCCATTCATAAATTTGGTTGGTGTGCATCCTTTATTCCTGTCATTCACATTTGCTTGAATGTTACTTAAGCCTTTTCTTGAATTTTGTATTTGGCGTGTTCCTTCTTTCAGTCTGTGATTGTGGATCCTATTCTAGGTATAGCAATTCTATTTTGGTGATCATTTTTTTTGGAAATAAAACTTTATCTTACCCTGCAAATTAGCGCATAAAGAATTAAGTCTTTAAGTTCTTTGAAAGCCACAAAATATGGTTCTTTCTATTTGAAATCGATTCTTGTTGTGTATTCGAATTACATTTTCTTGATATTTTCTGAAGCCTTTTAAGGTTGCACCAACCCAACTTTCTCCACAAGCGGTGCCATGAACTTTTATATCCTATGTATTACTTACAATATTGACTATTTTTGACTTATATCATTGGTTTGTTGCATGCCTGTTAATTGATATATGTAATGCGATTGAATGTTGATTTAGGGAATTATGAATTCCATCTGGCATATATGCTTTAGGACCATCATTTCGTACTTGAACAACAATACATTGTATGCTTTCCATGTGATTTTAGCCTGCATTTCCTTCGATGAAAATAACGATTGCTAGAATTTTGAATTAAAGTGCAAGATATTTGTGAATCACTAGTTTTACTCCTTATTAGTGTTCAATGCACATATACCATATGATGATTTGTTGCATGTAATGGTTCAATTCACATATGTTGGTTGTTATTCACTGCCTTAGTAGCCTCTATGATTTAGTTTTCCCTTTCTCTAAGTATTATATATGGCATTGTATAATGTAAGTTGCATTTTAGATTTGATGTTGATCATTTCAATTTTAATTGATGGCTATTTCTTAAGAATGGTATTCGATTAGATATAATCCATGATATTTGATTATATATATATGTATGTATGTATGTAGATATATAAATATGTATATATTTCAATATAGGCTACAATAATGTATTGCAAACATCTAGTTTATAATATATATATATGTGTGTGTGTGTGTGTGTGTGTGTGTGTGTGTGAGTGTGTGTACCGAAGAATGTGTATATATATATGTATATATATATATATATTTATGTATGTATATGTATACAAGTATAAAATGGTGTTAGTAAAAGAATGTTTCTGCTTTAAAAAAATAAATAGAAAAGAAATTGATTTAATTAAATTTAGGAGATTGAATGATTTATTTAAATGAATGAAGTAGATGATCCTTTTTAAATGTTAATATCTTTCACAATCATTTAATGGATGATTTGTTAATATATGCTAATTTCATGGTTACATTGGTCATTAGTGTGCTTGTTTTAAATAATGTGTTGATTAGTGAAATTAAGATGATTTTGGGTTTTGTTTAAGTGGAAGTCTTTTGCTCAAAGTGGTTTAAGGTTGGCTTCCATAGGTTAGGAGGGAGTATTTTGTACATGTGGTTTTATGATTGTTTCATCTTGGAAGTGGTTGGAAACGTTTGAATTGTGTGCAAGAGGGTCAATTCCTTGCACTGTGTATAGCTTTATGTGATTTCAATTTGTGAGCGAGATGGTCAATGCCTTGCTTTGTGTGTTTTGATTCATGTGATTAGGTTAAGTGTGCAAGATGGTAAATGTCTTACTTGTTGTGTAGGGTTTACTAGTTTCAAGTAGGGGGAGTGGCTCTCAATGGGGAAAATTCCAAAAGGGGTGACCAAGACAACCCATTGGAGAGTTTCTTAATCTAGTGAAAACCTAAATGTTGAATTGGGGGGATGGGTAATTTTCACATAAACAAGATAATGGATGCCTCACCCTTGCTTGTAGTGCTTGTTTAGGCTAAGGATGGGTAGAGAAGGTCTGATTGGCAAGATCAACTTCCTTGTTCTCATGAAAGGAATGTTGGTTCCACATGTGTCACCCTATGGGGTCGGGACCTAGTGAGAGGCATACCAGGACAACCATATATGGGGGTCGGGGTCTAGTGAGAGACCGCCAAGACAACCCATGCCAAGACCATGCGATGACACTCTTCCTTATTGCAGTCTAGCATTCCCTAGTTATATTATCCCCTTCTGTTGTGTGTGTGCCTCTGGAAGTAATGTATGTGTTGTATGTAATGTTAATGTTGTTGTAGTGTTGTGTTGGAGTCACGTGTAGCCCTTGGTTATGTTAGCTTGTTGTCTTCTTGACTGTTTGTTAGTAGTGGGACCTTATGTTATCTCCTAGCACAAGGGGTGGACCTTAGGGTTCCACATGGTTGGGAGGTTGGTGCTTTTTCATCCATTGGGTTTCCTTGCTACTTGTTCGTGTGCGCGAAGGCTATTCCTTGTGTAGCAGATTCTAGTTCCTGATCTAGTTCAAGGAGACAGTCTTTTAAGTACATGTGTTGGACTTGTATATTAGTTGTACCATGTATTGTAATATAGATGTATTCTTCCCAATTGTATTTATGAAAGGATTATTATAAACAATGTAATGATGTAACAAATTATGATGTACTCTCATGTAATGTAATTTGTATATACATTTGTTAGTTATTTATAAATGATCTTTAATTCAAAGTTTATTAGATGACATGCTATGGAAATGTATAATGTGGAATCAGTTAATGTGATGGATAAAAATGAACTTGATGGTTAGATAAATCATGTTAACATATTAGTTAATGAAATGGTTCTAGTTCTTGAATAATGGATATGTTAGTAGCGTAGTCATGGAACCTTAGAGGACTCAGGATTAGATTGTATGTTATGATATATTATGCAGTTCACTATTATGTCTTATAAAAAAATAATCCGTTATTTAGTCATGTTTAGTGTTGTCCTCTGGGGTTCCTTGGTGAGGCGTTCTAGTTCTCTAATTCACCAAATGCATTAATATCTACTATGCTCAAAACACTAACCATTACTATCTAGGAATAGTCATAGGGGGCTAAAAATAGCCAGGGGAAATGTTCACCTAAGTTAACCCCTAGAAAAGATTAATTTTAAATTGATGGTAAGGATGAATAGGTGGCAAGGAAGGGTGCAACTATCCTAGTAGATAATGTTAAAGTAAATATTATTATTTTTAGTGCACCAACCAAAGTGTTCTAATAAATTATACTTAAATTCTTTTTTCAATGCCAATATCTAGGATGAGAGATGATATCCAAGGTTTTAAATGAATACAATTGAATTCCTTTGAATATGAGCACACGATAATAAATTGCATTAATATATTTTTAATTAGTTCACATTAACTACTGAAATGAACAAAATTTAGTCAAAATTTTAATTTGAAATTTGAAGCTTCAAGGGCTAGTTCTATGGATGTGGATCAATCCTACCCATGTGAATGATCTAAGATGATGGAGTAGTGAGATCTAGGCATGAAACAAATATTTTAACACAAGAGAAAAAATGTACATAATAAGTAGAAAAATGTATGGGAAAATGTATATATACAACTGTGATAATGTATTAAGCATGAGAATGTGTGAAAATGCAGATAGGTGAAGGCTAGGGGAATGAGCCCAACTTTACACAAGATTGCATTATTTGTTAATATGTAATTACATTAAGACATTTTCTTAGAATGCACACAAAATTAAATGATAATTAGCATAGGTATACAAATTTCACCATTACAAATTTATCACAACTCTATTAAATTAATTGAAATATATTTATTTTTATATTTCTTAATGTTAATTTTAAATAAAGAAACTAATTATTTTTACAATAAGAAAGAGCTTAATTTTTTTTAAATATATATTATATATTTATATGTTATTTATATTTTAATATTTTAAAATATTTTATTTTTCTTAATTTTAAGTTTCCTTAATAAAAGTAATAATAAACTTTTAATTTTCATGATCATTATGTAATAATTTATTAAAATATATAAATAATTTTTTTTAAAATATTATAACATTAATTTAAAAATTAAAATGAATACATCTAATTGTCCCATAAAATATCTCACTTAATACACATTAAAAATATTTTATTACATTATATACTTATTTAAATGTAAAATAAACTATCTAGATAATATGATGGGAACTGGAGATGCTAATGCTTGTAGATTCTTCTCATAAGTATTAGTGGAATAAATGATTAAATGTACATTCTTTTTCAAACACTACTTTATTTCATGAGGGACAAATGTTTAAGTCAAGGTAAATAGTGAGGCACTAAATACTTATCATTAAATAAGTATAAAATTTTGAATATACCAAGGTAGTTATCATTAGATTTCCTTATCGGAGGAAGTCATGGTGCCATCCACTTTTAAATTTTATGGTTGTGTGGATGTATTTAGTTCTTTTTGGTATAAAATATAATTAAAATTTTAAAAAGTTTATTATATGAAAGGGAAAACTTAAGATATATTATATAAGATTATAATAAAAAAATTATGGTATGTTTTCTAAAATCAAATTATATAAGATAATAGTATAATATATATTTAATTTATTCTTTTAATAAAATTTTATTTGCAAGATGTAAAGTAACACTAATAGCGATCTTAAGCTAACACATGTTATGAGTTTTGTGTATTTTTGTAGAAAGAAAGTCAAACTACACAAAATCTCAAGTTTTTTATTGAATTTTTATTTGCAAACTCATATGATCAATTTGGAAAAGATATATTTTCATAGTTTTTATTGGGAGCCAACCGTTTAATGTATACTACTAGTGCTAATTTTAAGAATCTTGTAATATTGTCAAAATTAGAATATTTAATATATCACTTTGAGTGACCTTTGAATCGTATTTGGTTGACAATTATCATCAAATCTTATATCAACAATTGGATTATGATGATAAACATACTCAAGAAATTGAAACAATTAGATTTATCTCTTAAAATATTTACAATTGAGATTGATGATTGATTATTTTTTAGTACATGAAATTTGAATGATGAATAATATTTTTAGATGACTTGAAGTATTGGCATGACTTTTAGGAAAATGATTTGATTGATGTCTGTTGACTTGGAGAATGTGAAAATTTCAAAATTATCATGGTATAAAATGGGAATAACAAGATTAGAACAATGAGTCACCTCTATGATGGTTCAAATTCACTGATCTATGTCATTTTCATAGGGTACGATTTGATTTCAGTTTCTCATCTTCATGTGACAAGTGTCCATAACCCTCTTCAATGCTCACACATGTGTGAGCATGCATGGGTCACCATATACTTCCACCTCATCTTTGACCAAGCCTTCCATTGGTTGTTCACACATGTGTAGCCACCCTACACTTTCCTCTTCCATCCACATGTCACACTACTTGAATTATCCCCTCTTACATTTTCTAAAAATTCTCCACATGTCAACATCACTTTCTTCCAATGTGTGCTCACACGTGTGAGCACATCTAGCTCTCTTCCTTATGCCACAGGCCACTTTCTCGAACCTCCACCTTCTAATATTTTTCACAAGGCTAAGACTCCATCTTCTCCTTCAATCCTAGCCCTTCATTCTATAATCCATCTCAAACCTCCATTTGGCCACCAAAAAACAATAAATTAGAGCCTTGTCCTTCAATCATCATCTAATCAATTGCATCAAACTTATGTTATTGAATTGACAATAAAAATACATATCCTTATCAAGGTTATGCTGGTCTCATATTAGAGAAATCCACATTCATTTCATAGCTAATTAAAAGGAAAGAATTGAATGTCACACCAAATGTTCCAGCTCAATTCAAGGGGTATGTTTGATAAAAGGTTTAAAAGATTTGGTTTCAATTAATTTCTCTTTGTATTTTAGCATTTCACCATTTTCTCACCTTTCTTTATCATCGACCTATTCCAAGACATAAATATTTATACTATCTCTACCACATCCACCTCCATCAACCTCCGCCTCATTTATCTTGAATTAATCGATTGGGACCAACAAGGTTCACCATCTTTGGACATTTCAAAATGATGAAGCAATCATTGAGCTCATGAGGCTTAATGAATATCTATCAATAGGATACCACAAGGCATGATTCAACATTGAAATTAATACTACTGGCTACTTTGGTGAAAGGGAAAATTTTCATAGTATCAAATATGAAAAATAAAAACCCTAGTAAAAACCTTGATGAGGCACTATTGGACATAGAAAAAGGAAAAATAAAGGATGTATCCCCTAGTGAAATCCTCTCTAAGGCGCTAGAGGATGAGGAACTTGACCTCCCCTTTGTGGTACTATTTTATTAAGAAAAATCCATAGTGTTAGTAGAAGAAACACAAGAATTCAACTTGGGCATTGAATAAGAACCAAATATTACCCTCATGACAACTTCATTCACACCTAAAGAAAACGAGGATCTTGTATCTTTTCTCCACAATACATCTAATTTTTTTGCATGGTCCTACATAGGCATGCCAAGTCTTAACCCATTAATGGTTGTACATCATCTAGCAATATTTCTTGATGCCAAACCAGTCAAATAAAAGATAAGAAATATGCATCTGCATATTATTCTCTTGGTAAAAATAGAACTTTAATAACTTTTAGAAATTGAATTCATATGTCCCATTGACTATCTTGATTGGGTATCCAATATTGTTTTAGTTTACAAAGTCACTAGTGGTATATGCATTTGCATAGACTTTAGATACCTTAATAAGGCATGCCCAAAATATGACTTCTTGCTCCCAAACATTGGTATCATAGTGGACCTTATAGCAGGACACAAGATGTTATCACTCATGGGAAATTTCTCAGAGTATAACTAAATTATAATAGCTACAAAGAACCAACAAAAAACTCTTTTATCACTCCTTGGGGTATTTTCTACTATCTAGTGATGCCTTTTGGGTTTAAAATGTGGGAGTTGTATATTAGAGAGCTATGACAATCATATTCCATGACCTCCTTCATGCTATAATGGAAGACTATGTTAATGACCTCTTGGGAAGATCCAAAACAAGAGAAGGGAATATGCAAGTCCTTGATCACATATTCCACTACCTAACTGAATATTAGGTGTCTAAACCCAAAAGAATGTGTCTTCAAGGTCACATTAGGAAAAAAATTGGGTTTTATTATATCACGAAGAGGAATTGAAATGAATCCAGGTAAGGTAAAATTAATACTTGAAAGCCTCCATGAAGGACCTTAAAACAAATTTTTAGTCTCAAAGGTAAGATCTAGGAAATTAGATGGTTCATAGAACAACCTATGGATAAATATCAATTGTTCTCCCACCTTCTCTGCAAGATTGTAACATTCCAATGGGATAGTTCTTGTTAATAGGATTTTGAACAGCTCAAAGAATATGTAGCACCACTTCCAATTCTTATGCCACCCATTGTATGAAAACCCCTCTCGTTATACATTTTTCTACATTAGTTGCGTTGGGGCACTCTTGGAACAACATGATGAAAATGGAAAAGAAAGAGCTATATTTTATTTCAACCACACCTTAGTGGGTTATGAGCTAAACTATACATCGATGAAAAGAGAATGTCTCATAGTCATCTTTAGTTCTTAGAAACTTTAACACTATATTCTCAATCATAAAACTAATCTCATTTCCAAAACTGACTAAGTTAAGTACATCCTATCCAGAGCCACTCTCATTGGACATATAGAAAAATGGATTATGATCCTAAGTGGATTCAACATCGACTATTTGGATCAAAAATAAATCAAAGGATAAATGATAGTTGATTAGTTAGTTGAAGCACCTTTGGTAGTGGATCATTCCCTCATTTCATATGAATTTTTATTCACAATTATTGAGAATACACACTAAAAACTATACTTTAATGGATCACATACTCAACTTGGCTTAGGAGAAGGAATTTTGTTTGTCATACCACATGGAGATTGCATACCTAAGGAATATCAGCTAGCTTTCCAATGCACAAATAACATATCCAAATATGAAGCTCTCATCATAGGTCTTAGAATGGATATACAATGGAATATCACATAATTTGCATGTTTTTGGAGAATATAAACTTTTAATAAAACAACTAATTGATGAGTATGAAACAAAGGATGACAAGCTTCTCCCATATAAAAGAATGGTTGAAAATTTTAAGAAATAATTTTCACAAATCTAGTTTAAGAAAGTACCCTTCTTAAACAATAAAGCAACAGATGTCATGGAAACCGTTGGATCATTGTTAGACATGCCACACAATAGCCAATAGTGAAAGTTTCTTGTGGAACAAATTTTTATTACAACATACAATGTCCTCAATACAAAGCTACTGTGTGAAATTATTGGTTGTAATTCCTCTTCGTACCAAGAAATATTCATACCTTCATGATAATACCCTCCTTCCAAATTTATCCATTGTTCATCTAGTTTCACCACGCTTAGTAATACCCTCTATTGAAGGAGTCTTGACAATACTCTCATAAGGTTCCTTGAAACAGATGAAGCCTATTTTTTTTTATGAGAGATACATGAAGGTATCTACAATGCACATTCCAGTGGTCTTACCCTTTCTAAGAACTTGCACCAAGAATAGGTCACTATTGACCTACCATGGAATAAGATGCTAATTAGTTTGTCAAGAAATTCTTATAGTGCCAACAACATGGAGATTTAATACATGCACCATCACAAGAATTATAACCCATCTCTAATCCATGGCCCTTTTCATAATGTGGCTTTGAATTCATTGGAAAAATTCACCCCTCTTCTTCTAGTGGACATAAATTCATAATTATCACCACTGAGTACTTTACAAAGTGGGTAGAAGCCATTCCACTAACCTACATCACCAATAAGAAAATTACTAGAAATTCATCCTTCATTACATCATATGTTGTTATGGAATCCCACTTGCTATTATCACAGATACTTCCAAACCATTCAAGAACCATGGATTTTGCACCCTATGCCAAAAAATTCCACATCCAACATTGGTTTTCTATTCCATATTACCCCTAAAGAAATGACCAAGTTGAGGCTTCTGATAAAAACATCCTCAAAATCCTCAAAAAGATAGTCAATGAAGCTAGTCATGATTGGCACCTCCAACTCATCCCACCCTATTGGACTAATCCACAAGTATCCATACATCCACTAGTGTGACACCATATTCACTTATCTTTGTCTTTGAAGCCATGTTCCCAATCAAGGTCAAGCTCCCCTTAATTAGAATATCTTTTCAACATCTAATGGATGAGGAGTATTGAGTTGCACACCTACATGAGCTATATTTATTCCAATGAGAGGAACCTTAATTCCTTGAATCATTAAAGGCATATCAATATACACTCCCTCATAGTTACAATAAGAAGATAAAAAACTATCAATTTGAAATTAGTGACCTAGTACTCAAGGAAAATAGAGGAATCTAAAAGGTAGACAGAAGAAACATAATTTCAAACCCAATTGGCTAGGGCCCTTTATTATCACCACCAAATATGGATCAAGAGAATACCAACTTGCTACACTAGAATTCCAACCACCAAAAGATCCCATGAACATTATCCACCTCAAAAAGTTCTATGCCTAATCCTCAAATTTATCCATCTCACTCCACCCTAGCCAAATATCAGTCTTTGATGGCCCTGTCCCTCTCCACTATCACTTGAGCTACCTAAGCCCCTCCATCTATATCTTTTCCTTTCCTACCCATCTATGCCTAAGGTTTTCCCTCTCAACCTACATTATAGACAATAAAGCATATACCCTAGTTAGATCCACCTACAAGCTGTCTCGATCAATAGTACACTCTTCTACCTCTTCCTATGCATAATTTCTCTCCTCTTGACACTCCTATAGCTAGGACTTGAATATCCCCACAAAAAACTACACATCCCCATCATCATCGCCTCCCTCCTCTCAGTATCCTCCTACACCAACATCCATTTTCTCCTCCTCCTTGGCCTCTTCCTTGATCTATCTCCTCTCTACCTTTTTTGTACTTACCTCACTCCCCTTCCTCCTCCCCCATATTTGTCATCATCTCTAAATCTTGCAACTATCATATACCTCTCCAACATAGTTAAAAAAACTATCCTATGTGCACCCACCATGCAACATATTCTACTATCATACCTACATCTACCAACCCCAACCACTATACCCAACATTACCTACACTCCTTGCCAATCATCTCTAGATAGATACTTGTCCACAAGCATCTCCCATGGAACAATCTCTTGAGTGATCCATGCAAAGACATCCTCATGTGCATGTATTGCTTGCACCAACCCAAATTTCCATTATACCCTCTTTAGTAAGTACTAGTATTGCTACATGAATGGAAGCTTCTCATCATCACCTCACCACACCTCATAGTCTCTAGAGGGTCTCTAGATGATGGTATCGATCTCATACACAACACACCTCTAGTAAGCCATGTGACCCATCCTCTTATTTAAAAGGAAACCTTTGTATAAGTCTATGTATGGCTACCCCAAGTTTCTCAACCTATCCCCTATAGCCCTCAACATTACTATGTGCTCCCAGTCCCAAATGTGTAGCAATGTCATGTTGCATCCCAAGCTCCTCCCATCCTTGTAAACCACCATGTGCACATCCCTATATAACTGGGACAACACATATGAACCTAGGCACATACCACCCCATCTAAGAGAATCTTCTCCAAAACTCATGCCTATCCAAGTGAGAATCCTTGAGATCTCTTGTCAAGAACCAACAACCTACCCATCAATCCAACAACACATAGGGGTAGAGGCAATAATTTCTCCATCTCCTTTGTGAGTTCCATCTCAATACCTTGGATTGGTAGCTCATTATTTAAGAAGATCCTCCATAGGTATGCTTCCCTAGTCATCAAGTTTTATTTATCCTCTCCTTGAATGGATATCCTCAAACAACTCTCCTTGAATGGGGGTCCTCAAAATATATCAAATGTTATCTAATGCCTCTATAATCTCTCTAGTTGATAGTAAGAATGAACTCATATTGCTTTGCTAGTGCTCAACTAAATATGTCATCATCGATATATGTGCTCAAATATTTGGCACATGTACTATTTCATAAAGTCTAACTATCTCCATTCCTTATTCATATCATCTAGTTTCATACATAGCCTCATAGTCACCATTCATCTCTCTCTTGAATGCAATGGAGGAAGACACTCTTACACTCATCAAATTACATCATTAGCCTCTTTCAAAACCAAATCTAAGTTTTTCTATCCTTAAAATATGCAAGTGCTACTTTGCAAAAGAGCTATCTAATAAAAGTGTCACTTTGTCCCATGCAAGTGCTATTTTGTGCAAGCACTATTTTGTCTAGCACAAGTGAAACCTTGACCTACATGTACATGATTTCTAAGTGCAATTTGTATTATCCCCCACACAAATGCAACTCCACACATGTGAACTACACAAGCAACCTTTCTACCCATGCAAGAACACTCTTGTAGAAGCACAAATTCCCCAAGAACAAGTGAGAATTCACTTTGAAATATTTTTTTCACTCCAAAAGTGTGCTTTTGTTGTTGAAGCATTTATTCATGAGTTAGAAGCATGAAAATTGATATTCAAGCAACAATTTTTTGGATTCATGCCTATGTTTTCCCTATTTCTTCTCACATTTATGGCCCTCCTAAACTACCATTCAAGAGCCAAGGTGAGAGACATAGTGTGAGTCTTGAGCAATGTGGTTACTGGTATTGTTAGACTCACCTTGTGTGGTGTGTATGGCAAGCAATGTATGCCATTTTCTCTAATATTTGTTCTACAAATGGTGCATTGATCATTAGGAGGTGTAAATGCAACTGAGCTCAAATGGGCCTCCTTAGGCCTATTATAAGCCCCAAAAGCTACAATTAGAGCCTAGGCCTTGAATTTTCCATTGCTCCCCCCTAGTTCTTCCACCATTTTTATATTTTTAACCTTTTCCTCAATTTCTCTTTCATTAACCCTCATTTCTTGTCCTCTACACATTCCTAACCTCCATATCTTCTTTTCAAGAGCTCACCCCAAAACCCTTTTTTTGGGCGACCTCCCAAGGGGGCATCATTCCACCATCTTTTCTTCCACTCAATTGGGCTATTATTTTTCTTTCTTTGACACAATGTCACTTTTGATCGTTGTGACACCGTATCAAAGATGGAAAAAAATGTAGACACCCAAAAATCAACTTCTTATTACATAATTAATTAACTTAATGTTTTATTTTTTATTTTCTATAATTCATTTTCTTTCCATATTCTTGCAATTAATTAGAAAATTTAATTATTTATTTTTTATCCTCAAAACTAATTAAATCTTTTTAAATTAATTATGTTTCCTTCTTCTAATAGTTGATCAATATAATTAACTCAGTGTTAGTCCTCACTAATTAATTATTTTAAACTAAATTGATTGATTAATTAATTCCCCTAATCATCATTAACATTTTCTCCAATTAAAAAATTTATCCAAATAGAAGTATCCCTAACACTCTTCAATGCTTACAGATGTGTGAGCATGCATGCATCATCATCTCCTTCCACCTCATCTTTGACCAAGCTTTTTATTGGTGGATTACACATGTGTGAGATTCTCTTAGACACATGTAGCAACCCTACACTTTCCTCTTCCATCCACATGTTACACTCCTTGAATTCTCCCCTCTTACATTTTCTAAAACTTCTCCACATGTCACCCTCATGTTCTTCCCAATGTGTGCTCACACATGTGTGAGCACATCTAGCTCTCTTCCCCATGCCACATGTAACTTTTTCAAGCCTCCACCTTATGAAACTTGTCACAAGAATACAAATGCATCTTCTCCTTCAATCCTATCTGTGGACATAACAAATCCATCTCAAGCCTCCATTTTGACCACCAAAAATCTATAAAGTGGAGCCTTTTCCTTCAATTATCATCCAATCCATTACATCAAACTTATGCTATTTAATTGACAATAAAAATCCTTCTCCACATCAATGTTATGTTGGTATCATGTTAGACCAATCCACATTCATTTTATACCTAATTAAATCAAGAATTTAAGAGCACATCAAGTGGACAAGGGTGCCTCTACTTCAAGCTCAATTTGAGGGGTAAGTGAGGTAAAAGGTAAAATATTTGGTTCCAAATTGCTTTATCTTTGTAATTTATCCTTTCACCATTTTATTACCTTCAGGTACAATGTGTACTCTCATTTCCTATTTCACAAAGTTCATTGTTATTTGTTGATTACTAAGGGACAATTTATTCAAGGTCAACCCCTAGAAAAGATTGAATTTATGTGTCACAACCTCTCTATTACACCTAAATAATTAGAAAATCATATATAGTTAAATATGCTAATGGTTGGGGTTTGGGGGTTGGGGCCCTAGCTCGGTTGGCTAAATCTTTCCTATTGTAGGAGGTTGGTCATAAGGTCTAGTCTCCCCCACCCCTGTGGTACCAGAGGGCATGTGGCGCTAGTGCCACCGGTCATGTTAAAAATTTTACTAGGCACACTGCAATTTATAGGGGGTCGTGCTACCCGATTCTTGCAGTCTAAATATATATAACTTATTGAGTGATGATTTTTATGATTACTATGGTTGAAAAAGCATTTTTGAGATTATGCAAGTAACTCAATATTGATATGTTATTATTTATTTTTCATATTAAAACTA